>JAHDVF020000437.1:0-299692 GCA_022606425.2 Lepidostoma basale
AAATCATAACAACACAAAGTATGGCGTATATAGAAGAAATTTTATGATATTTTAAACCTTTTTTTAATATCACTGAGGAAGGACCGGGTTGTCCGAAACATGTCTGATATTTAATTCATTTCTTTTAAAGTTAGTGTTGTATACAAAGTATATGAAAAAGATAAGAAAACATCTACAACACAAAGTATGACGAACATAGAAGAAATTCTTAAATATTTTGTTTAACCTTAATTTATGTTATTTATACATCAATCTAGTTTCACACTGTCGTCTGTTTACTATTATATTTATTTATATTTGTGGTAGCGTGTGATAGGCTTAATTTTATTTTTTATAATATATTTAATTAATATCGCTGTATGTTGCCCTTAGTAAATAAATAAATAAATATGAATAGTCGGAAACATCGGCGTGCTTGAATGATATGATAGACCGTTAAGAAATCAAAATAATTTCTAACGAGAAAATTGTTTATCTATTATTTTTCTATGCCTACTGCTTTAGCGGATCGATGCATCCTAATTAAAATCTGTTGTCTATGATTAAAGTAAATTGAATTTTTGATAATGTTCAACGCTCTGCATATTGCGTTAAAAATTATCAAAATGATATCATTACTAGGCTAATGCACATTAGGGGATGGTGCTCCTACCCCAGCCCGGCGCACTGCTTGCGGAACAACTGCGCGCTTTTCCCTCGGGACCAAGGGATGCTTATTCGCTTCCCCCCACAAGTCGATTTAAAAAAAGAATTGCTTACATGCACTTAATGTGAAATATAACTAATCCGACGGATTGGCACAGATTGTTCCATTATTCGAATTCAAATAGGTACCAGGCATGTACTTGTCAGTACAAGGAACTTTCCGAAAAGCTCGCATTACGCAATTCTTCAAATACTATACTAACTAACGATCACGCAGTTATCTAAAGCGTTAGACATAAAATTCAGATCCACTGTGCTTTCCTGGCATACTTTTCTTGCCTTATAAACATTCATATATCATGTCATGTAGAATTCATAAAGCGTTGAGACAAGAGAGGATACCCCAAAACGAAGGCAAAGATGCGGACGCTGAGGATGATAGCAGGAAAGACTCTTCGAGATAGGGTGAGAAACACGTTTACCCGCAAAATCTTAAATTTTTGGTGTTTTTTTAGAGGTTTGGTTTTTAAACTGGCAACATTGTTTCTACAGACTGTCAATTTGACAATTGACAGTTGATTTGTAGTCAATATATTTTGTCATTTTACTCAGTAGCTCATAAAGGTGTTGAAAATTGGACTTCACGATTGCGCTTCATTCGAGCTAGCCGTGGCGTTCATATGCCCAAAAATATATTTAAACTATAATGGCATAAAATTATCTAATAAATAAAGCCAATATTATAGACATTAACAGTTTGTTCATGTGTAATTTTTCATTTTAAATTTGTATACCTCTAAAAAAAAACATAATATAACAATGTGTATAAGGGTCCAAAATGATCTAAATAGACACGTCGAAATAACTTGGATGCAGTCTGCACAGGACAGAGTGACATGAAAGCGAATGGAGGAGGCCTTTGTCCAAGAGTAGACGGTAATAGGCTGAGGAAGAAGAAGAAGAAGAAGATGTCCAGCTCATTATGACATATGAAATAGAAACTAGAGCTGACGTAATTAGGACCAAAAGCTTTTTCGGACTTAGAGTGCTGCGAAAAAAAGCATGAAGGACTCTCTGAGAAAGGGTTAGAAACTCCGAAATAAGAGAATCTTCTCAGATCGAAGTGAGATGGGACAAGAGACAGCGGTATTAACGTTTGAAATTAGAAAAAATAGATAATTTTAGTAGTAGCGGAAGGCTATATTTCATCACACGCTCAGTTGGTTAAGTAAGTTCATGGTCTGATAGCTTAAATACCAACACTTCCCTAGGGAAAACATTTTCTTTGCTAAAATTATAATCCATTTTTTGCTGAATATATTAATTACCTTTTTCTTACTGCACAATATGTAATGAAGCATTTTTTTACACTATGAAATTTATTTAATTACGTGTAACATAAATTAAATAAACACAAAAGTCCGGATCGTCCATGTCAACATGTGCAACACCGAAAAAAACATTATGTGTTATTACATTATGTGCTAAATTAAAATAACAGTGGATTCGTGGAACATAAATTAAATAGTCAATATGTGCACCATCTAAAATGAACATTTTGTGTTAAATTATTTTTATTTTGTTATTTTATTTTATATCATTGTATTTTATATTATTTGTTTAAGATTTATTTTCTGGGTGTTGGACGATCGAAGTGTGCGCGGGAGATGCCTATTGGTGGCGATGAGGTTCGCAACCAATCACACCGGGCGAAAAGAGAAGGATGGAGTGCCGCAAAAGTGTGACAGTCCATTCTTTCTGCCTACCCTTTCGGGGAGACGGCGTGATGGTTAGTTAGTTAGTTAGTTAGTTATGAAATTTATTGTGGAAATTGAGTCTTCTAAATTTTATCTTCTTCTTATGTTTCAATCCTGGGAATTGGTTTGTAGCAAAGATCTTCATCGTATCCTGCACTTTGTTCGGTCAAGAAAAAGAAATATAAAAATTTACCTACTTATTAAAGTACATAATTAAGAGGGAAATACCAAATCAAATAAAAAATAAGCTATGATTTATTTATATTTTTCTTTTTCTTTTTTATATACTTTGTATACAACACTAAATTAAATATCAGACATGTTTCGCACAACCCGGTCCTTCCTCAGTGATATTATAAAAATATTTAAAATATTATAAAATTGTTTACAAATATGATCAGTTTTGACAGATGTTTATGCTTTTGTTTTAAGAAATATTATGAATAAATTTAAATATTAAAATAATAATTTTAAGTTTTTATTGGAGTTCAATTCAGGTCAATTTCTCTGACTCCTCACATGGCCGACATTCAATCGGTCCTCGGTTTTCCTCGGTCTTCCTCTATTTCTGGTTCCATTTACATCGTTAACATATAATTTTTTTACCATTCTTTCCATATGTCCAAACAATCTTAATGATCCTTTCATTATTTTGTTCATAACACCATCATTCGCACCGCATTCACTTATTATGTTTTCATTCGACACTCTATCATACACAGAGTATCCACACATTCGTCTAAAAGATCTCATTTCTACTGCATTTATTCTACTTTCATCCTTATTTTGCCAGTGCCATGCTTCGCATAATAAGGGTCTCATCTACGCCGAAATATAATAATTCTAAAATATAGAATACATTTTAAGTTGACATTATAATGACGACAGCAGTAAAAGAAATAAAATAAAAAATCTGGAAGTGAGTGTATTAAAATGCTAAAATGCGCATCCGGAACGGTGTGGGGGTTGGGGTAGGGGGAGGATGAAAAGTCGATGGTAAACGTAATCTAAACACTTATTAAACAAACAAAACGGGAGTTCCTTGTTTGTCAGACTCTATGCTTCATTTCATCCTAGTACCTTAGGACTACGAAGCACGCTTTCCCGGAAATGAGTTTTCTTAAAGACAGTTATTACATACAAGTTGCTTTAGGTTTACATTGAGGCTGTTGAGTTTAATTAATAATTTATTACAAAATTGAGGAAAAATACTGAATAACATTTTTGAAAAAAAAAAAAAATCCACACAACCGTATGAACAACAGAAAACTATAGAATTCAATTAAATTTTTTGAGATATTTTTAAAGTGTTTTTCATTAAGAGTGCTTAAACTTTGAAATAAAATAAAGCAACCTCTCTAAGTGATATTGCCACAATTTTTAAATATTTTTAAAGAATATTTAATGACATTATGTATGGAATATAATTTCGGCCAAATGGCCACCGTGTTTTTGCTGCAGTTGGTGTATCCTGGTGGTCATAGGGTTTAACAAAAGAGACGTTCAAACATTGAAAGCATATAGCGGCCATTTTGGTATAGCGACAGCTGTCAAATTTTACGAGAATACGTATTAGTTACTACAGTTTTCAGGGATTCTCATGTGCTCAGAGTCCTATACAACATATTGGTTCGGAGCATACTCGAAGGTGGTTCTGTGATATGGAATCCTCACGAGGCGAGATATTCCGTTATGCTGAAGAGGGTTCAGAAAAAAATCTGAGGTATCTCTACATGAGGGAGTATGGTAGCTATGGTTCTATCCCACAGCATTTCTTTTGGGAATGCTTGGGGCCAATTCTCTGCAGCTTCGAAGAGATGGGCATCTCATAACCCATTTATTGAGAACTCGGCAGTGCTGGAGGGTGTTCGGCTTTTTGTCCCTGATAGATATCTCCGACAGCAACAGCATAGATTGTTTTACCTACCGGCCGCCAGAACCAACCTGCCTTAACTGACACCGGTGGGAAGAGCAATTAATCTGCCCAACGCGGTCTCCTCGGAGATCGACGTCTTTCATATTAGTGAAAGTACGTTCAGAAGGCAAATATTCTTAATTCTGGAGAGTATCCTGTCTTCCCAATGTTGAACCACTTCTCATGCGTGTCTGGTAGTATACTATACACAAAAGGTATATTATTTTACCTGTTCTCAATTATTTTGCCTTAAAAATTAATTTTGTAATGTCTGTTGATGAAATAAACTGATTTGATTTGATTTGATCATTTCACCATAGAACGTTACACGCTTCAATAACGCGTTGAAATTATTAAAATTTATTATCAAAATCAGTGCTCTTTTCGCCAATTAATGGCATTCATGGCAGTCCGGCAGAGTCCATAATACGTCATTTGATGCATAAATTTGAGACTCGTGTGGCTTAAACTAAATGATATGGATACCGACAACCTCCATGGCCGAGTGGTAAGTGCATTGACTGCCACCCCGAAGGTTCCGGGTTCGATTCCCGGCGAAGGCAGTGTGATTGTCACACTGTCTTTGGTCTGGTGTAGGATTCACGTGACAATAAAATGGCGATATATTAGCTACCTATCACATTCTGTATGAGCGATTAAAAATAGAGCGCCCCTATTGAAATACCCCGTGCTTTAGGGTAGCCTTAATACATGGTCCAGAGAACGGCGTCGGACACTGTTTGGGGCCAAAATTGTTTAAAATGAAATACCCATTCCATCTATTTCACTAATGGTTATTAATAACCAATTATGTATTTCTTGATCGCCAATATTATATGCATCTTTTGAAGTTATTAATTTATTGGCAAGATATTTTACAAATTAACAATTTTCAATCTTATTATGGACGAAATTATAGAAGAGGTAGCTGGCCTGGGACTAGGTTATAAAATGGGCAGTGAAACTGTGAATGTCATTTGCTATGCGGACGATGCCGCATTAATAGCAGAGTCTGAAGATGACCTGCAAAGAATGTTGTACAAATTCCACACAGTATCCCAAAGGCTAAATATGGCTATATCAGTCAACAAAACAAAAAGTCTCACTATATCTAGGCAACCTGCAAGATGTAAACTGACTGTTGATGATATACCTGTGGAGCAGGTGATGAGTTTCAGGTATTTGGGAGTGGAGATCTGCAGCCAAAGTGACCTTTATACCGAAGTACGTGAACAAGTCAGTAAAGCCTCTGCCGTGTCAGGATGTCTGAAGAATCTGGTCTGGAAAAACAAGCACATGCGTATCGACAGCAAGATCAGAATCTACAAAACATGCGTGCGACCCATCATGACGTACGCTGTAGAGACGCGGGCTGACACTGTGCGAACCAAGGGACTACTAAGAACATCGGAGATGAAGGTCCTAAGATCAATTACTGGAAAAACCCTCCGAGATCGTGTCCGCAACGCAGACATAAGAAAAACCTGCGAAATAGAGGATATCGTTCAGTGGAGTAGATCCAGAAGAAGATACTGGAGGGACCATGTAGCCCGAATGGATGGTGACAGACTCGCATATACAGCCGCCTATGAAATCCCTTCCGGACACCGCCCACCTGGAAGACCGCCTAAGAGATGGAGGGACAGCTGGATCTCATCATCCGACGAGATATGATTTCTGTATCACAGATCGTCAGATCTATCAAAATAAGAAGAAGAAGAAGAAGAAGAAGAACAATTTTCATTTAAATTGGATTATTGCTTCTCTTTTCCCCTTGCGCCTAGATGCGAGTATTTTGGCAATCGGCATAACATCTTACAAGACAAAAAGTTATATTTTTAATTGTTAAGTTTCTAATTGAACTATTAATATGGTTATTTGAAATTTCATGAAAATAGAATAAAATAATTAACATTTTCTTTGTAGTACATTTTTTCGGCAGCTCGCTGGTGAAAACCGATCGAAGCCGTAAATTATCTTTATAATAGTTAGTTAGTTATGTTGTATCTAATTTCATTGTTAAACTTCAATAAAATTGTTAAAAATAAATGAAAATTTAAATATTTTATTTTGTTTTCAAAACTATCCACCGGGTTTCATCAGGATAACAAAACAAAATACTGAAAGGTACAAGGTACAAGATAACATACATGAGTAGTGACAACAAATAGTATACGAGGTGTGTTCAGAAAATAACGGGAATTTGAGTTTTTTGATATTTTTATTTATTTATTCGTCTACATTAATGTTGTCGCCTTCAAAATAGTTCCTATTAGAGTGCCAGCGCTTCTTCCAATCCTCGAAACACTTCTTAAACTCGATCTTTGGGATAGCCTGTAGCTCTTTCAGCGATGCGCTTTTAATGTCATCTATGGTTGTAAAACGATGGCCCTTAAATGTTCTCTTTATTTTTGGAAATAGGAAAAAGTCAGACGGAGCCATTTCTGGCGAATATGGAAGCTGAGGCATCGTTACAATATTGTTTTTAAGTGTGAGCAGGTGCATTATCGTGTTGGAAAAGCCATGAATTATTTTGCTTTAAATCCAGGCGTTTTTTTCCGATTGCTTTACGCAAACGGCGTTTAACTTCTAGGTAGTACTCCTCATAAACTTGAACTGGTTTGCAGAAATTAAGCGTTTGGTGGAGGTTGATTTTTTTTAAGTTCAAACAGAAAACAATTTCGATTTAATTAAAAAAAATGTAAGTCTTAACAAGAGTTTGCAAGTATAGTCATTATGGGTATAGGAACATTATGAGTACCTATATCCATAGTTTGTTTTATGCAGATTTTCGTGAGAGTTTAATTTGCCTTTCTTGTCCCATTAGGGACGCTTGAAGTATGTACGAGTATGTTATAGCGGTCATGTTGTTAAAGCAACACCTGTTAAATTTATTGTGAATTATTAAGTAGTATATGACAAATCATAATGGGAGGTTCGAGCTCAAACTGCATCTTTAAAAAGTCAGTCTGGAGGCCCATTTTTGGATGAATAAATGTGTGAACAGAACAGAACAGTCTTAGGGTAGCAAAAATGCGAACCCTACGCTCTATCGCAGGCAAAACCATCAAAGATCGGATCAGAAATGAAACGATAAGAACTGTTTGTGGTGTTGAGAACATGGTGAGACGGAGAAGAAGCAAAAGGCGCTTTTGGAGAGACCTCGTGGACCGCATGGAGAATACAAGAATTGCAAAAATGGTTATAGATGGAGAGATGGCTAGACATCATCATCCCAGGACAGCTCACCTTCATAAACAGGTCATACGACCTAATCTAAGAGGAATAAGAAGAAGAAGAATGGGTGAACAAAGTCCCTCCGAAAGAGGGCGAGGGGGGATTTAGGGTTTATGATAAAGTCTTACATTATTGTCAAGTAATGGAAGACCAGTAATTGTTGGGATTCTATTTATAAAAAAAGTCTGTTCCCGAGGGGAAGATAAGAGGAGCAGTACCTGGATGGAGTTGTGGTAGGAGATAGCACTGCGTGAGATCACCCTATACAAGTTGTATACAAACAAAATATTAATTTATAGGTACATTTTGAATGTAATCCAATGGAATCTTCTGCTTCTTCCTAGAAATAATTAGAAAAACCCTCTTCGTAAATGTAACATCCCTAGATGCCGCGTTCCCGCGTGACGTCACCAACAATGTAATTCCTCGACAAGACATTCCACGGAATGAGATTTTTATTAACTTGTAATGACGTTTGTCATCGCTTCGGAGAGTCGCGAAATTGCTTCCACGGAGCGAGCGAGAGGCCCGATGCGCGGCGCGCGGGAGGGAAAGAGTCGGGGCGACGATCAGAGCGCGGGAAGCGAGCGAGCTCTTTGATTGGCGGAGCGCCTGCCGCTACGTTCACACTGGTTTAATTTGAATATTTAAGGAACGATAATTTCCGCGCGGATTTAATATTAACGCCGGCACTGTTTGCGAAGAAGGTATTTATTTTTGAACAAGGGTGAATATTTCGTGCGCTAAGTTGAAATTCAAACATATTGTATTCGTTATTAAGTTATTTAAATAATGGAATTGTCTTCAATATAACAATAATTCGTATAGCGCCATCTTCTTATTACTTCAGTTCAAATCAAATTTAAACTATTTAAGTACCTATTTGGGTACAAATTATTTTGATGGTAACGAATGGTTAAAATGTAACGAATGGTTAAAATGTTGTATACACGACGTATGAATGTAGAGGAAGCGAGAGAAGTATGTCAGAACAGAACAATATGGCGGTCCATTTCATCTGCCTACCCGTCCGGGGAACCGGCGTGATGGTTAGTTAGCAGTTTAAAAAAATTGATTAGGCATAAGCAAATGTTTTAATAAAGTCGAAGCAAGGCGAATCATGTCATTCCCATAATAAAACATTACTTTCGTATATAATATTAAAAATACTTTAAATCACTTGTATACTTAATTAATTCGAATGAAAACTTGTGTTTTATAGAAGTTTTATAATTACATGTTTCGCCTGTATATGACATTATCCAAAGACTAATGTTCGAGAAGAATGGTTAAACTATTGTGTACAAGCAGTGTGAGTGGAAAGAGAAGCCGTGGAAGACCAAGAAAAGCGGGGCGTGACCAAATTAATCAAATACGAAAAGGCGGCCACATTCGAAGTCGGAAAAATCGTCGAGCATGCATTTTACGATGTATGAATGTAAAGGATGCTAGAGAGGGACATGTCAGAACAGAGAAATATAGTGACCCATCCTCTCTGCTTACTTAGTTCAATTCCCATGATAAGTAATACGAATGAAAACATCTGTTTTCTAGAAGTTTTATTGTACATTATTTTATGTGAATGACATGTTTCGCCAGTCTAAGGCATTGTCAAGGGACATTTGGAGAGATGAAACATGACATTCACAGAAAATATAATAATACTTCTAGAAAACATACGTTTTCATTCGTAATAATTATTTAATATGGACTTTTGTATCAATCATTGTTCAAGAAACAATTTACCCATAATAAGTATTTAGTATTAATAAGGATATATGATTTTTAGAAGTTTTAGTATAATATATGGATGGGAGTGAAATGTTTCGCCTTGCAAGGGCATCATCAAATTAAGTTTAAAAGGTAAAATATATCACATGCATAAAATATATTGTATGTTGTACAATTTCGTATGATAATTTTCTTAATTTTTCTGTTTTTTTTTTTGCAATGAATTGAAAATAAAATTAAAAATAAAGGTATTTTGAGAGAAAATATTTTTAAAATGCATTTTATAATGCCATACCATGGTGAAAATGTCACTTCCGTATAATATTATATAACAGACTTCTATAAAACCAATGTTATATCAATATCAAAATTTTCAATAAATAATTTATATCATAATTATTATAATTATTATTATTATTATTATTTTGTTGAATCGCTCTTTACATCATGACAGCATGAGCTAAATCGATGTAACGGGTATTATAGCTATTATATTGATTCTCGTGATACGTGATAGGTAGCTAATCTATCGCCATTTTATTGTCACGTGAATTCTACACCAGACCAAAGACAGTGTGCCAATCACACTGCCCTCGCCGGGAATCGAACCCGGAAACTTCGGGGTGGCAGTCAATGCACTTACCACTCGGAGACGAAGGTCGTCTAATCTTTTATCACCATTTATTTTTTTAATATCATTTAATTAATTTAATAACAGTAGTTTCGCCAACTGATTTGGTATCATTATGTGTTACAATCAGCTGTTGGAGAATGGTTGTTTGGGGATATGGGAGTTTAAAGATTTCATATTGTTTGGAAAAACTGTTTTTTTTTAATTATATTATTTAACAATATAATAGCTAAAAACAAATTGTATACAGTAATTGGGTTCAAATGACGAAACAACCAGTTGACATTGCTCATCGATTCATAGCATTCGCCTAGAAAGTGAAAGGTTGCGCTAGTAATGTGTTGAATTATTTGTTTATTAATGTTTTCTGTATATCGTCACCTGAGAGTAAGAGGGTTCCAACTAACAAAATTTCACATTGGGCTTTTTTTCGTGAAAAGGGTTCTTTCTAACCTTATCTATACGTTCAATAAAAAAAAACATGTAGTAGTATCGTCATTGACATCTATGATCTATTTATTCCAACTACCACTTACCGCTACTGCCATCTATTGCAAAATGGCGGAAGCAAAGTTATACACCTAATAAATAAACCAATGATTTTCGGTTTATAGTAATTTTATTATTATTATTATTATGATTTGTATTTTAAGTGCGCCGTTTTGTAAAATCAATTACTCCAAGGGCGCACTAGGAAATGACTGACCGAACAGTGCAGTCTTCAGATGTTTCTTAAATTTAACGTCACTATCCTCATACTTAATACTAACGTGGAGGCTATTCCATGCCAACGGACCCGCAACGCTGAAAGCACGATCATAGAAACATGCTTTATTGGCTCTGACTGGAATCGCTATGTTGTTTGCACTTGTTTCTACTGATCGGAGTATACGTTGCCTTTCCGTTGGCACGGGTGTCACGCAGAGGTCCGATATATACGCTGGCGCTCTAATAGTAATATACCTATAAACCGAAAGTCATTGGTTTATTAAAAAAAAAACAGTTTTTCCAAGCAATATGAAACACAATTAATTCGCACCGTGGCCACGGTGCGAATTAATTGTGTTTTGTTTATTAATATTGTTTCAAATTAAACAGTAAATAAATATACTCGTACAATACAAAAATAGTACTTATATTGAAAATATAATATTATTTTTTAGGCGATCTTTAGACTTAAATCTATTGTACGTTACAAATTAAGGACGTTAAATAATTAACCGAAATTGTGTGGGGGCGCCCCATTGTACGGGGCGCTGGTGTCAAATTGAATTAACAACCCCCCGCCCTTCCTGCGCTGCCACCCTGCCGCCCCTTGGGACCGCCCTCCAGGGCCGCCTCTCCGCCTACCGTAATTAAAGCCGCCCACACAATCAACGTGAACACAACCCCGTGTAATCAAAACAAAAGATTTCGAAATTTGGAATTAGTTTTGAGTAATAATTAGGTTCATTAAGTTAATGTTTATAAACTTTTATATAACTACCAGCGGACACAACAGCTATTCGCTATTGCTATATTCGAGTATACGACAAATACAAATGAAATTTGATAAATTTATTTATGCCATAGAATGAAATACATCCATCAACATATTACTCCAAACAAAAGATTTATGTATATAGGGTAACATACAGCGATATCAATAACATTTGTATATAATAAAACATTTAGAATAATTAAAATAAGGCCAATTACCTACATGCTACCAAAATATAAAATAACAATTTATAATTAACAAATGATAGTGTGAAACGAGATTGAAGTTAAACTAAGATAAAATGATGTATACATAATATTTTAGAGTTAAAATACTTATAGAACTGGAAAAAAAAATTAAGATAAAAAAAAGGAATATACGAGTATTGTAAGATCATGTAACATCGTGGTCACATCCACGCCGAAATGCTCTGATCATTTACTTAAAATTTCGCTCGTTCAAATGAAAAACATCAATGTCTCCAAAATGCTTGTTGTGGTTGTCACAGATTCGATACAATGCCGCGTTCTGAGCGTAGTTCGTGCGATAAACATGAAGATGTAAAACTTGGCTCGCGGTGTGTCTCGTGCGAGACATGATGTTAAAAAATGAACGCTGAAGAAAAAATTCAATAGAAATGAGTCTCTTAGACGAATGTGTTGAAATACTGTGTATGATAGAGGGTCGAATGAGAACATAAGAAATGAATGCAGTGCGAATCAAAATACTATGTACAAAATAATGAAAAGAACATCTAGATGGTTTGGACACTTGGAAAGAATAAATATATAAACAATGGTAAAAAAAGTATATGTTAACGATGTAAATATAACTTGAAATAGAGGAAGACCAAGAAAATCGTGGCACGATCAAATATTGAATGTCGGCCACTTGATAGTCAAAGAAATCGTCGTGCACGCATGGCGCAATGCTTGAATACACGTGCAGTAATGTCATAACGATTTACTAACGATTGACAGCTGTTATTCAAAGCGATTCAAGCGCCATCTCTTGGTGACTTACATTACACACAATTAAACACTCGCATCAAACACAATTAGTGCATACAAATATAGACTGTAAAACACCTATCGACAATAGAGTTATTTGCCTGTCAAACTAAGAATTCATTTACATGCCATCACGCCGTCTCTCCGAAAGGGTAGGCAGAAAGAATGGACTGCCACACGTTAATCGATGCGGCACTCCATCCTTCTCTTTTCGCCATCGCGAGAGACGCGGTGTGATGGGTTGCGAACCTCATCGCCACCAAAAGGCATCTCCCGCGCACACATCGATCGTTCAACGTCTACATAATAAATCTAAAACAAATTATCTGAAATACAATGATATAAAATAAAATAACAAAGAAAAATAATTTAACACATAATGTTATTTTAGATGGTGCACTTGTCATCAGCTGGACGATCCGGACATTTGTGTTTATTTAATTTTTATTCCACGTTATCCACTGTTTTTTTAAAATTTATTGTAATTAGGCACTCAAAACAATCCAACACCAGCAAGAACTTTAATATATTATTGAAGAATTTATTCAAAGTGTCATTGGAACAAATGAAAAATGTATTTTTTCATCTGTCAAAATTCTTTTTATAAACGAAAAAAACTTGTGTAATTTTACTTACTAAGTATTTGATATTAGATTTTTTTTACGAAAATGAAGATTTTCCACTTTATGAGTTATTTATATAGAATGTATCTTCATATAAGAGGACTCTATGCGACAGAATGAGAAACACAACTATCAGAAGAATGTTTGATATCTAGGATGTTGTTATATAGGGGAGACAGAGAATAAGGTTTTGAAGGGACCATGTAGAAAGAATGGACACGCAGAGACTACCACACCTTATCCGACATAAAAAAACCCAGAGGGAAGTAGAATGCCTGGAAGACCCTCCAAGAAGTGGAAAAACAGCTGAGAATCCACGTCACATGAGGCAGAAAACTCTGTATAAACAGGCCTAAGTTTAAGAAGAAGAAGATATTTAGCTCCAGATTAAATATTTAAAAAATGACAATATGTCTCTTGAAGTTTTATAATATTTCTAAGAATGGCATATTTTGCCTGACTAATGAATTGTTAAAATGGAAACTTAGGAAATAATAGAAGAATAAACTTAAGAAATTGAAAATAACTTTGATTAATCCACAAAATATTAAAAAAAACACGACATGTTTCGAAGGATACCTCCATCTTCAGGTGTGAAAATATAATAAAAACTAAACAAAGAAAGACTAATGTAAAAACGCATTTAAAACTCGATACAATAATTTAAATAAAATTAACCTTGGCTATTAGTTATAAGTAGTAATAATAAAAGTAATAATGATAATAGTAATAATAATAATTATAATAATAATAATAATAATAACTAACTAATCATCACGCCGTCTCCCCGAAGGGGTAGGCAGAAAGAATGGACTGCCACACCTTTCTATCCTGACATATTTCTCTCGCTTCCTCAACATTCATACATCGTGTCATGCACGCGCGTCGATTTCTCTGACTCCTCACAAGGCCGACATTCAATATTTGATTTATTTGATCGTGCCACGTTTTCCTCGGTCTTCCTCTATTTCTGGTACCATTTACATCATTAACATGTAATAATAATAATAATAATAATAATAATAATAATAATAAAAAAAAAAAAAAATAATAATAATATTATAATAATTTAATTATTGTTTTTCAATTATTGTATCGAGTTTTTAATGCGTTTTTATATTAGCCTTCCTTTGTTTAGTTTTAATTTTATTAATACTTTTTCTAAATATTTTGTGGATTAAACAAAGATATTTTCAATATCCTAAGTATATTACTATGGAATTCCACAGTATTGATTCCTTAGCGTTCAATAAGTTGGTAATTAAACAAATACGAATTTTATTCTAACTAAAAAAAAACTTAACCTTAAATAAAAATGCGTAAGTTTTGAGAAATGTTTGAGAAGCGCTGGGTTCTTACATGTCATTCGATGGAACAGGGCCTTAAGTAATTCTAACGACGGACATTTTTAGTAATTAAGTAGAAGTTTATGATTAAGCCCTCGCGTTGTTTGATATGGCAACATTATTTATGTTTGCGCAATTACTATATGGCTTTAATTGAACGGTATGGATGTCAAGTCCGATCCGTTACCGTCTAAATTGATTATATTTCGTTTGTTTGGGCTCTATCGACTACCGCCAATTAAATTAATTATTAGAAAGACAAGGATAGTTATTTACAATCGAAAAATCTCGTATGATTCTTTATTGCAATATTTTACATCAGTAGAAAAAAACAAATTTGAATTTATCCTCTCGTAAATAAACCGTGTTCATGTTCAGTGTGCCACAAATAATTCATAACAACACTCCTTTTGAACTAAATTTTTCTCCATCATACAGTAAAAAAAAGTTTAATGTACGAATTGCAACAAAGGGTAAAGATAGATCAGTGTTAAAAGTCCACATGCTTATCCTGTTGTATTACGAGTTCTTTAAAAACTATGATTTTTAATATTATATTGGGATTTTAACCACCCTACGTATTTGAACGTACGTGATACGTACATTGTGACTACCATTCTGCGCTATCCCGTATTACGTACGCGCTTGAGAAAAAGTAATATACCTAAAATGTACAAACTGTTAGGGATACGCGCGTGTGGCAACATCATTCAAGTACAAGTCTTCTATGAAGATTTATAATATAAAGATTTAGAATATTATAGTTTTACAAGGGGCAGGTGAAGTGTGCGGCCGAGTATTTGATGTTTCGTAAATTAAAACAACAAAATTAATATAAATGCTTAATAAACATAAATCTCCATAGATGGCGTTAGTATGTAGATTATATATAGAGTAATCTTAAAAAGATTAACATATGTAATCAAAATCTTCATAGATGGCACATTGAAACTGACATGTGAGGACATGTGAGGTGTAGGACTTTAACATATATACAACTTCCAAAATTTGTCAGACATAACAAAGGTGGAATGGGGAATGTTGTAATTACATAAAGCGTGCTCTTAACCCAACCAATGACAGGTCATAAGTCCTGTAAACACCTTGATCAACCATATTCAGTTTCCAATTTGCATATTCGTCTCTATTGAGATACAATTAAATCATGAATTGATAACCCGCAATGGGTGAAATCCAGTATTCGTATACAAGTATAAGTATACATTCACAAAATTATAATTAAATTTCATTAATAAAAAAACTGTCTTTTTTGCACGTTTCACTGAAAATAACCCAAAGGTAGGGCGGTTAAAAAACTGTGATTTTTATTATTATATTCGGATTTTAAACAGTTTTTACAAATAACATAGCGCAAAATTTTCGAATAAAATGAACAGTTAGTTTGTACTATATTTTACACTTTTAACGATTAACTTCATTCATGTCTTCACAACTCGTAAGTTGACACGCGTAAAATCATTGATGGCTAATTTCATCATGTGGCACTTCCGTAACAGGGGGCGCGCGCAGCTCACACTTTTACCCTCTACTTAACGCACCAATTTAAAAAAATAAAACAAATGTGTGATAGTATGAAAACAACGTTGGCCGCTACTGAGAATGCGGAGTTGAAGCGAAATATTTGTTAATCAATTCATATTGTATAATAAGTGAAGATGCCAAGAGACTTGTAGTAAACACATTAGGAGGTAGGTCCCTTATCTAATCTTTAAGTAAAGCAGAGTCAAGTAACTTGAGAATTGCTTTGTTCGAGGATTTCTCCTATCCTTGGGAGTCCTTGATACCTGACACCAAGCACCGTGAAGTTAGAATCATTCAGTATTAATTCTCACCCAACTGTTTCTCTATCTAGTGTAGGACTTAATTTAAATGTAAATAAAATAAGCGAATTTAATTTATTCACATTTAGATATTGTGTGAAAATATTTTAATTAATGTATACTTTTTGTTTTTTTGAATGTATACAAATACTTATAGACAAATACTGGATTTTTCTCCTTTGCTGGTTAATCATTTTTTAAGGATTAATTGTATCTCAATAGAGACGAAGATGTATTTTTTAATAACAGAATATGGAGATTGAATCTCCAGGCGTTATCTAGTAGTGTGATAATTGCGTAAGCCTTTCACTTTGCATTAATAAAGATTTTCTACTTAATGCTTACAAATAATCTTAATAGATGGCGCTAGTGTAGATTGAACTAAAAAAATGTGAAGTTATTTAACATAGTAGCATATATACAAGTTCTAAAATTTTTTTAGACGTAGTGGTCGTAAGAAGGGCGAAATGGGTAATATTGTGAACATAAAGTGATCGCTTAACCCAACCAATGACAGGTCATAAGTCCTGTAAACGCCTCGACAACCATATTCTGTTTCCAAAAAAATATTATATCTTCGTCTCTAATGAGATACAATTAATCCTTAAATAATGTATACTTGTTTAATCTTGTTGAATCTATATATGGACAAGTGTATGAAAGAGCTGAAAGGGTTGGATGCAGGTGCAAAAATGAACGGTGTGTCAGTAAGCTGTTTGTTGTATGCGGACGACGCTGTGCTACTTGCAGACTACAAGTCATGAACTACAAGTCCTGGTGTCTAGTATGTATGTGCATAATGGTATTCTTGTCCCGACCCTCATGTATGGAAGCGAAGCATGGAACTAGCAAAAGAAGGATAAAAGTAAAATAAATGCAGTAGAAATGAGTTCTCTAAGACAAATGTGTGGTAAATCTGTATATGATAGATTGTCAAATGCAAGTATAAGAAGTGAATGCAGTTCGAATGATATGAACAAAATAATGAAGGGGTCGTTAAGATGGTTAGGACACATGGAAGGAATGAGTGAACGATATGTAAACATCGTGAACGGAGCTAGAAATAGAGGAAGGCCTAGAAAAACGTGGCACGATCAAATAAATCAAATATTGAATGTCGGCCATGTGAGGAGAAAGAGAAATCGACGCGCGTGCATGACACGATGTATGAATGTTGAGGAAGCGAGAGAAATATGTCAGGGTTGGATGCAGGTGCAAAAATGAACGGTGTGTCAGTAATCTGTTTGTTGTATGCGGACGACGCTGTGCTACTAGCAGACAAAGAACATGATCTACAAGCCCTGGTGTCTAGTATGTATGAGGTATGCAAGCGATACGATTTGATGATGAATGTGAATAAGTCCAAGGTAATGATTTCTGAAAAAGAAGGAAACATGATATTATGCAACATTAGTGTAAACGGTGAAAATCTGGAACAAGTGGATGAATTTGTTTATTTAGGAACCATGTTTACAAAGGATGGGAAAGTGAAGAAGGATATTGAAAGAATGGTTGGGGCAGGAAACAGAGTAAATGGTGCACTTAAAGTTGTCATCGCAAACAAAAGCCTATTCAAAAAAGCTAAGATGGCAGTGCAGAATGTTGTTCTTTTACCGAACCTTATGTATGGAAGTGAAGCATGGAACTGGCAAAAGAAGGATGAAAGTAGAATAAATGCAGTAGAAATGAGATCTCTAAGACGAATGTGTAGTAAATCTGTATATGATAGAGTGTCAAATGCAAGTATAAGAAGTGAATGCGGTGCGAACGAAAGTGTTAATGAAAGAAATAATGAAAGGGTCGTTAAGATGTTTTGGACATATGGAAAGAATGAGTGAAGACAGAATGGTAAAGAAGGTATGTATATGTGAACGACGTGAACGGAGCTAGAAATAGAGGAAGGCCGACGAAAACGTGGCACGATCAAATCAATTAAATATTAAATATCGGTCACGTGAGAAGTCGAAGAAATCGACGTGCGTGCATTACAAGATGTATGAATGTAGATGAATCTAGAGAAGTATGTCAAGAAAGAAAAGTGTGGCAGTCCATTCTTTCTGCCTACCCCTCCGATGAAACGGCGTGATGGTTGGTTAGTTAGTTAGTTTTTTGTTTGAATAAATGGAATAACACTTTGTCTTTTAACATTCATTATTTTTTCCTTTGTAGACATGTTTCGATCCTTCTTTGATGCACAAATTAAAAAAAAAACTATTGATTGATGTTGTTGAAATAATTACTTTCTTTTGCAGAATGGATGCTTCGGTGGTTCAGTCTCACAAGTCAAGAGAACAAAAAGGGTCACATCTCTCTTCCAATCAACACTTTGTCTCAAAACCAAACCAGGTAATGAAACATGGAAAATACCCCAAATGTACAGATAATAAATCCAATTCATTAATCTAAAATCCAGTTTCTACGTTAATGTATCAAAGACCTATATTGATTTGTTACATTCAAAACCTGGTTTCATACATAGGTTTAGAGTTCTTAAACTTAGTTCTTCAGTTTCTCACATTTATTGATTGTAAACCTAGATACTTGGTGTTTTGACAATAAAAATAATTAAACTCTTTTTCACTGTGTATAAACCACGTTATTTAAGTTAGTTGCATCGACTGGTTTTACTCTGTAGCGGGTTTCCTCTAGGCTATACAAAAACTATTAGCATGGCCTTTGTGTATGACCCTGAGGAATCTCACTACAAACTGAAAGTGAAAAAGTATTTAATTTTATTTCTATCGATTGTATTTTGTATTATCAATAGGGAAGTAATTCTTATAGTATAATTCCAGTACATTCATTTCTTGTATATTGTTGGATATGTAATGATTTGGATTCTTGTTTCAGGTCGGAACGGTTCTGCTCTATGGAGTACCGATAGTTTCTCTCGTGATAGATTCCCAAGAACGACTTTGCCTCGCTCAAATATCTAACACACTCCTCAAGCAATTCAGCTACAACGAAATTCACAATAGACGCGTTGCACTCGGGATAACCTGCGTTCAGTGCACTCCGGTGCAGCTGGAGATTCTCAGGAGAGCGGGCGCCATGCCTGTATCATCTAGGAGATGCGGAATGATCACTAGAAGAGAAGCAGAGAGACTGTGCAAGTCCTTTTTGGGAGATAACGCTCCACCGAGACTCCCGGATGACTTCGCATTCTCAGTCCACCACGAGTGCGCCTGGGGATGTAGAGGAGCATTTCTTCCGTCAAGGTATAACTCTTCAAGGGCCAAGTGTATCAAGTGCACATTCTGTGGACTGTTCTTTTCACCGAACAAGTTTATTTTCCACTCGCACAGAACGGGCCCAGGCGATAAGTACGTGCAACCAGACGCGGCCAATTTCAATTCATGGAGAAGACACATGAAATTAAGCGGGAATCCTCCAGATGAAATAATTCACGCGTGGGAGGATGTTAAAGCGATGTTCAACGGAGGCACAAGAAAAAGACTAATGGCTTCTTCTACTGGTCCAACAGAGAATAATTCGAGAGTCACACCTCCAAAGCAAGCCAAGATCAGCAACGAAAGTCCGACTCCTGTACCTTCTGTGTTAAACTTTCCCGTGACGAGTCCTTCTCCAGCATTAACAGCTCCATCTCCAAGAGTTCCTCCGTTTCCAGAGATAGCGCTACCTCTCTCAAGAAGTCTGGTGATGGATTACGTGTGGCATCAAAGCCAAGCTGTGAAACAGCACCACCAGTTTCCGTTTTCACCTTATACGCTACCTTGGTTAAAAAGAGGTTCACCTCTGTTCTTTGGACATACAGCGGCAGAAAATTCGCTAATCTCCTTTCACAGGAACGCGGCTGCCATACAAGAAGCTAAGCCATCTTATCATCAGTCGGCTTTTAGGCCGGTTCAGGCGAGCGGGCTGATAGAAACTGGAACCGGGGTTAGAGGAACGGAAGATCTTACAGACGATGAGACTGTGGATATCGAGACTACAGAAGAAGAGGAACTGAATCTCAGGACAAGGGCAGAATCTCCGCGGCCGGCATGGAGTTCCCCACAGAGGATAGGCAGTGTGAGTACTAAAAATATATTTATTATTTTATATTTCTTCTTTTCGGCACCACATCCAATTGCGGGATTTGAGATTTGTCTCCTCTGTCCCTCTTTTCATTTCCCGCTATCATGTGTCCATGAGTGTTCTTTCCATATAACCCAGTATCTCTTTTTATATTTTGTTTAGCAATACTTTTTTTAAAGTGTAATCAATATGTACGGCGGGATATAAAGGAAAATAGGAATAGATTAAATGTGGTCTGGGTCCCCCTTGATTTCTTACATATAATTTTTCTAACGTAAGTCCCGGACTGACAAGGGATTGGCCTAGGGATTGAATGAGCAAAGCTGACGAAAGGTGCCGATCGCCTATAACAGCTTCGGGTAAGCGGTGGGAATCATCAATGTTTTCTATTTGGGATATGTCTCCTCTACAGTAGCCCTCAACTGACTCTAATGTCCCTGGGGATCCCTCTCCATTCCCCATACCTTTCTCCAAGTCCTTCCATATGTTTTTGGCTAGGTCGTTGTTCATTGGTACGTCCGAATCCCAAGGCGATTGTGTTGGTAGTCGTAATCATGTGTTCTTTTACCATGCAGGGTGATTAACCCTGCGATTAACCATCCTCCTTTATCCACATATTGTCATCTACTGGAATGATGTCAGTTTCAGACTATGGATGTGTTTGTAGCAAATATAGGGTGTTTTTTTAAAGGTTTGGTTTTTAAACTAGCAACATTGTTTCTACAGACTGTCAATTTGACAGTTGATAGTTGATTTGTAGTCAATACGCTTTGCCATTTTACCATAAATAGACTTACGTCAGAACAGCGATTTCGAATTGTGAAAATTTATTTTGAAAATCATGGTTCGGTTCGCCAAACTTATCGTGCACTACGTCCATCCGAGCAAGTTATTCGGAAGACCATGGATCGTTTTCGCACCACGTACACTCTAGTAGATAATACGCATGCACAAAGACGACAATTGTCGAAAATTGGATTTCACGATTGCGCTTCATTCGAGCCAGCCGTGGCGCTCATATGCCCGAAATCATATTTAAACAATAATGGCATAAAATTATCTGTTTAATAAAGCTAATATCATAGACATTAACATTATTTAAATGTGTTTTTTTTTTCATTTTGAATATGTATTGTATACCTCTAAAAAAAACAACCTATATATTTACTAATATTACTTCTCGGCGCTACGCATGGGACTTGGCCTCCTCCACTGACTTTTGTCCCTGGCCATCTCTCTCCATTCCCCAGCTCTTTCCATTATCTCCTAATCTTCTTCAACGCAATCCGCCCATTTTTTCCTCGGTATGCCTCTTGGTCTCTTTTCACGGGGTATCGTGTTCTACCAGTTTTCTACAGGTTTTAAAATAATTGAAAGCAATTATAATATATTGACTTAGCCATTTTTCATTATTTTGTTCCCACAATTTGTGTGATGGTTGTGCCAACTAAATTATTCAAATACCTCGCTGCATAAAATAGTTTCATAAAAGGAACTTCGTCAAAAACCACACCCTCTCTGTTGTAGTATTATTTGACTCCATATTTTGACAATAGGGTAGGGGGAGGTTTTTTCACTTGTTATTCTATTACCATCCGCCGAACGGGGAGAACACAATGCCTTTAGGGTGGGCTTTTAATCGATGCAATAAAATGCGATAAATGTAATTACATAATGTTGTGCCATAAAAAATATGAAACCGATATAGTTTTGGTTTAACATAAAAATATCGTTCTTTTTTAATGGCCACACTAAAATTATACTATTCGATGTTATCATCATCATCAGATGTATCGGAGGAAGACTGTCCTTCACGGTTGTGAGTCCTCGTGTTGCTATTGAGTCCAAAAACAAGACACACACTCTGGACCAACTAGAGCAGGAAAAGGGGTTGGCAGTAATCCGCCACCATCTCTCGAAGGTCTCTCGTTTCGTTTCCTCCTCCTCTGTGTCTCTGCGTTGTGCTTCAAAGTCTTGCATACCTATATGTTCTGTTATTATCCACCTAGGTCTGTAGGTTTTTTCCTAGCTCATTAATTATCAATATGAGTCCTTTGAAGGTTCGCTTTTAGGGAGTCTTTAAAGCGTTACTTCTGACCTCAGTGTTCTGGGGTATACGAGTATGATAACTCTCTCTCTGGTTTCAATCCTGGGATAGGTTTCCAGCAATTTCCTCTATTCTTCTCTTCTATTCTTCCCTGTCTCGTGCGGCTCTTTTGAAATCTGCATATGATGAGCAGCGCACGTCCACCAACAGGTCCTCCAGGTACTCTTGGCGTGGGCGTCCCCTAGAGTTTGTCCCCTCGGTCATACCCTCCATTATGGCATGCAAGAGGCCTTCTTATCGAATTACATGGCCGATCCATCTTGCATGATATAGAGTTCGAATATACCTGTAGGTATGAACAGATTAAGAAAATATGAATTTAATTATCAAGTAAAACGATGTTTTTTTTTATTAATTAATCCCGGGTAATAAGTGGAAGCCGTTGATAAAAAATACATTTTTATATAATTATTATTCAAAATGAACTTCCATCAAGAGATTTAAATAAAATCATTCGAATATCAGAATTAATTGTTTCTTGAACAATGGTGTACATCTCCGTTTTAAATAATCAATACGAATACAAATATCAGTATCTTTTTTCAAAAAACGTATTCTCTCATAAGTGGGGTATTAGGCTTCATGAATGAAAAGGATATTATCTAGAGAAGCATACTTTCATAAAGGCTATGCTTTATTCAATGAATAAAAATAATAATTTTCTGCTTAATGCTTACACCTAATCAATCAACTAATAAGAAGGCCGGAATGGGGAATGTTGTTAGCATAAAGCGATCGCCATTCGATTTTTACCAATGATTTGGGCATGAGAAGGGTCGCCGCGAAATTCGTACCGAAATTGCTCAATTTCGCATCGATGCTTGTGTGCGAATTTTTGGCCAAAAACAACGCACTAATAATGCCGCAGTCATCGTATTTCCCATATCTGGCCCCCTGTGACTATTTCTTGTTCCCGAAACTGAAGAGGCCCATGAAAGGACGACGCTACGCTACGATTGAGGATATAAAGACGGCATCGAAAGAGGAGCTGAACAAGATCACAAAAAATGATTTTTTGAAGTGCTTCGAGGATTGGAAAAAACGTTGGGACAAGTGTATAATATCTGGTGGGGATTACTTTGAAAGGGACAAAATAGATATTCATTAATAAATAAATCATTTCTGAAAAAAAAAACCTACATAAATACCCTGCATAAATAAAAAATATCAAATTCTATTATGTTAAAAAATGATAGATACACTCTTTAGAAACCATATCAAGTCTCAGATCCTTTGAGATGAATATATGTTACCCGTATGGAGCCTCGCCTCATTAACGTGCCGTAATCACCGAGGCACCGTAAGCCCTTTGAGATGGCGCAGGAAGCAGGTAATTGGTCGGAGGCTGTAGCGGGAAAAGCCCTTGAGTAAATTATGCTCGCGATAAATAATCTGTGATTACATACAACTCCATAGACTAGAGCAGCTTCTCTTCAAACGGAGTAATTATTATCTGACGCAATGTAATAATTTCGGATAATTAGGGCAGGATTATGAAACGGTGCTCAAGAATTGAGCTGATGCTTGAGAAGTATTGATTTTTTTACATACGTCATGAATTTTCTTCTTCCGGTACTGTGTCAGATTCTTCCAACGTTGGCGATCACTGCAGCAAAGGCATATCTGTCCTGCGTCCACTTTTTAATGTTCCGCAGCCAGCACAGCTGCCTTCTTCCACTCGCCGATGTCCCTCCACTGCTTTGCTTTGTTTTGTTAGATTGGGACATACGAGTATAAGTGGATTGAAATTAAACTGGATTAAATTTGGCCTAGATTCCCCTTTGCGTTTTGCTTTTTTATTCTGGAACGGTGCATTTTCCGGCTAATGTAAGTCCTGCGTGGATGGGGGGCGGGCCTAGGGATTGTTTGAGCGAAGCTGACGAAGGGGCGCCGCTGCGTCCTATAACAGCTTCGGGTAAGCGGCGGGTAACCTTCTATGTCTTTATTTAACTGTTAGTTTGTTCATTTGCATTTGTATTAACAATCACTGTATGTTATACCCTATAATAAATAAATGTCCCTCCACTTTACCCATTAATATCAGTGGAAGGAGGTGGTATTTTTCTCCCCTTAGCACACGACCCAAATATGAGACATTTCTAATTTTCATACTCGACAACAGCTCTCTATAGGCTCTGGCTCTCTGCAGTACGTCTGCATTAGTGACCCTATTGGTTCACGATATACGGAGCATTCTGCGGTATATCCACATCTTGAAGGCCTCCAACCGGTTCATTACATTCACTTTCAGAGTCCAGGTTTCGCAGCCATGTAGTAGAACAGATCATATATAACACTTAATCATTCTTTGTCGGAGTTTCAAGTCCGGGTCAAGCGCTTTAATTTTTGTAACCCTGGTGGCAGCAAAATAAAGAATATCATGGTTTAAATACAAAGTAACAATATATTAATATTATGTCTTTTATTTACTTTGACTTGACTTGATTGTTGACTGTTCTTTCCTGACATAATTCTCTCCCTTTATTATTTTTTATATCATTCTTTCCCCGTGTCCAAAGAATCTTCAAAACATTTTCATTCACACTGCATTCACTTATTATATGTTTGTTTTTGAATGTATACAAATACTTGTAGACAAATACTGGATTTTGTCCATTGCGGGTTAATCATTTTAAAGGATTAATTGTATCTCAATAGAGACGAAGATGTAACTTGTTTTTTTTTTTTTTTAAATTTATACAGATATTCTTAATAGATGGCGCTGTGTAGGTTGACCTAAAAAATGTGAAGTGTGTCTCAACACAGTAGCATATATCCATCTTTCGAAAATTTGTCAGACGTGTGGTCGTAAGAAGGGCGGAATGGGGAATGTTGTTAACATAAAGCGATCGCTTAACCCAACCAATGACAGGCCATAAGTCCTATAAACGCTTCGGCCACCATATTCTGTTTCGAAAAAAAAAACATTTACGTCTTCGTCTCTATTGAGATACAATTAATCCTTATTATACTCGTATGTGTATTTGACACTTTATCATATACAGCTTTACCGTATATTCTTCTAAGAGATCTCATTTTTGGTGCATTTATTCTACTTTCATCATGTTTTGGCAGTTCCATGCTTCACTTCCACACATACATGTAACTAACCAATTGTAAAATATGAAAAGGAAAAATATGAATTAACTCTTTCGAATTCAACCATTAGAGTAAATTCAAAATATCCCAAATTATTGGTATTCTCGTATTTATAAATAAAATAATTTTATTAATGAATTTTTATAGCTAAGTAACAGACAAATATTCTCTCCACGCAGAGGATTCGTGGTTTTTCCTAATTAAAGCGAAATTGATGGCCTTAAAAGTTTTAATCACCAACAGAGCTTTCGTTATCGAATTTAAATTAGGGAGCGGTTTTACAAAAAGTTTGTTACATTTAAATACGAGTAGGTACCTTATAGTAAAAAAAACGAGAATACAAGGAAATTGTATTTATGCAATTTGTAGAAATGTATATATTTTCGTTTCAATTTCATTCATTTATTTATTTAATTTTAATATCAGAAACATTACAGAATTAAAGGTAATACCAACCAACTACCTAATTAACCGTACTACTGTTTCCCCGGAGGGGTAGGCAGAGAGGATTTACCGCCACCAATGTTCTACATTCACACATCGTGACATGCACGCTCGCCGATTGTTTTGTACTTCGAACATTGTCGCCTTTCAGTAATTGATTAATTTGGTCAAGCCATATCTTTCTTGGCCTTCCTCGACTTCTTTTTCCATTGTATATACTTTTTTTACCATTCTTCTTTCATGCATTCGTTCCATATGTCCAAACCATTTTAGTGACCCATTCTTAATTTTATTTAGGACGCATTCATCCGCCTTACATTATTTTCTTACTTCATCATTAGATATTCTATTATATATTGTTTTTCAGCACATTCTTCTCAGTGACCTCATTTATACGGCATTTATCCTACTTTCATCCTTCTTTTTCCAACTCCAAGCTTAACTTCTAGTTCTTGCATACACTTGTCCATGTATAGATTAAACAACCACGGGGATATTACACAACCCTGTTTGACATTTTGCACTTATAATACAGATTATAAATTTTATACAAATATATAATAAATATATCTCTTAGACATATGTGTGTCGGCCATTTAGAAGTCGGAAAAATTTAAATGCATGTATGACTCGCTGTATGAATGTGGAGGAATCACGAAAGGTTTGTCAGGATAGATTAGTGTGATGGGAAATTCTTTCCGCCTACCTTTCCGGGAAACAATGTGATGGTTTGTTGTTCTAAATAAAATTGAGCAAATTATTAAACATGTTTTATTTTAAAAAGAATGTATATTTTAAATTTAAGAAAATAGTAAACTATCTAACTAACCATCACGTCGGCTGTCCGAAGGGACATGCAGACAGATTTGACCACACACTATTGTTAAATGATATATTCTTCTCTTGTTTCTTCAACATTGATACATCTAGTCGTGCACGCACGTTGATTTTTCCAACTCCTTACGTGATCGACATTTTACATTTGATTGATTTGATCGTGCAACGTTTTCTTCGGCCTTTTCTATATCTTGCTCCGTTTATGTCGTCAACATATACATTCTTTACTATTCTTTCTTCATTCGTTCTTTCCTGCGTCCAATCTTTTCATTAACATATTCATAACACTAATTTCATAACACTTTCATATGCACTGCATTAATTTCTTATATTTTCATTTGACACTATCATACACAGATTTTCAACACATTCGTCTAAGAGATCTCATTTCTACTGCATTTATTCTACTTTCATCCTTCATTTGCCAGTTTCATGCTTTGTTTTCATACATAAGGGTAGGTGTGCACTGCTATTTCAGCTTTTTTGGATAGGCTTTCGTTTTTGATGATAACTTAAAGTGCACCATTCACTTTATTGCCTGCCCCAACCCTTCTTTCAATATTCCTCTCCACTCGCCCATCCTTTTTTCACGTACTACCTAAATATACAAACTAATCTAATTGTTTCAGATTTTCACTATCCGCGCTAATATTTCAGACATAAATGATTTCTTCTCTTCTTCTTCTTCTTCTTCTTCTCCTTGTAGACCTTTGGTCTGTTCCTGAAATCAGGCTGGCCTCTCTTGGGAGGTTGACTCCCTGCTCCATCTCTTCGGCGGTCTTCCGGGGGGACAGCAGCCGGCAGGAATCTGATGCGCCACAGTGTGTGGAATTCTGGTGGGATCCATCCTCTGCACGTGCGCATTCCAGTATCTTCTGCGTTGTCTGTCCCATCTCACGACATCCTCCACCTTGCAGATCTCGCGGATGGCCGTATTCCTCACCCTATCGCGAATAGTCTTTCCTGCTATCATCCTCAGCGTCCTCATCTCTGCCACCCGTACTTTAGCCTTCGTTCTTGTAGTATCCGCTCTGGTCTCAATGCTAAATGTCAGTATAGGCCTTACGCAGGTTTTATATATTCTGACCTTACTGTCAGTTCTCATATACTTGTTTTTCCATATTATATCATTGAGTCAACCTGATGATTTCTCATTTTTCGAAAATCACTACCTTAGACTAACATTTATCATCAGACTATTATGCTCTGCCATTAAGGCTTTTAATTTAACACTCTATCATAAACAGATTTAGCAAAAAAAATCGTTTTTACGAAATCCCGATTACGCTTTTTTAAATGGCTTTTCCGAAATGGGTCCCTGCGCTGTGATTGCGAATTAACGGAATTTAAATAACGAACCTCAAACTCGAAGTTGAATGACTCGGTAATGTATTCACTCCTCATCCGGAGAAGACCTTTGTGAGGCAGTTGGCACGCCGTAACTTCTGTAATTACCCCCGTGACCGAACAACTTACCCCAAACGACTTGCGACTTCAAACTTACACCAGAATCCATATTGACCCCGGTTTACAGTACCTACCCGATCAATGATTAAATTTACCCACAAATAATAAATTGTTCTCAATGATTTTGTTAAAATTTAATTGTTTACACTTTACAGTGCCTATCTGATCAATGATTAAAAATATACTCCCAAATAATAAATGTATGGAAGTGATATGTGTGTCCCCTTATGTATGGAAGTGAAGCATGGAACTTGCAAAAGAAGGATGAAAGTAGAATAAATGCAGTAGAAATGAGATCTCTAAAACGAATGTGTGGCAAATCTGTTTATGATAGAGTGACAAATGCAAGTATAAGAAGTGAATGTGGTGCGAATGAAAGTGTTATGAACAAAATAAGGAAAGGGTCATTAAGATGGTTTGGACACATGGAAAGAATGAGTGAAGACAGAATGGTAAAGAAGGTGTATGTAAACGGCGTGAACGGAGCTAGAAATAGAGGAAGGCCGAGGAAAACGTGGCACGATCAAATCAATCAAATATTGAATGTCGGTCACGTGAGGAGTCGGAAAAATCGACGTGCGTGCATGACAAGATGTATGAATGTAGAGGAAGCGAAAGACGTATGTCAGGACAGAACAGTGTGGCGTTCCATTCTTTCTGCCTACCCCTCCGGGGAGACGGCGTGATGGTAAGTAAGTTAGTTAGTAATAAATAATTGTTAATGATTTTGTTTAAATATAATTGTTTTACAGTACCTACCCGACAAATGATTAAATTTACCCACAAAAAATAAATAATTCTTAATTATTTCGTTACCTACCTGGTCAACGATTAAATTCACCCAAAAATAAGAAATTATTCTGCCAAAAGGAGAGTTGCCAAAGGGAGAGTTGAGTGTGCAAAATATCGCATTCTGTTCATAGTTTTGAACTCAGAAAAGCTTGCAGATTATGATTCTGAATGTTGCCAGGAGGTTTGTTGGTCCATTTTTTATTACACCCCATCCCCTAAGATAACAAGTAAATGGACTGAAAAAATGCTTTGGACCTATTCTAACGATTGTTTTAGTGACAATATCCAATTATTTCTTATGATAAAAGATACTTATAGCTAGTCAGGTATCACATAATGTTTCATTTATATATCGAGTCAATTATTTCAAAAGCTTTACCATTGACAGAATAGTAATTCATCAGATTCATTGGCTTCTTAGACATGAAAAGATTTTAGACTAATATTGGACACAGATGAAATGCAATGCTATGTTCAGACCGTTCACAATGGAGTTCTAGTTCCAACCCTTATGAATGGAAGTAAAGTATGGAACTGGCAGAAGAAGGATGAGAGAAAAATAACTGCGGTAGAGATGAGATCCCTTAGACAAATGTCGAGTTTCAAAACCTGATATTAGGAAGGAATATAGAGCGGAAGAAAGTATTATGAACTAAATTACGAAAGGAATACTGCGTTGGTTTGGACATATGGAACGCATGGATGAAGAAAGTATACGTCAACAATGTGAATGGAGTACGGAGTCGAGGAAGACTGAGGAAACATGGCATAAATCAGTCTAGGAAGGTAATTTTTTTTTTAAATACAAGAATTATTGATAAAAAAAAATATTTAATACGAAAAAGCAAATTTTTACATAAGTCATCCAAAAAAAAAACATATAATCCCAATCACATTAAATTGCAATTCATATAAAATTGCTATTTCAAAGGTAAAAACTTTTCGCTTCTCCGTTTTTTTTCTAACTCCCCTCCTCTATTTGACTTCGCTTTAAAATTATTTGTATCTAACACACCTAATTACATTATTTTGCATTTTCTAGAAATTTGCTAAATAATTAAGTTTCATGCTTTGTTTTCATACATAAGGGTAGGTGTGCACTGCTATTTTAGCTTTTTTGGATAGGCTTTCGTTTTTGATGACAACTTAAAGTGCACCATTCACTTTATTGCCTGCTAATTTAAAAAAACGGTGGATACGTGTAACATAAATTAAATAAACACAAAAGTCCGGATCGTCCATGTCAACATGTGCAACATCGAAAAAACATTATGTGTTATTACATTATGTGCTAAATAAAAAAAACGACGGATTCGTGGAACAAAAATTAAATAGACAATATGTGCACCATCTAAAAAGAACATTTTGTGTTAAATTATTTTTATTTTCTTATTTTATTTTATATCATTGTTGTTTATATTATTTATTTTAGATTTATTTTGTGGGTGTTGCACGATCAGAGTGTGCGCGGGAGATGCCTATTGGTGGCGATGAGGTTCGCAACCCATCACACCGCGTCTCCCGCGGAGCGAAAAGAGAAGGATGGAGTGCCGCATCAATAAAAGTGTGACAGTCCATTCTTTCTGCCTACCCTTTCAGGGAGATGGCGTGATGGTTAGTTAGTTAGTTAGAAATTTGCTAATTCAAAGGTGAACATTTTATCGCTTATCCCTTTCCTTCTCTCACCCCCCCCCCCCCCTCTGACTTCACAACCTATGAATTATTTTATGTACATGTAATTTTTTGTTAGTTATAATATTGCCCTGATGAAGCTTGGATCCAAGCGAAACTAGTTTGCATAAATTATAATAACCATACCGTTAAACACAAAATGTTTTATTAATTTATATCCATAAGTTTAGAATTCTTATAATTATAAATATATAATAATCTTAACTTGAAACTCCGACAATGAATGAGTAAATGTTATATATGGTCTGTTCTACTATATGGCTGCGAAACCTGGACTCTAAAAGTGAATTAATAATAGTAAACACGATTGTTTAGTGGTTTTACTTGGATTTAATTTATATAAATTGTGTCAAATTTGTTTCGCCTTGCGAGGGCATTCTCAAACTGAACCTTATCGCCAAACAGTGTGTCCTTATATTGAGTTTAGAAATCTTACGGGTGGGGGAGAAAATATATAATGCAAATTTTAGAGTTGTTAAATAAAACAATTTTAAGGTTTTTCTTAGAACTAATGATGAGTAGTAAATGCAATGAACCGGTTGGAGGCGTACGAGATGTGGATATACCGCAGAATGCTCCGTATACCGTGGACCGATAGGGCCAGTAATGCTGACGTAGGTACTACAGAGAGCCAGAGCCAATAGAGAGCTGTTGAAGAGTGTGAAAATTAGAAAGGTCTCATATTTGTTTCATGTGCTAAGGGAAGAAAAATACTACCTCATTCAAATGATATTAATGGGTAAAGTGGAGGGACGTTGGGGAGTTAGAAGAACATTAAAGAGTGGACAGGAATTACAAGAGTTCATAACCTGTTTCAAGTGGCGTAGGATAGAGATGCCTTTGCTGTAGTGATCGCCAAAGTTGGGAGTCCTGACACGGCACTGAAAGAAGAAGAAGATTATTATAAATATAGCTTATTATGTGTAATTTTTAGTTATATTTCCAGCTGTCTAAAAACTGGCGATTTACACATACATTCTAGTAATTAAGTAACCGTAACCGTAATGAAGTGTGTTTAATGCCGTGTGGGAGCTTTCGGGAACGGAAGCTTTCGTTTCAGCTTTTACCTATTCCTACTTCCGTCGGCGGAAGTAAACACCGACTAACGAGCTTTCTGAAGTTACGCGATTACTGTGAGCTTTTGTACATTTGCGAAAAACAGCGTTCACCATCTAAAATATACTATATTGAATAAATATAAAAATATTAAAGAAATACTACATATTTTAACCACGAAATTGTTATTATAATTATTGAAGTCAATTAGTTTTGCTTGTAAACTTCAATAGGGCAATATACGAGTAAGAACTGCTTATATGAAAATTAGTTGGCTTCAATTATAATTACCATTTTGTGGTTAAAACACTTTGTATTTATTTTATATAGATGGTTGGTTACAACAATTTATCAATGAAAGCGAAAACGGCCGTTCACACTGGAGTTCTGGTCCCATCCTTAATGTATAAAAGCGAAGTATGGAACTAGCAGAAGAAGGATGAAAGCAGAATAAATGCAGTAGAGATGAGGTCCCTAAGACGTAAGTGTGGTAGAACGATATACGACAGAATCTTAAATGCTGATATAAGAAAGGAATGTAGAGCGGAAGAAGGTATTATGAACAAAATTATTAAAGGGTCGCTGCGATGACGGCAGCAATCTTTTGGGGTTCGCGATGACGGCATCCTCTGCACGTGACAGGCCCATCTCAGTCTGTTCAGACTGACCTGTGTGGAGAGACTGGGAGCTTTGTAAATATAGTACAGCTCGTCATTATGCCGCACTCTCCAGCCTTCACCGTCATTCACAGGTCCTAGAATTCTGCGCAGCCCCCTTCTCTCAAAAATATCCAGCTTTTACTCTATACAACATTTTGAATGTATACAAATACTTGTAGACAAATACTGGATTTTACCAATTGTGGAAAAAAAATTTTTATAAGGATTATTTGTATCTCAATAGAGACGAAGATGTAAATTGTATTCTGGGAACAGAATATAGTGGTCGAGGCGCTTACAGGACTTATGACCTGTCATTGGTTGGGTTAAGCGATCGCTTTATGTTTAACAATATTCCCCCGCCCTTCTTACGATGCCCTGACAATTTTTTGGAAGATGTATATATGCTAGAATGCTGCGCAGCACTTCAATTTTTTTTGTTTAATCTACACTAGCGCCATCCATTACTCTAATCCACTATCCACTATACTAAAACAATTAATCTCTTCTCGCCATTAAAAATATATTTGTATTTAATTATATAATTTTATAAGAATATTTATAGTATTAATAACAATATTACAAGTAGGTATACAAAAAATAATTCCAAATAATCCCTGAAAAATCCAGATATTTTAATTAGAGATGAACGCCTCGTTTCCTTTCGAGAGGAGATTACCTGTTATTTTTTCTGGATTCCTTTGTTTAAAATGGAAGCAATTATTTTCACAAAGAGTAGGTTCCCGAGTTTTCTTTTTAAATACATTCATCATTTAGATAATTGCCTTATCAGATTCCTTGGGGGAAAAACAAACTTAAGCTCGTATGTTTTAGCGAAACCGTTTAATAAAAATGACACCATAATCTTCGTTGATGTCTGTCTATTATTACATATTTAATTTTTAATATTATTCTTCGCTTTTATTATTATTCTCTATTTCTTCTTCTTCTTCAACCTATTTCTATTTGCGGTATTGACTTTGAGTGCACCATTTACTTTGTTTCCAGCTCCAACCATTCTTCCTATCATACTTATTGCATACTTCGTACATTCTTGACACTAGAACTTGTAGATCGTCCATGCTGTCAGCGATTAAAACAGCGTCGTCTGCATGTAGCAAACAGCTGATGGACATATCATTCATTTTCGCACCAGCGTTTATGCCATCTAATTCTTTCATACACTTGTCCATGTATAGATTAAACGTGAAGCTTGGAGTTGGCAGTAAAAGTATGATAAATCCAGTAGAAATGAGGTCACTAAGAAGAATGTGCGGAAAAACAATGTATTATAGAATATCTAATGATGAAGTAGGAAAGGAATGTTAGGCGGATGAATGCGTGATAAATAAAATTATGAAAGGGTCACTAAGATGGTTTGGAGATATGAAACTAATGGATGAGGGAAGAATGGTTAAAAAGATATATACAAGTAGTGTGAATGGGAAAGAAGTCGGGGAAGGCCAAGGAAGACATGGCATGACCAAATTAATCAATTACTGGTCACCAGTCTGTCGATGCCAGCGAGCCTGGCGAAACCGGTCGCTGTCTAAATAAAGACAAAAGTGGAAGTAGTTAAAAAACATCGTTTTATTTAATTATTATTTAAAATGAACTTCCATCAAGAGATTTCAGTAAAATCATTTGATTATCATTTTAATTAATAATTAAATAAAACAAGGTTTTTAACTATTTCCAATTTTGTCTTTATTTCTCGCTGGCATCGACAGACTGGTCTATAAGACCTATTTCGGGGAACCTAGCACGGACTCTCTGTCTCACACGTACACACTGCCGGCGACATGGTACAACGGTGAAGTACCTTAGCAGACACAACACCTATCACGTTCATTACCCAGAAGATGGAGACTGCAACGATCTCCGAAACGTCGGTCGAGAAGGAGTTATCACACGGTATTACCCAAAAACACAACAAACATATTGCTGCCAACCGTGAAAATCTACGCAATTATTGTTTGTTCATTGTTTACCACAGACTTTCATACCTCTCTAGATAATATCATTTTCATTCATGAAGCCTAATACCCCACTTATGAGAGAATACGTGTATTGAAAAAGGATACAATTATTATTTTTAACCTCATTTTCCTCTTCTCTCCCTCTGCCACCCCTCCGCAGTCCTCCACTCCCCCACCCCAGAAGTCTCCACGCGCAAGTGTTGGTAAACAAAGCGAGCAGAGTGTGTCTGTGTTGTGTTAAGCGTGCTTTCCACTTTCCAGTACTAATTTAATTAATCGGGAGTACGTGCCAGTGGCTGCCCGTGAGTTTTTTGAAACAACGATGCCTAGAATAAATATAAATTCCACATCAAGCAATAATGATTGCAGAAATGATATTATTATATTATTTGTGCAAGTGCACAATGGTGTTCTTGTACCGACCCCTATGTATGGAAGAGAGGCATGGAACTGGCAAAATAAGGATGAAAATAGAATAAACGGAGTACAAAATGAGATCTCTTAGACGAATGCGGAGATATCATTGATATAAAATCTTCAATTTACTGACCCTTATGTATGGAAAGAGAAGCATGAAAGTTGAATAAATGCAATAGAAATAAGATCTCTTAGAATAATGTGTTGATATACGAGTACTCTGGGTATGATAGTGTCGAATAAAAATATAAGATGTGAATGCGGTGCGAATGATCGTTTTATTAACAAAATAATGAAAGGATCATTTAAATGGTTTGGGAAAGAATAGTAAAAAAGTGTATGTTAACGATGTAAATGGAACTAGAAAAAGAGGAAGACCGAGGAAAACGGGTCACGATCAAATATATCAAATATTGAATGTCGGCCACGTGAAGAGTCAGAAAAATCGACGCGCGTGCATGACACGATGTATTAATGTTGAGGAAGCGAGAGAAATATGTCAGTAAAGAAAAGTGTGGCAGTCCATTCTTTCTGCCTACCCCTACGGGGAATCGGCGTGATGGTTTGTTGATGTTGTTTATAACATTAGTCTTTGACACGTTCATCACAAGGTTATACTTATTGCATACTTCGATGAATAATGAAACAAAAGAGGAAATTTGGAGCAGAAAGAGCAGACGGGTCAATCTGCTCTGCTAACCCCCTCAGAGATGGGGCGTGATGGTCACGGAGCTAGTTGGACTCGCCCCGCCACTGCAGGTACTTGAGCGTATTTCAAAAGCCGGGCATCAAAGCTTGCCAGTAAATTGATTACAAAATTTCAAATTAATTATAAATTGAAAAAAGAGAATTAATTCCTTTGCAAGTGTCCGAAGGAATTAATTATAAGTGTATTCATTAGTTACTCGACTAGTTAAATACTAACATCGATTAAGGTCATAATTAGACACCTGTAATAATTACTATGTTTAAATGTCTTCATTTATATGAATAAAAACGTTTCTTTCATAGAAGTTTTATTATTTGTTTGTGGGAATAACATGTTTCGCCTTTCTAAGGCATTAACAAAAGATGAATGCTCTAGAAGAATAGTTAAAATATTGTATACAAGCAGTGTAAATGGAAAAAGAAGACTTGGAAGACCAAGGAAAGTAATGTGACGAAACTAATTAAGTAGAATAAATTCATTACAAATGAGATCTCTTATTTATATTTATTTATTATTATCATTCTGATGACTTGTATTTTAAGTGCCCCGTTTTATAAAATCGATTACTCCAAGGGCGCACTAGGAAATGACTGACCGAACTGTGCAGTCTTCAGAAGTTTCTTAAATTTAACGTCACTATCCTCATACTTAATACTAACATGGAGGCTATTCCACGCCAACGGATTCGCAACGCTGAAAGCGTGATCTGCTTTATTGGCTCTGACTGGAATTATTATGTTGTTTGCAATTGTTTCTACTGATCGGAGTGAACGTTGCCTTTCCGTTGGCATGGGTGTCAAGCAGACGTCCGATATATACGCTGGCGCTCTCTGGTGTCGAGCCTTAAACACTGTCAAACACAATTCATATTTTACTCGCTCTCGGATTATAAGCCAGTGAAGGTGCTTCAGGAGCGGCATGATATGACAGTATGACTCTTAGACGAATGTGAGCGGAATGTCAGTAAGCTGTCGCTTGAATGCGGATGACGCTGTGCTACTTGCAGACAACGAGCATGAACTTGAAGAATAGTATATATGAGGTATGCATGCGAAATGATCTGATGATGAATGTGAATAAGTCTAAGGTAATGATATTTGAAAAAGAAGAAATCATGACATTAGTGTGAATGGTGAAAATTTGGAACATGTAGATGAGTTTATCATGTAGAGAAATCGATGTGCATGCATGACACGTTGTATGAATGTTGAGGAAGCGAGAGATGTATGCCAGGAAAGAAATGTGTGACAGTCCATTCATTCTGCCTTATGATTACTTTAGACTTATTCACAATCATCATCAGATTATTTTGCATGCACACCTCATACATATTAGTCACCAGGACTTGTAGTTCATGCTCGTTGTCTGCAAGTAGGACAGCGTGATCCGCATACAATAGACAGCTAATTGAAACACCGCTCATTTTGGCACCTACATCCAACCCTTTCAGCCCTTTCATTATTAAGAATTTATTTATTTGTTTAGAGCTTACAAAAAAGCTAGAATGGCAGTGCACAATGGTGTTCTTCTACCTACCTTTATGTATGGAGGCGAAGTATGGAACTGGCAAACGAAGGATGAAAGTAGAATTAATGCAGTAGAAATGAGATCTCTTAGACGAATGTGTGAAATACTCTGTGTATGATAGTGTCGAATGAAAATATAATAAATGAATGCGGTGCGAATGATGGCGAACAAAATAATGAATGGATCATTAAGATGGTATGGACACATGGAAAGAATGAATGAAGCAAAAATGGTAAAAAAGCATTTGTAAACGATGGCGCGAACAAATAAATCAACTATTGAATATGAGGAGTGAGAAAAATCAACGCGCGTGCATGACACGTTGAATGAATGTTGAGGATGCGAGAGATGTATGTCAAGAAAGAAAAGTGTGGCAGTCCATTATTTCTGCCTACCCCTTCGGGGAGACGGCGTGATGGTTAGTTAGTTAGTTACTACCCAAATATAAAAACTTATCTTCTTGCTCCAGAATTTCACCATTCATCTAATATTGCAGACTCTCCTGATTTTTTTTTTTTCGAAAATCATCACTTTAGACTCATCATCATCAGATCATTTCGCATGCACACCTCATACATACTAGTCACCACACATCACACATTTTGGCACCTACATCCAACCTTTTCAGCTCTTTCATTTTTAAGAATTTATTTATTTATTTAATTTGATATAATGTTTGGAAAACCGTTTTATACAAAATGGACACTGCTTCACGTATGGAGAATCGCTTATGAGATTACAGATCCATTTGGTATGATTAATATTAGCTGTTTGGACAGTCGTCCCTTTTGACAATCGTCCCGATTAACCGGAACACAGAAAAGGGTGGTCCCTTTCTACCCGCGGCTGAATTACCTTTAATACCGGTATAAAAAGCACAACCATACTCGAAATGATTAGTTTGTTTATTGTACCCCTGTTTGCGAGGGCGGTTAGCAAACACAGGGAAAAAGTACAAGAGAGAGGGACCGATAACGTATAAAAATGAAGCCACATGAAAATATTATAATTTATAATACAAACGCGATCGTTTAATTGGTTTTACAGAGATTTTTATTTATATAAAAAATTCGAGTATACCTATATACTCGTAAATGTCAAATTATTTTCCCCTTGCGATGGCATTCTCAAGTCATTTGTCAATAATATTCATATTTCCACGTGCAATATTAAAAACAAAAATCTCCTTAAAACCAATTAAAGAATCGAGTTTATATAAAATATAGTGTTTTTTTTAGAGGTTTGGTTTTTAAACTGGCAAAATTGATTTTACAGACTGTCAATTTGACAGTTGATAGTTGATTTGTAGTCAATACGTTTTGCCATTTTAACCAGTTTCTCAATAAATGTGTCGAAAATTGGACTTGACGATTGCGCTTCATTCAAGCTAGCTGTGGCGCTTATATGCCCAAAATCATTTTTAAACAATAATGGCATAAAATTATCTATGAAATAAAGCCAATATTATAGACATTAACATTATTTTAATGTGTTTTTTTTCATTGTGAATTCGTATACCTCTAAAAAAACACCCTTTATATAACAATGTGTATATAATAAATATTATATTAACTGGCGAAAAGAGAAGGATGGAGTGCCGCATCAGTAAAAGTGTGACAGTCCATTCTTTCTGCCTACCCTTTCGGAGAGACGGCGTGATGGTTAGTTAGTTAGTTAGTTTTTATATTAGCACTTGAGTTGCAGAAAAGTAAGATTTGTTAAGAAGTGTGATATGAACATGCAACTAACTAACTAACCATCACGCCGTTTCCCGTAATAAGGAAGAAATGTAATACAGATGATTGCATCATAAGAAAAATTAAAAAATAATCGCTGAGATGGTTTGGACATGTAGAAAAAATGGACGGGAGAATAATGGTTAAAATGTTGTATACAAGCAGTGTGAGTGAGAAGCCGTGGATGACTAAGGAAGGCATGGCATAACCATGTTAATCAAATACAGTTATTTGGTTCAAATAACCTGGTGTATAACATACATTTTTCTTTTGCTTTCTATAAACCGGATGGATATGCAGAGCAGAAGCTTTGTAGACTTCACGAGGAAGCGGCAAAAGTAGGTCTCAAGATTAACATGTCCAAGACAGACGACCTACGAGTGTTCACAAATGACTCCACCCCAATTTTGTTCCACGGTATCCCCCTTGTGACCACGACCAGCTTCTGCTAACTCGATAGTATGATAGAAGAGTCGGGAGGTACGGAGGATAATGTAGCCAGCAGACTTAACAAGGCAAGGCAAGCTTTCGCTATGCTTCGCCCTGTATGGCGCTCCGGTATCATTTCGAGAAAGCTCAAGCTCCGAATATTCAGCAATAGCGTTAAAAGCACACTGCTGTACGGATGTGAGACTTGGAAGTCTACCGCAGACGTTATTGGTCAACTCCAGGTGCTTATAAATAGGTGCCTTCGCTCAATATTTAAAATCTATTGGCCCCAAACAGTGTCAAATGCCGTTCTCTGGACCATGGCAGACGAAAAGCCAATTAGAGAATAAGTCGCTAGACGCAAATGGCAGCGGTCACACTCTGAGACGGAACCCAGCCTGCGTCGCTCAGGGCGCACTAGACTGGTCCCTCATGGGGAGAAAGAGAAAGCGAGGCAGACTTAGAGCCACCTGGAGAAGAACCCTGCTGAATAGAGTCGGGTGGAGAAGGTTCCTTGAGGTCCTATGCACCACGGAGGTGTGACAGGACAAAAAAAGAAGAAGAAGATAACCTACATATTGGAAATGAACACTATACGGGAAACTAACACATTAAAGCCCAAGTCTCATCCCATGAACCAGAAAAAATATTACGCTTTGTTGCAAACCAATCTAAGGGTTGAAACTTAGCAAGGAAGAACTTTTAGTATATGCTCCCCCCAGTAGAGACATCCCTCTGGCCGGTGGCAAACAGGCTCCAGTACTATCACGATTAGATACGTTTTACCAAATTGCTGACAATTGTCAATCATTTTTTAATAAAGTGGAATAAATATTCAAGCAGCCGACAAGTCATCGTTCTGTTGAGTGATTACCCGATCAAACGTATACCTAAAATAACACAGAAACATCTATTTAATATCAGCAAATCACGCATTCCAATTTTGAATATTTGGTATTTGATTTATTATTATTATTATTATTATTATTATTTTGTTGAAAAAACTCCTTACATCATTACAGCGCGAGCCAAATCGATGTAAAGGGTGAAAAAAAGAATATCAAAGGAAATATATATAGAACCTTATGAATAGGGAAAGCCAGGGTTTTGCTTGCTGCCTTTATCATAAGGGTATTTACGAATTCGCCATAATTGCATCCAAAGAGGTCAATCTCTTTTGCAACCTGATTTAAGAGACGAATCGCTTTCAATACAGGAGAACTTCGAAGGGCCTCTGTGCGGCAATTTGGGGTATAAAATAATATATGCCCCCTTGCTCTGCTATATTACAACAACAATAACAAACCACCACGCCGTTTACATACCTCTCTAGCTTCCTCCACATTCATACATCGAGTCATACACGCACGTCGATGACCAACCTTTAAAATTTGATTAATTTGGTCATGTCATGTTTTCCTCAGTCTACCTTGACTCCGTACTCCATTTACATCTTTAACGTATACTTTCTTACCATTCTTTCTCCATTCATGCGCTCCATATGTCCGAACCAATGCAACGATCCTTTCATAATTTTGTTCATAATACCTTCTTCAGCTCTACATTTCTTTCATATATCAGCATTTGAGATTTTGTCATACATCGTTCTACAACACTTACGTCTTAGAGACCTCATCTCTACCGCATTTATTCTGCTCTCATCTTTCTTCTGCCAGTTCCATGCTTCGCTACCATACATTAGGGTTGGGACCAGAACTCCACTGTGAACGGCCGTTTCCTCTTTTATTATTACTTTCATTATTCATTCACATAGTATCTACACACTCGTCTAAGAGATCTCATTTCTACTGCATTCATTCTACTTTCATCCCTCTTTTGCCAGTTCCATGCTTCGCTTCCTTACATAAGGATCGGTACAAGAACACCATTGTGCACTGCCATTCTAGCTTTTTTGGATAGGTTTTTGTTTGCGATGACAACTTTAAGTGTACCGTTCACTTTGTTGCCTGCCCCGGCACTTCTTTCAATATCCCTCTCCACTCGCCCATCTTTTGTAAACACACTACCCAAATACACGAACTCATCTACATGCTCCAAATTTTCACCGTTCACATTAATGTCATGATTTCTTCTTTTTCAAAAATCATTACCTTGGACTTATTCACATTCATCATCAGATCATGGATGGTTTGGACATATGGAATGAATGAATGAAAAAAGAATGGTAAAAAAATTATATGTTAATGATGTAAATGGAACCAGAAATAGAGGAAGACCGAGGAAAACGTGGCACGATCAAATAAATCAAATATTGAATGTCGGCCATGTGAGGAGTCAGAGAAATCGACGCGCGTGCATGACACGATGTATGAGGAAGCGAGGAAGCGAGAGAAATATGTCAGGAAAGAAAAGTGTGGCAGTCCATTCTTTCTGCCTACCCCTTCGGAGAGACGGCGTGATGGTTAGTTAGTTAACTAGAAAATAAACTTTTTACACCCCTGCAGTATTTCTTGCGACACGGATGATCAAATTTCTAAATCAGGACGTGTTCCTATAAAATTATTACCCGCCCATTTCGCAATGTTTTAAATCGCACATGTACGTAATACAATTGCCTCTTGGAGGAAGGATTTGGGTCCAGGGGTGGGGGAGGTTAGAACGGGGATGAGAGGACGGTACGCTCACAACTGAGGCACGACCGCGCGGACTAGCGAGAAGGAACAGAGGGCCTTGGGAATTCAGGGCGTGTCGATCGCCCGTAAAAGTTTAATCGGTTTCCTCGGATGTACGGAGACAATACTCTTCGACACACGCTATGGCGCGTAATTGGATCGAGATTTATTTTACAGTTTCCCTCCACGCGCCATGTGTGCCGTATAAGCGACCGTCCCAGAAGTTTGAAGCGATAAAAAACAGTTACATTACCCGAAATTGCGAATAAAGGAATCACGTAAACTTTCCCGAAAACACATTTTCTTTTCAATACACTTATAAAGTTTATCAGCGGCATCTGTACGCATTCACATCTATTTAATTTATTTTAGTTACAAATTTATTTTAACCAATCTATTGTTTTGGCCGAAACACTATGATACTTCAATATGAAATCATCTATGAGAGTAGGCTGACATTTCGTGCACATATTTGTGACATTGCACTGAGGATGTTGGGCTTCATCATTAGGACCGGAAGAGTTTTCAGAGACCCCAATCTGCTCAGAGTCCTATACAACGCGTTGGTTCGGAGCAGACTCAAAAGTGGTTCTGTGATATGGAGTCCTCACGAGGCGAGATATTCCGTTATGCTGGAGAGGGTTCAGAAAAAATTACTAAAATATCTCTACATGAAGGAGTATGGTAGTTATCCGTGGCTTTATCCCACGACATTTCTTTTTGGAATCCTCGGAACCAATTTTTTACAGCTTCGAAGAGATGGGCATCTCATTACCCCTTTCTTTAAATTAATCAAGAGATATTTCGAGAACTCGACCGTGCTAGAGGGTGTTGGACTTTTTGTCGCTGATAGATTTCTCCGACAGTGACAACACAGATTGTTTTACCTAGCGGCCGCCAGAACCAATCTGCCTCTGGTGATACCGGTGGGAAGAGCAATTAGTCTGCTGAACGCGGTCTCCTCGGAGATCGACGTCTTTCATTTTAATGAAAGAACGTTCCGAAGACAAATACTCTTGACATTAGAAATTATCATGTCTTCCTAATGTCGAACCATCTCTAATGCGTTCCTGATATTATGTTGTATTTTTTTAATATTTTACTTGTACTCAATAGATGCCTTAAACATTTTTGCTATTTGTAATGTATTTTGAGTTAATAATCTGATTTGATTTGATTTGAATATTATTAAAGTTCCTCGAATCGATTATTGAGGATGACACCGTGGAACAATGTTTTTGGTTTAGAAAATTCACGTGATTCTAATATTGTGTACAAAAATACGTGGAAATCAAATTAAAGTTCCAGGTATCAAGAGCCGGCAAAAATTTTATAAAAAAATATTATATAATAAACATACCGTGGTTAAATACAATTTTTTTTTATTAATTTTATATTTTTAAAATGTTTAACCACAAAGTGAATGCTTTATATGTAAATAAAAATGTTATACTTTGCCGCAAAGCAATCGTCAAACTTAAACTAAAATACGAAATTCGATTGAATTTGAAACACTGTTATGACGTATTACAATTTATTTATATAAGTTTTTTGCAACAGCTGTTTCGCCAACTTATGTTGGCATCGTCAGGTATTATAAACAACGTTGTTTGTTACACCTAATTGGCGGAACAGCTGTCGCGACATACTCATGTAAATTAATTGTGAAACGTAAAAACAGTGTTTCTAATCTAATACATAATCAGTCATCAAACCGTAAACGGATGATAGGGCCAGTCATGCTAGTTATGAGAAAAATGTAAAAAAAATTAAGTTCTTTATTTTTTATTTTACAGGCATTTAAAAATCGAGGAAATTAACACTCTGTTTTTTTACTTTTTTATCATCCATTTCCAGTTTATGTCGACTTCTGGTACCCCTGTATCCAATATGTATAAATATTACTAAAATAAAAATATTTATATATAAATATTACTCAGATAAAAATATTTATATTTTGTATATTTAAATAAAAAATATCAGTCGAACCAATAAAACAATCAAGTTTTCATTATATATTTTAATTCATCAGTTAGTTAACAAGTTTGAAAATCATCGTTTAACTATTTTATTAAATTACTATTGTATAGCTAAAATAATTAGAATTTGAAGTAGTTTTAAAATATAACGAAACAAGGCAGTTACTACAAACAGTAAAAGTTAAATGATAAGGAAGTTCTACATAAGATACCCGGCGGAAGGCGTCGGCGTCCCGACGGTAGGCGCCGGCATCCCGACGGTAGGCATCGCTATTGCCTATTACACCGCTCGCTATATCCGGCGTGGGAATACAATGATAAACATGACATGAACTGCAGAGACGGCACGTGGATATATATGTTTTTACTAATGTTACATTGATAGTCATTTTATACTATTTTATCATTTTTTAAAAGCAGATTTTTTTATTCGATTCGCTTACTTCCTGCAAAATAACCGTTCTTGGGCTAAACAGTTTCCTTTGGATATTTTATTTTCCTAATTATGAGATTTTATAAAATTGTAATATTATTAGCGATCGTTTAGAAAATAACATAATATTGTTTTCACATAGAACTATCAAACTTTATTAATATTATAATCAAATGATTTTACTGAAATCTCTTGATGGGGGTTCATTTTAATTAATTATTAAATAAACTATGTTTTTATTTTAAACTATTTCCGCCTTAATTTCATTTTTATATACTTTATATACAACACTCACATTTATTAAAAAAATAAAATATCAAACATATTTCGGACTAACCAGTCCGTCTACAAATAGGGTCAGTTTTGACAAATGTCCTTCATCGGTATATCACTGATGAAGTACTGGTTAGTCCGAAACATGTTTGATATTTAATTTTTATTTAATCTTTTTAATAAATCTGAGTGTTGTATACAAGTATAAAAAAAAGAAACTTTGTTTTATTTAATTATTATTAATTTTTATTGTTTGATTACACATAAATTGCAGCCTGACATTAAAAGGCTGACAAGTAACAGGAAAGCGATGACGTCATGGAATTTTAAAATGTAAATTTCTCCGTCAGTATTATAGTTAGGTTGCTTAAAACTTGGAACATTTATGACAAAAGGTTCACAGATGCCAGTATCGTTCGAGATTTGAGAATAAATTGACTAATATACTATTTTTAGACGCAACCGTACCTGTACTGGGATACCAACAGACAGGTTAACAATAATAAAACTAGATTTTTTTTTTCTGTGACGTCACTGTAACAAGCTTCCCCACGTGTGGTGAATAAAGTTTCCAGCCCTCTTGCCCTTCTGTCCTCCGCGATCTAGTGCGGGCACACCCCTCCCCGAAGGGCCATAACACGGACTTATTGTTTTTATACAATTATTGATGACGTTAAATCTGATAAAAAAGGGATGTCGTACGTGCCAGCAATACGGAACACCCGGTAAATCTAAATGAATAGATATTTTGGAAAAGTGACAATTTCAGCTATTAAGCAGTGTTTTTCTATTACCTGGCAATGCTAGAAAATTTCACGCCACAATTTCCGGTCGAAACTTAAAAACGAATGGAATTAAATTAAATACATATTTTACTTACAATATTATATATAAATGAAAACATAAGTTTTCAATTATGTAAATTATTTAATAAGGGGTTTTACATCATTGTTTTATAAGTAATAAACGCTTTATCATTTATTTATTTGTTTACTCATTTAATGATCTAACGCGTTAGTTCACCGTTTTTGTATTATTATTATTATTATTATTAGAAGGGTTGGGGCAGGCAACAAAGTGAATGGTGCACTTAAAGTTGTCATCGCAAACAAAAACCTATCTAAAAAAGCTAGAATGGCAGTGCACAATGGTGTTCTTCTAGCGACCCTTATGTATGGAAGCGAAGCATGAAACTGGCAAAGGAAGGATGAAAGTTGAATAAATGCAGTAGAAATGAGATCTCTTAGACGAATGTGTGGATATTCTGTGTATGATACAGTGTCGAATGAAAATATAAGAAGTGAATGCGGTGCGAATGATGGTGTCATGAACAAAATAATGAAAGGATCATTAAGATGGTTTGGACATATGGAAAGAATGAATGAAGAAAGAATGGTAAAAGAATTATATGTTAATGATGTAAATGGTACCAGAAATAGAGGAAGACCAAGGAAAACGTGGCACGATCAAATAAATCTAATATTGAATGTCGGCCATGTGAGGAGTCAGAGAAATCGACGCGCGTGCATGACACGATGTATGAATGTTGAGGAAGCGAGAGAAATATGTCAGGAAAGAAAGGTTTGGCAGTCCATTCTTTCTGCCTACCCCTTCGGGGAGACGGCGTGATGGTTAGTAAGTTAGTTAGTTATTATTATTTTAAAACTAGCAAGAAGAGTTTAAATCAATCTACAGTTTGAGCAGAAAATTACTCATTATTCTGAAGACGGAATCTGGTCCTTTCCAGGCTTGAATCCAGGTCCTCTGGATCAGGAAACAAGCGTTCAGTTACTAGTCCACCACCCGGTTGTACCAATGTTAATTATTAACCAACTCTTATTTATATATGATCTCCAATTTCAAATACATTTGTTTGTTGATAATCTAATGATTTTACTGGAATCTTCTGAAGGAAGTTAACTAGATATCTCCGACAGCGACAGCACAGATTGTTTTACCTACCGGCCGCCAGAACCAATCTGCCTCTGGACACACCGGCGGGAAGACCAATTAGTCTTCTGAACGCGGTGTCCTCGGATATCGACGTCTTTCATATTAGTGAAAGAACGTTCAGAAGACAAATACACTTGAGTTATTGTTTCTTGAACAACGATGTAAAACTCGTTATCATTAAAAGACATTATCAAATGTGACGAAACTTCAACTCGTCGCAGTTTATATACTCGTACACTAGTAAATGGAGCAGAATATGGTGATTAACGAAAAGTTATGTGTCTTTATACATTTTTAACAAAGAATTATTTGGGTAGGTCCAGAAATATTGGAAAGTGTTTCTTGGAACTCGTTAAAAAAAATTTGGGGGATACTAAATGATTTCATATAAATCAAAAATAAGTTATTTGAGGTAGGACGAAATAAAGTGTTTCTAACTAACTAACTAACTAACTAACCATCACGCCGTCTCCCCGAAGGGGTAGGCAGAAAGAATGGACTGCCACACCTTTCTTTCCTGACATATTTCTCTCGCTTCCTCAACATTCATACATCGTGTCATGCACGCGCGTCGATTTCTCTGACTCCTCACATGGCCGACATTCAATATTTGATTTATTTGATCGTGCCACGTTTTCCTCGGTCTTCTTCTATTTCTGGTACCATTTACATCATTAACATATAATTTTTTTACCATTCTTTCTTCATTCATTCTTTCCATATGTCCAAACCATCTTAATGATCCTTTCATTATTTTGTTCATGACACCATCATTCGCACCGCATTCACTTCTTATATTTTCATTCGACACTCTATCATACACAGAATATCCACACATTCGTCTAAGAGATCTCATTTCTACTGCATTTATTCTACTTTCATCCTTTATTTTATATCAATAGTGTTTCTAAGAAAACATTATTGATATAAAATCCTTGGCGTTAGTATTTTTTTTAAATAATAATAATAAAATGTATTTTTTAATAACTGCTTCTACTTTTCTCTTTACGACGATAGCAACTGGTTTCGCTAGACAGAAATAGAAGTATTATAGTTATTGAAACGCATTTTGTATAAACTTTAAGTGTTGACAATGAATACGAGTAGTGAAGCCTCGTTTACACGCTGCAATAGCGTTAAAGCTAGCGATGTTTTGAGTGAATACTCCCCAACTAATTACATAGCGTACCCTTCGTAGCGGGACAAGAAAAATACACAAAAGTATACATCTGTATCCGGCAAACGCCCCGAGACGAGTTATTCTCTTGAAGTGCCATTTCTCCAGCGAGCGCGGAACAATCTGCTCCTAAGTATCTATTAAGGACGTGATTTGACTCCAGTGTAGTCACAAGTGGACTGCTCGGAGAGGGGTATAAGAAGATGGGGTGTGCCTGAATTATCTCTCGTTCGTTCTGCTGATTGTTATTTTTATTTATTATTACCAAAAGCGATTCAACGGAATTATATGGAACGTTTTTCATTCACAATTTAGCAATAAATAAATTTGATTCAATCTTGTGTGAGCTTTGGTGAAAGTGGCTTAAATTCAATGTTATCATTAAGTAGAATAAATGCAGTAGAAATGAGAATAAACGTAGTAGAAATAAGAGAAAAACTTTTGGCTTAAACATTGTGAAATTTCATAACGACGATTTTTTATGAAAACTGTTTTTTTTTTACTTTTCAAGAATATTTTTCTTGACATGTTTCGAAGGCTTTAAGACTTCATCATCGGGAGAATGATTCAAACTAATGACAGTTTAATTTTACATAAACTTTAGGCGTTAACACGTTAGAATTTCATAATAATTAATTAATTAATTCATAAAAATATCATTACTAACAGTTTATATCGTTCTCCTGATGATGAAGCTTTCGAAACATGTCGAGGAAAATGAACTCAGAAGTGGAAAAAACATTGTTTTAATTCATAAAAAATCGTAGAAATTAGAATAAAAACGGTAGACATCTTGTGTGAGGAATCGTGACAGTGGCTAAGATTCAATAATTTCATTTAGTAGAATAAAGGCAATAAAAAAGAGAATAATTGCCATAAAAATGCAACAAAAATTGGCATAAATGCAGTAGATATCTGAATAAATGCAGTAGAGATGAGAATCTATGTAGTAAAAAAGAAAATAAGTGTTCTAAAAATGAGAATAACTGGAGGAAAAATGAGCACAAACGCAGTATAAATGAGAATAAATGCAGTAGAAATGATAAATGGAGTATAAATTAGATTAAAAACAGTAAAAGAAATGGTGAGAATAGCTTAAATTCAGTATTTTCATTAAGTAGAATAAATACAGTAGAAATAAAAATAAGTGCAGAAAAATGAAAATAAATGCAATAGAAATGAAAATAAATGCAGAAGAAATAGCCTTCGATAGTTACGGCTTATTTAAAAAAAAATTCATTATGATTCAAAATAATTGCTAATACAGTAAAACCTCGATATAACGGACTAGTTCGGGGCAGAGGGTGTCCGTTAAAGACGAAAGTCCGTTATATAAAACTGGTTTAAAATAAATAAAAAAACTTTGTTTTGAAAATATGTACACCGTATTTAGATATAAATAAACAATACAAAACTCAAATTATATTCTATTTATTATCTTCGGACACTCGTCGTGGAGTGACGTCGCTGTTTAATATCGACGCGCTTGCTTTCGGTAATTCTGCTTTGAAAAAGGAATCAAGTTTTGTTTGCACTTTTGAAGTTTGCTGTTTTTTTTTATAATCATCTCTCTAAAATCATGAGAATGCGTATAATTAGTTGAACTTCGTTATCTGACGAATAATCTATAAATGTTATTATATCGCCGAGATGTAATCTTACCACTGATAACTTCATTTTTGGCAGTGTTGTTTCTTCTTCTTCGCTATTTTCACTTCCATCCTCACCATTATGTCTCAAATTCTAGTGCCAGATATTTGACATGATTATCATGGCCGCTAAAAATTGTTTACATGCGCGGACACTTGAATTTAAGCATGTACGTATAATAATAACAGGACATTTTTTAATAACTAACTAACTAACTAACCATCACGCCGTCTCCCCGAAGGGGTGGGCAGAAAGAATGGACTGTCACACTTTTCTTTCCTGACATATTTCTCTCGCTTCCTCAACATTCATATATCGTGTCATGCACGCGGGTCGACTTCTCTGACTCCTCACATGGCCGACATTCAATATTTGATTTATTTAATCGTGCCACGTTTTCCTCGGTCTACCTCTATTTCTGGTTCCATTTACATTATTAACATATATTTTTTTTACCATTCATTCTTTCCGTATGTCCAAACCATCATTCATTATTTTGTTCATAACACCATCATTCGCACCGCATTCGATAAATTCTTTCTCGTTTTAAATTTTTAACATTTTCCGGAAATTTTGTTCGTTTAATCCGAAGTTGGTCAATTAGATCGAGTTTTAATGTACTCGTAATTCTTCTTCTTCTTATTCTTCTTCCTGTAGTTTAATTCGTATAAGCTGTTTATGGCGGTGGGCTGTTCTGGGATGATGATGTCCAGCCATTTTTCCATCTTTTTGGCAGCCATCCTGATAATGTTTTGCTGCTTGAGTTTTCATCTTAAGCAATTTTTGGGATTCTTGTATTCTCCATGCGGTCCACGTGGTCTCTCCTAAAGCGCCTTCTGCTTCTTTCCTATATTGCTATGTCCTCAATACCACAGACAGACCTTATCGTTCCATTTCTGATCCGATCTCTGTGGGTTTTGCCTGCGATGGAGCGTATCGTTCGCATTTCTGATACTTGTAATCAATGACGCATTTATTAATAACCGCATATTGGCACGTGTAGAAATCATCAAAATATTATCTATTAGATAATGGACATACTTTAATTCTTTCATTCAAAGAATTAGATGGCATAAACGCTGGTGCGAAAATGAACGATATGTCCATCAGCTGTTTGCTATATGCAGACGACGCTGTTTTAATAGCTGATGGCATGGACGAACTACAAATCCTAGTGTCAAGAATGTACGAAGTATACTATAAGTATGACCTTGTGATGAACGTAACAAAGTCTGAAGTTATTATTTTTATTATTATTATTATTTCGTTGAAAAAACTCCTTACATCATTACAGCGCGAGTCAAATCGATGTAAAGGGTGAAAAAAAAAAGAATATACGAGTATAATATTTTAATTGCACTTAAAGTTGTCATCGCAAACAAAAACCTATCCAAAAAAGCTAGAATGGCTCTGTGTAGATAGATAAACACAATGGTGTTCTTCTACCGACCCTTATGTATGGAAGCGAAGCATGGAACTGGCAAAAGAAGGATGAAATAGAATAAATGCTGTAGAAATGAGATCTCTTAGACGAATGTGTAGATACTCTGTGTATGATAGAGTGTCGAATAAAAATATATGAAGTGAATGCGGTGCGAATGATGGTGTCATGAACAAAATAATGAAAGGATCATTAAGATGGTTTGGACATATGGAAAGAATGAATGAAGAAAGAATGGTAAAAAAATTATATGTCAATGAAGTAAATGGAACCAGAAATAGAGGAAGACCGAGGAAAACGTGGCACAATCAAATAAATCAAATATTGAATGTTGGCCATGTGAGGAGTCAGAAAAATCGACGCGCGTGCATGACACGAGGTATGAATGTTGAGGAAGCGAGATAAATATGTCAGGAAAGAAAAGTGTGGCAGTCCATTCTTTTTCCCTACCCCTTCGGGGAGACGGCGTGATGGTTAGTTAGTTAGTTAGTTATATACGAGTACATAGAACTTAATAAAAAGGAATATGCCAGTTATTTCCTTGCTGCCTTTATCGTAAGGGTATTCACGAATTCGAATACGGTATTTGAAAAGGAAGAATATGTAACGGATTGTGACATAAGTGTGAACGGTGAGAAATTAGAGCAAGTTAGCTTCTTCTTCTTCTTCTTCTTTTGATAGATCTGACGATCTGTGACACAGAAATCATATCTCGTCGGATGATGAGATCCAGCTGTCCCTCCATCTCTTAGGCGGTCTTCCAGGTGGGCGGTGTCCGGAAGGGATTTCATAGGCGGCTGTATACGCGAGTCTGTCACCATCCATTCGGGCTACATGGTCCCTCCAGTATCTTCTTCTGGATCTACTCCACTGAACGATATCCTCTATTTCGCAGGTTTTCCTTATGTCTGCGTTGCGGACACGATCTCGGAGGGTTTTTCCAGTAATTGATCTTAGGACCTTCATCTCCGATGTTCTAAGTAGTCCCTTGGTTCGCACAGTGTCAGCCCGCGTCTCTACAGCGTACGTCATGATGGGTCGCACGCATGTTTTGTATATTCTGATCTTGCTGTCGATACGCATGTGCTTGTTTTTCCAGACCAGATTCTTCAGGCATCCTGACACGGCAGAGGCTTTACTGACTTGTTCACGTACTTCGGTATAAAGGTCACTTTGGCTGCAGATCTCCACTCCCAAATACCTGAAACTCATCACCTGCTCCACAGGTATATCATCAACAGTCAGTTTACATCTTGCAGGTTGCCTAGATATAGTGAGACTTTTTGTTTTGTTGACTGATATAGCCATATTTAGCCTTTGGGATACTGTGTGGAATTTGTACAACATTCTTTGCAGGTCATCTTCAGACTCTGCTATTAATGCGGCATCGTCCGCATAGCAAATGACATTCACAGTTTTACTGCCCATTTTATAACCTAGTCCCAGGCCAGCTACCTCTTCTATAATTTCGTCCATAATAAGATTGAACAGAAAGGGGCTCAAACTATCTCCCTGTCTTATACCATTGCTTGTAGGAATTTCCCTAGACAGTTCATTGTCAACCTTAATTTTCGTTTTGCAATTGGTATATAGATCTTGGACAGTCTTTATCAATGTATTGGATATTCCTCCTTCCTGTAATTTTCTTACAATATCTCTTAACAACACCCTGTCAAATGCCTTAGTCAGATCGACAAAACATATATAGGCTACTTTATTATATTCAATTGCTTTCTCTTTCAGTTGCCTCAGAATGAAGATTGCATCTGTTGTGGAGCGATTTCGTCGAAAATCCTGCTGTTCTTCCCTATTCGTTATCTTTTGCTCAAGTTTCGTTTTCAGAATACTTGTAAATAGCTTAAGCATTGTGCATAATAAGGAGATACCTCTGTAGTTCTCTAGGTTTTTCTTTTGCCCTTTCTTAAATACAGGTGTTGTTATACTTATTCTCCATTCCTGTGGTATAGTTCCAGCGGCCAATATCCTGTTAAATATGTTTAGGATCTCTTTTATACATTCTACGCCAGAGTACTTAATTAATTCATTGGGGATGTTATCGATTCCGGGAGCCTTCCTATTTTTCAGCTTCTTAATATGTGTCAGTGTCTCTATTTCACTGAATGTTTCTTCTACAGTAGCTTCAATTGTCGGGTATCCGTGCCCCGGGTCCATAGAATAGAGTTGTTTGAAGTACCTTTCCCATTCATCAATTGGAATTTTTGTTGTCTGAGTGTATTCATTGATAGGCTTTCTTTGGTTTTTAAGTAGTTTCCACACTTTTCTTTGGGCACCATGAAGGTCATATTCCATATCTTTTGAGAATTTGGCCCAATATTCTGTTTTTATTTTCTTGATTTCCGCGTTGACTCTGTTTCTTGTATTCTTATATTTGCGGTATTCTTCTGGTGTGGGGTTGCTCTTATATATTAAGTAGCTTTGTCTTTTTTCTTTGGCAAGGGTTTTAACTTCTTCAGTAAACCATGGTTTGGGTTTGGTCATTGAATTAATGTTAATATTTCTTTTCCCCAGTGCTTCCGAGGCGGCGTCGTTAATGTTGGTTTTAATTTTCTCCCATGCCTGTTCCAAAGTATCATGTTCTCCTATGCGATTATCTTTAATTTTCTGTAATATTCGATTTCTGTAAAGATATTTTGTACTCTCGTCTTCCAATGATTCAATATTATATTTTTCAATGTATCTAGGGGGCTTTCTTATTTTCTGAGGTCGCTTCATAATCATTTTGCATAACACCAATTGGTGGTCCGACCCAATGTTTGCCGAACTCAAGGATCGGACATCCAATATTTGTGTAGGGTGTATTGCTCTATTGGTGATAATAAAGTCAATCATTGATTTATCGCCCCTTGAGTTCAGGAAAGTGTATTTATGTTGCATCTTATGATTATAATAGGTGTTGGCAATTCTTAGTTCATTGCATGCACAATAGTCGATCAAGCTCTCTCCGTTTGCATTTATATCGGACTCATTAAACCTTTGCTTGACTCCATCTAAGATGCTGTCACCAACTCTGGCATTAAGATCACCCAGAATAATAGTCTTCTCTGACTGGGGTGTATTGTCAATAGCATTTTGTAAATTATTATAGAATTCTTCCGTGTCGTCCTTTGGTTTTGTGATATCTGGTGCGTATACGCTAATCAGATGTACCTTCTTAGAGTTGAGATCAATCGTCACTTTTAGAATCCTGTCATTAATATATTGGATATTTTCAATGTGGTCCTCGTATCTCTCGTGTAATAGGAGGCCAACTCCTGAGTGGGCTCTTTCGGTTTTCTTTTTCCCACTGTATACAAATATGTAATTGGAGAACTTTGATGTTCCGTTCCCTCTCTTTTTAGTTTCTGACAAGGCACATATATCGATATTGTGGTTATTTAGTTCCATTATGATCTCCTGATCTCTTTTATTCCAAGACACTATGTTCCAGCATGCTATCCTTGTGGTATTTAATTTCCGAAATCGTTTGTTCCTTTTCAATGCCGAGGTCTTTTTCCAGGTCAATCCGTGTTCCGAGGCTGTGTTTTCTGTACTATGAGCGCGAATCTTTTTTACCCCGGGCAGGTGGCTAGCCTAACCCAGTGACCCTCCTCCTTTCTCATCCAGGCTTGGGACTGGCAACGGCGGAGTTCAGCAAGTTAGCGAATTCGTTTATCTGGGAAACATGTTTACAAGAGATGGAAGAATGGAAAAAGGTATCGGAAGAAGGGTTGGCACTGAAAACAAAATAAATGCTGCACTCAAAGTCATTACCGCAAATACAAATATATCGACTGAAGCTAGAGAGGTATGTCAGGATAGAGTAGCGTGGCGGTCCATTTTCTCTGCCTACCTCTGCGGCGAAACGGCGTGATGGTTTGTTGTTGTTGTTGTCGACTGAAGCAAAGATGGCAGTGCACAATAAAGTTCTAGTCCCGACCCTTATGTATGGAAGTGAAGCTTGGAATTGGCAGAAGAAGGATGAAAGTAGGATAAATGCCGTAGATATGAGATCACTAAGAAGAATGTGCGGAAAAACAATGTACTCGTATTATAGAATATCTAATGATGAAGTAAGAAAGGAATGTAAGGCGGATGAATGCGTGATAAATAAAATTAAGAAAGAGTCACTAAGATGTTTTGGGCATATGGAAAGAATGGATGAGGGAAGAATGGTTAAAAATATATATACAAGAAGTGTGAATGAGAAAAGAATTCGAAGAAGGCCAAGGAAGACATGGCATGACCAAATTAATCAATTACTGAAACACGACCATGTTCGAAGTAAGAACAATCGACGAGCGTGCATGTCACGATGTGTGAATGTAGAAGAGGCGTGAGAATTATGCGAGGATAGAACAATGTGGCGATCCATCCTCTCTGCCTACTCCTCCAAGGAAACGGCGTGATAGTTAGTTAGTTAGTTAGACATATTTAAAAAACTAACTAACTACATTCATTAGAACATCATTCGCACCGCATTCACTTCTATATTTTCATTCGACACTCTTTCATACACAGAGTATCCACACATTCGTCTAAAAAATCTCATTTCTACTGCATTTATTCTACTTTCATCCTTCCTTTGCCAGTTTCATGCTTCGCTTCCATACATAAGGGTCGGTAGAAGAACACCATTCTGCACTGCCATTCTAGCTTTTTTGGATATACTTAAAGGTATATAGAATTAAGTATTCATTTCAGTACATTACTTGGACAGTGGTGTATTCGTGGCTTTGAGAGGGTATTAGCCACAAAAGGGGTTAATAGAGAAATACCCCCATCTCCCCAATCCGCTGCACCCCCGCTGATATTTGCCCTGGGCCTACACATATTCCGGATTAATTTTGTAACATAATACCAAACGTTTCAGGTACCCGAGTACCCCTTAATACAGAGCGATACAATAATGTGATTGCATTCACTTTAGAGTCATTTCGATGCAACATTTTCGATATATCTTCTTCTTCTTCTGATCAAATCAAATCAAATCAGTTTATTTTCTCAAAAGATGTTACAATAATTTTTATAGTTTAAGACATCTATTGAGAACAGGTAAAAATATAATAAAAATATAATAAATATATAATACCAGGAACGCATGAGATATGGTTTGACATTAGGAATACAAGATACTCTCCAAAGTCAAGAGTATTTGACTTCTGAACGTACTTTCACGAATATGAAAGACATCGATCTCTCTTGTTTGATTGCCCCCCCCACCGGCATCACCAGAGGCAGGTTGGTTCGGCATGCTGGGAGATAAAACAGTCTGTGCTGACGCTGTGGAAGATAACCACCCGGAACTTAAAGATGTATAGCCTCCAAGATGACGGAATTCTCAAAGAATCCCCTGATAAGTCTGAAGAAATGGGTTAGTGTGCACCCATCCCTTCTTATCTGTAAACTATTGCATTGCATATTGTAGAAATGAAACGATAAGGTCTGTCTGTGGTGTTGAGGACATAGTGAGATGGGGAAGAAGCAGAAGGCGCTTTTGGAGAGACCACGTGGACCGCATGGAGAATACAAAAATTGCAAAAAATGTTAAAGATGAAAACCCAAGCACCAAGAGATTACCAGGAAGGCCGCCGAAGAGATGGAGAGATGGCTGGACATCATCATCCCAGGATAGTCCACGTTTACAAACAGGTCATACGACCTAAACTAAGAGGAAGTAGAAGATACTTTCACAAATTAATATAATCATTACATTACATCATATTAGATCATGTCATTCAAAATTGATTGGTATTACCGCATTGAGTGACTATCTGGAATACTCCATCGTAATCAGATAATCTGTCCAGTTGCACATTATCTGAGATCGTAATATATCGATAGCATATTCATTATATTTGATAAGGTATTGCTAAATGAATTCCCACGTTCGTTATTATTTTGACATTATCTGACAATTGTATCTGAATTACAATATGCATTGAACTTTATTTATTTACTTGATAGAGAACACATGTACATAACACATATTCTAATAAAAAAAAACAATTAAACATCCATGATTTAATTGTATCTCAATAGAGACGAAGATGCACATTGGAAACTGAATATGGTTGATCAAGGTGTTTACAGGACTTATGACCTGTCATATTCAGTTTCCAATTTGCATCTTCGTCTCTATTGAGATACAATTAAATCATGAATTGACAACCCGCAATGGGTGAAATCCAGTATTCGTATACAAGTATAAGTATACATCCAAAAAAATATTGTAATTTAACATCCAATTACAATAGTCTCCATACACATCAATATAAGGTTATATATTTTTTTTTATATTTATTTAATTCTAAATTTTTAATTGTATCTCAATAGAGACGAAGAAACAAACTGGAAACTGAATATGGATGATCAAGGTGTTTACAGGACTTATGACCTGTCATTGGTTGGGTTAAGCGCACGCTTTATGTAATTACAACATTCCCCATTGTTATTATGATCATGCATGATACATTTTTGGAAGTTGTATATATACTCCAAATCCATACCTATCTTCACGTGTCAGTTCCAGTTAGCCATCTACGTAGATTTGATTGTTTTTAAAATTTAAAATTTAAAAAATTTAAAATTAACCACCCACAGGTGAAAATCCAGGATTCGTATACAGATATAAGTATACATTTCACAAATATTATTTAATTCTATTCATAATTTTTGAATGCTCTGCACACTTTTGACGTCCTCAAGTATATCTTCATAAATTTTAAATGCTTTATACATAAGGGAATTCTGAGATTTTTTTTTTTTTCTGGAGAACCCTTAGTTTATTTTTGTGTTGGTTAGTTAGTTAAAAAAACGATGTTTTATATCAGCTATGTACTTCCACTTTTGCCTTTATTTCGACAGGCTGTCTGGCATCGACCAAACTGCCGATACCAGACAAGATATGCGTACGTCCTATAATGACGTATGGAATAGGAACGAGAGCTGACACCATCAGAACAAAAAGTCTCTCAAGAATCACAGAAATGAAGACTCTCTGATCCGTTGCTGGAACGACACTCCGAGACAGAGTAAGAAATTCTGAAATAAGAATGATCTGCAATGTGGAAGACGTCGCGCGATGGAGAAGACTGAGAAGACGCTACTGGAGAGATCATGTAGAAAGAGCATGTTCTGAAAGAGTGATAAATATAGTCGCAAATAAAGTATCAACAGGAAATCGACCTCCAGGAAGAACACGCAAAAGATGGTGAGACAGTTGGACATCTACATCCCAGATAGGCTTCGAGAAATAAAAGAACGAAGAAGTGGAAGTTGTTATTTTAAAAAAACATCGTTTTTATTTTATTGTTATTTAAAATGAATAAGAATGAGAACTATCCGAAACATGCTTGTGAAGAGTGTTAGAAAGTAAGGAAAATACTGTATTTTAAGGTTGTTTAAAAATGAGTTTATAACTTACTTACTAACCATCACGCCGTTTCCCTGAAAGGGTAGGCAGAAAGAATGGACTGTCACACTTTTACTGATGCGGCACTCCATCCTTCTCTTTTCGCGCCCGCAAGAGACGCGGTATGATGGGTTGCGAACCTCATCGACACCAATAAGCATCTCCCGCGCACACTTCAATCGTTCAACCTCCACAAAATAAATCTAAAACAAATTATATGAAATACAATGATATAAAATAAAAATAATTTTAACTCATAATGTTCTTTTAGATGGTGCACTTGTCGTCAGCTGGATGATCCTGACATTTTTATTTATTTAATTTATATTCCACGTATCCACCGTTTTTTATTTAAACGTACTTATAATAATAATAATAATAATATGCTAACTTTTAAAGCGCCGTTTTTGTGATGTAATCACCTCAAGGGCGCATTAAGACGTGTTTTAAATCTTAAAAATCTAAATGTGACCGCTTAAAAAACGATCGGTTTGAAAGTATAGTAGAACAAAGTATAAATGTTTAAATTGGGTATGAAATATGAAAAAGATGGGTTTTCAATTTAGATCTGAAATCTGTCGGATCATTTATGCATCTAAGGTGTGAAGGGAGATTGTTCCAAGCTGATGGACCGGCTACCGCGAACGCTCGATCCCCGAAATTTGTACTGGGGCAACGCTTCGGCTCAACTAATCTTCCTATTGCTGAGGAGTTCGCCGAGCGAAGTGTGGATTTCCGTGAATTTAGGCTGTCCGTTATACAGAGTTCAGATATATAACTTGGTGCCATTGCATGTAGCGCTTTGAAGACTGTCCAGCAGAGTTTATACTGGATTCTTTCTGGACTTTTAAGCCAGTGAAGTTCTTTGAGATGTTGTGTTATATGGGACTTTTTTGGAATGCCTTTAATGAGCCTTGCTGCTGCATTGAACGCAGATTGAAGTTTGTTTATTTGTTGTTTTGGAATGTTTGCATAAATTCCATTACAATAATCAAGTCGTGACACAACGAAGGAATTTACAAGAGTTTTGAAAGTGTCATGGGGAATACTCCTTTTGACGGATTTTAATCGTCTTAGGTGGAAGAAACTAGCGCTGACCGTGTTATTAATTTGGGATTTTAGAGACAGATTTGCGTCAAGATAAACACCAAGAAGCTTTGTGGAGTTTTTGGGAACGATATCATTGTCAGCTGTTGAAATTGAGGAATGATCGATAAGATGTTGACGCTTTGCGGAAGAAGTCCAGAGAAATTCCGTTTTGGATGGATTTAGTTTAAGTTTGTTTGATGCCATCCATCTGGATATGGCATCAATGCAGTTGACAGTTGTTGACGTAAGATGTTTGGTGTCATCAGGGTTGCAGAAAAAATAAAGTTGCTGATCATCAGCATAGCAATGTGAGAGGAGGCCAAAGGATTCTATTATTTTGGCAACGTCATTTGTAAACATGATAAATAAAAGGGGTCCTAAAACAGGGCCTTGTGGCACACCGGATTGGATATTAGTAAATGAGGATTTTTTACCTGCTAGCTGCACAGCTTGTGAACGATCCGACAGATATGAATTTAGCCAGTCTATGGCATTACCTCTAAAACCATACGTGATCGCTAATCGTTGGACAAGATATGAGTGATCAATTGTGTCAAACGCAGCGCTCATGTCCAGAAGGGAGAGCAGTGCCAATTTGCCCGATTCGTTTGCCAGTACTAAATCTGACATGACTCTAAGCAATCCCGTCTCCGTTGAATGGAAACGTCTGTAGGCGGATTGTAATTTAGACAAAATATTATTTGTCGAAAGGTGATTAGAAATTTGGGAGGCTACAATTTTTCAAGAACTTTAGAGATGAAAGGTAGATTTGAGACGGGCCGGAAGTTACTAAGATTTTCGGAATCTAGTTGAGGTTTTTTTAATATGGGAGAAACAATAGCTTTCTTGAGCAAAAAGGGGACTTGTCCTGTAAGAAGAGATTTGTTAAAAATTTTGACTAAAAATGGAGCAACATGGTGACAGCATCTCTTGAGAAGCCATGTCGGAATCGGATCAAGCGAACACTGTTTATTAGATGCGTTTAAGATAAGTTTAATCACTTCTTGAGGTGTTGTGATATTAAATTTAGTTAGAAGTTTTCCCTCATATGTCGTGAAAGTTGGTGGTGTTGTAGATGAAGTCGTTGCACGAATCACAGCGATTTTATCTTCAAAGAATTGGGCGAAGTCCTGAGGAGATAACTTGGTAGAGGCCTTTTCTTGTTGATTATTTCCGAGTACTGATTTAACGGAATTCCATAGATGTCGGGGATTTTCCTTTTCCGATTCAATTTTACATTTCCAGTACTCCGATCTTTTCTTCTTGATCAGGTCTCTAAAAGAATTCTGCGATCTCACCCAGGCTTCTCTTGAAGAGCTTAGGCCTGTGTTTCGGTACATACGTTCAAACCTACGCATTAGTCTCTTGTTTCTACGACATTCTTCATCAAACCATGCATTAGACACTCGCACCCGGAGTGTTTTTGTCGAATGTGGAGCATGCTTGTCGAGAAGAGAAGTAAAAACATTGTAGTAGGTTTGAACTAATTCATCTAATGACATTTCGAGGGTATTGTTATTATATTTTTCACAAACATGTGAGTTCATCAAGTCTCTTTCAAATTTTTCAAAATTGAAAGAGCGCCATGTACGTGAAGTGAAAGTTTGAAACACGGGTCGTGGTGGATGGAAAGGGATCTCCGTACGAATCCTCTCCGTACGTACTTGTGTTAAGACATTTAAAATAATCCAACACCAGCAAAAACTTTAAAATATTATTAAAGAATTTATTGAAATTGTCACTGGCATATACGAAAAAAATATTTTTAAACCTGTCAAAATTTATTTTTAATCGAAAAAACTTGAGTTTATTATGAGTTTATTATATCTAATAACATCTTTGACATATATAAAGTCAATACAATGAATCATTTTACATAACTATGATTACCACCACCATCTTTTAATTTCATATTATAAATTGCTATGTAAGTAACAATTTTCATTTTCCCCATGATTGACCTTTGGAATCTTTGCCTCTAGGGGCTGTCCGGAGGGCTCCAGAGTATCAGGCGACCTCTGCACCCAGAAATAGCCCCTAGCTTGTTCAAAACTACCCCTTTGCATTTAGATACAATCTCTTTCAGTAACTACTCTTTCGCTGAGCTAAATGTCACGAGGTGGGAGGTCGTCTTTATTGGTAAATATCATATTTAATAACACATACAACCAGACTATTATTAGTATTTCTAAATACCATTTTGTCTACGCGTCTATACAGAAGCATAAGATCATGTCTGCGAAATTACTATGCAATACGAAATATTAACCAAATGTAAAAAAAACTGATTAAGTAACTAACCATCATGCCATGTCACCGAAGGGGTAGGCAGAAAGAAGGGACTCCGCCACCGTGTCAACATCTATTACCGATGCAATTAATAGTCTTTCGAATTTTTTTCCAAAATAAAATCACAAATTTATACCACAAACGTAATGATCCAAGGTTCATTTTTTATCCGGGGGACTATGTTTGGCGCGGGTGATGATGCACGCTTAGCTCCTCCTGGGCGATACCGTGCCGCCGACATTGTGTTTTAATATTTCACGTTCTAGACAATTATAAAAATTTTGCATGTAAGAAATAAATGAAACCATTTTTAAATGTGATTTTACAAAGAATTTCTAAACACGAAGATATTTGTAACTTGAGCCAAATTGTTTTAAGTTAAGTTACGGCAAAATTGATCCATGGAGCGGCAAATGTTGGTCATAAGTCTGAGTGATAGAATTACAAATACAGAAATCAGACGCTGAACAAAAGTCGCCGATATCATGGATCGGATCGCAAAATTGAAATGGCAATGGGCAGGACACGTAGCCAGACAGCCAAGTTCAAGATGGACTACCAAAATCTTAATGTGGAGGCCATGGGAAAACAAAAGGGGTGTCGGTCGGCCACAGAAGAGATGGGCCGACGATATTGTTGTGGTCGCCGGGAAAAAATGGATTGAAGCGGCACAGGATAGAGAAAAATGGAGACAGATGGAAGAGGCCTACATCCAGCAGTGGGGGGAAGGCTAGGAAGAAGAAGAAGAAGAAAATTGACCTAAATACATATCCAATTTCTAATTATTTTAAACATTATTTTAATATAGTACGCATTAAGTCGGAATATACTAAATTAAAAAAAAATGAATCGACACGATTTGCATAGGTTTTCATTTATTATATTTTAAAATTCGAACACCTGCTAAGTTTAATGTTTGTGTTCATTATTATAAGATGCAATCTGTTACCCTACTAATGTCAGTCATAGAAGATTAATAATATGATATTGTATACACTTGAGGCTTATGATGTATTTGACGAAGGGTATAACGAATCAATTTCAGAATATTTCGCAAGGGTGAATCACGAAATTATTTAATTAAATATGGTTATAAATAACTTACCGAATGTAAATTTTTAAGATATGAATTATTAAGGTATACATTTAAATTATACTGTTTGATAAATAATGAACAAAAAGGCTTTGGCAGTATCAGGTTGTCTCAATTATATCATATGGAAGATTATATATATGAGAACTGACAGTAAGGAAAAAATAAACAAAACCTGAATATACAAGGCCTATATTGACATACCAGGTTGAGGCTACTAGGAGGAGCGAAGATATTGTGCGGACAGTGGAAAGGACATATTATATATAAGGTTCCCACCACCACCCGAGAGTGTTATAGGACGCAGCGACGCCCTTTCGTCAGTCTCGCTGCACTATCTAGGCCTGTTCCTTGTCCATCCGGGACTTACGTTAATTTAATTTACAGAGTTAATTTAGTAAGCAGAGAGAATGGACCGACACACTACTCTATGCTAGCACACTTCTTAAGCTTCCTCCACATTCATACAGCGAGTCATCCACGTTGATTCTTCCGAGTTCTAACATGACCAACCTGTGACAGTGGAAAGGACAGTAGAAAGGTGAAGAACACTGGCGAGAGACCAAGAGGGATGGCGTGGGGGTGGAGAGGTTTACGTCTAGCAGTGGACGGAGACAACCTGATGAAGATATTGACATATGACATTGAGCCCACAGTGGGTACAGCAAGAACAAGTCTAAAGCGCGGGTGGGACAATAGAAGGACAGATAATGCAGAAGACACTGGAATGCGCACGTGCAGAGGATGGATCCCTCCAGAATCCCACACGTTGTAATGCATCAGATTCTTGTTGGCTAACGTCCCCCTGGAAGACGTCAAAGAGATGGAGGGATATCTGGAAGTCAACTTCCCGAGAGAGGCCAGCCTGACTACAGTAACAGACCAAAGGTCTTAAAGAAGAAGTCTTCTGGGTTTTGGTCGTACCTGTGACTGATGACCTATACCACGGTTCCTAAATGTTCGGCGAACTAGTGTTCCTTTGTTTTCTTCGACAACAACAACAACAAAGCATCACGCCGTTTCCTCCTAGGGGTAGGCAGAGAGATTGGATTGCCACACTACTCTATTCTGGCCCACCTCTCTAGCTTCCTCCACATTCATACAGCGAGTCACGTATGATTCTTCCGACTTCTAACATGACCAACCTTTAAAATTTGATTAATTTGGTCATGCCATGTTATCCTCCGTACTCCATTTCATCATTGACGTATACTTTCATAAACATTCTTTTTTTTTTTTTAAAGACTAACACCGGAGATTTAAATCAATGATATTAGAATTTATTTTACAATCTTCAATGTGAGCAGAAAATAGCTCATTATTATGAAGAAGGAATCTGGTCGTGTCCAGGCTCGAACCCAAGTCCCCTTGATCAGAAGCCAAGCGTTCTATCCCCTAGACCACCACCCGATTGCGCTCCATCTTTCTCCATCCATGCGCTCCATATGTCCGAACCAACGCAGCGATCCTTTCATAAATTTGTTCATAATACCTTATTCCGCTCTACTTTGTTTTCTTCTTCTCACAATACTTCGTTTTTAGTTTTTTTAAACTAAATCAGTTGCAGTACTGTATTTATCATTTCTCATAATATGCCCGAAGTATTATAGTTTCCTTTGCTTTCAGGTCTTGACAATTTCTTTTACTCTCTTCGTAAGCTGTACTTCCTCATTAACGATTCTTTCGATCCATGATATTTTGAATATTCTACGATAAATCCACATTTTAAAGGCATCCAGCTTTCTTGTAATAGCTTTTATCAAAGTCCATGTTTCCATGCCACGGAACAAGACGGGTAGCATGTAACGTCGAATTATTCTCAATTGAATTAAAAAATTACATTTCATTAACAATGTGTTTCGCTTCAATTTAAAATCAAGACTTAAGCGAAGGGTTAATTAAACAATCCAGTATATAATTGAGTGTCTAAAATTCCAGTTGGACTAAAAAGGGTTAACACAAACGGCTGAGAAAAATAGGGTAGATAGATCACTGAGATGGAAAATACCCGTTGTAAACACTTTGCTAGGGGTGGCGGTTAAGTGTTTATATTGCAATTTAGGGGATGAATTTAGCAATTAAAAGGGGACGTGTATATGTGGAACAAGTGTGACGGGTACTTCAGGGCTTAAAGTGATTAGCAAAAGTAACAAGGAAGTCTACAGGTCATTTAATGAATATTGTTTGGGTAAGTTTATTCCTTAACGGTATTTGTATTTTTATAATTTTTTTTTTTATAAATGAACAAACATAAATCTAACTAACTAACGATCACGAGGGGTAGGCAGAGACTATGTATCGCCACAATGATCTGTCCTGGCATACCTCTCGGGCTTCCTCTACATTCATACACCGTACCATGCACGCACGTCGATTATTCCGACTTCAAATATGACCGCCTTTTAGTAATTGACTTATTGAGTTATTGATCACTAAGAAGAATGTGCGAGAAAAAGTTGTATGATGGAAGGGAAGCTTGGAGCTGGCAAAAGAAGGATGTAAGCAGGATAAACGCCGTAGAAATGAGATCACTAAGAATAATGTGAAAGGGAAACGTTGGATGATAGAATACTGAACAATGAAATAAGAGAGAAATGTAAGGCAGATGACTGCATCATGGATAAAATTAAAAAAGGATCCCTGAGATGGTTTGGACATATGGAACGAATGGATGAGAGTAGAATCGTTAAAAAGTTGTACACAAGCAGCGTGAGTGGAAAAAGAAGCCAAGGACGACCGAGGAAAATATGGCGTGACCAAATTAATCAATTACTATATATGAACAAACATACAGTAAAATATAGACACAGAAGGTTACGCACCGCTTACAGGAAGTTGTTATAGGGCGCAGCGGCGCCCTTTCGCCTTTTTTATATTATAGGTAACATTGGAACGTTCATTTACTTTACTTCTTTACTGTTCAATCTGTGTATCTTTATAACTTATTAACAAACCATTACGCCGTTTTCCCGGAAGAGTAGGCAGAGAGGATGATACGTCATATTTCTCTATCCTGACATACATCTTGAACTTCTTTACATAAAGGCACACAAGACTTTGAAGCACAGCGCAGAGACAAGCGCTCCCCTACAAGCGCCTTCCCCTGCTCCAGATGCCCCAGAATATGTGGGTCCAGGATCGGCCTCTTCAGTCACATGCAGACCCACAAACGTGAAGGACACTCTTCCTCTGATGATGATGATGACTTCTTATATATGAAAGTATATTTCGAATATAGTGTACTTTCGAATACAGTATACTTCAAATATTGTATACTTCAAATATAGTACACTTTGAATATATAATAGTATTATTCGAATATAGCAACATAATTGATGATGATGATGATGATGATTTATATAGCGCCATTTTTGTGAAAGATTCACTTCAACCCACAACCGTGAAGGAAAGTCTTCCTCGAACACGAGGGACAGAAGATGATGATGATGTCTTCTTATATATGAAAGTATACTTCGAATATGGTGTACTTCAAATACAGTATACTTCGAATATAATATACTTCAAATATAGTATACTTCAAATATAGTATACTTCAAATATAGTATACTTCAAATATAGTATACTTCAAATATAGTATACTTCAAATATAGTATACTTCAAATATAGTATACTTCAAATATAGTATACTTCAAATATAGTATACTTCAAATATAGTACACTTTGAATATAGTATTATTGATCTAACTAACTAACTAACTAACTAACTAATCATCACGCCATTTCCCCGGAGGGGTAGGCAGAGAGGATGGATCGCCACACTGGCCTGTCCTGGCATACCTCTCGAGCTTCCTCTACATCCATACATCTTACCATGCACGCACGTCGATTGTTCCGACTTCGAATGTGGCCGCCTTTTAGTAATTGATTAATTTGGTCATGCCATGTTTTCCTCGGTCGTCCCCGGCTTCTTTTCCCACTCACGCTGCTTGTGTACAACTTTTTAACCATTCTAATAGTACAATATATGCTGCTGGCAGCGCAGGCACGGTAAACCGGAGTAGTAAAAACACGATGAATAATTGAGTCATCTCCCGACAGGCATCGCTATTTGCCAGAATTTTCGAGTTTAACGGGCCATGTTGTAAATGTTGCCTCGGGGCTGCCGACTTATTAATCCGCCCTTTGTGACAATGCAGGGAGCGGGCCGCCCTGCCCTCCAGCCAGGGCGATTAAATAGGCATGCCCGCGAAATCGGGAAATCCGCCTAGTGCTGTACCACGTCGACCCGCGCCGGTTGACGCGAACCGGTTGCCGATTGCGTCTCCCGATAATAAAAATATGTAAACTTAGACATATTTAATATCGAGAAAAATAAACTTTAACTTGGAAAAAAAACAGTATTTTCATTAATAAAAAATACGAAATTATGAAATTCCACAATGGCTTAAGGGTATCAAAAATGAAATAAATATTTGTTTTTTGAATGTATACAAATACTTACTGGATTTTACCCATTGCGGGTTAATCATTTTTAAGGAATAATGGTATCTCAATAGAGACGAAGATTTAAATGTTTTTTTTTTGGAAACAGAATCAATCAAATCAATCAATCAAATCAGTTTATTTTCTCAAAAGACATTACAAACATTTTTTATAGTTTAAGGCATCTATTGAGAACAGGTAAAACATAAGGAATATATAATACCAGGAACGCATGAGAGACGGTTCGACATTAGGAATACAAAATACTCTCCAAAGTCAAGAGTATTTGTCTTCTGAATGTACTTTCACGAATATGAAAGACATCGATCTCCGAAGCGATCATGTTCAGCAGTTTGATTGCTCTCCCCACCGGCATCACCAGAGGCAGGTTGGTTCTGCATGCTGGGAGATAAAACAGTCTGTGCTGACGCTGTCGAAGATAGCCATCCGGAACATAAAGATGGATAGCCTCCAAGATGACGGAGTTCTCAAAGAATCCCCTGATAAGTCTGAAGAAATGGGTAAGTGTGCACCCATCCCTTCTTATCTGTAAACTATTGGTCCCCAGCATGCCCAAGAGGAATGCAGTGGGATAAAGCCACGGATAGCTACCAAACTCCCTCATGTAGAGATATCTCAGAAATCTTTTCTGAACCCTCTCTAACATGAGCGAGTATCTCGCCTCGTGGGGACTCCATATCACCGAGCCACACTCGAGCCGGCTCCGGACCAATGAGTTGTACAAAATTCGCAAAACATAGGGATTCTTGAAAACTCTACCAGTTCGGAGAATAAATCCCAACATTTTCAGTGCAACTCCACATATTCTCTCGATGTGAGCATGGAAAGTCAGCCTACTTTCATAAACGATACCAAGATCCTTTATCGTTGAAACACGCTTAAGTTGCTGGTTATCCATTGTGTATCTGTAATAAACAGTACGCAATGCTCTCGTAAAAGATAAAATTACGCATTTAGAGATATTGAAATAAATTTGATTGGTTTACTCCAGCGGACGATATTATTTATATCTGACTGGAGATGGAGGCAATCTTCGGGGCTTTTTATCTCAAGGAATAATTTAAGATCATCTGCAAATAAAAGAAATCGTGAAAATTGTATAACCCTCGCGACATCATTAATGAAGATGGTGAAGAGGAGTGGACCAAGGTTTGAGCCCTGTGGCACTCCGGAATATACGGGAAAAAGTGCAGATTGAAATATACCGTATGAGGCAAACTGTTTCCTTTCCCTCAGGTAGCTAATAAAAAATAAAACCAACTTAGAAGAGAAACCAATTTCCGACAGCTTTCGCAGAAGTACATCATGGTTGACGGTATCAAAGGCTTTAGAAAAGTCATTATAAGAGCAGTCAACCTGGTGACCATTGTCCAAAGCCCCTGTCACATATTCTGTGAAAATCATAAGATTGGTTTCAGTAGAGCGCCCCTTCCTGAATCCGTGTTGTTCTGAAATTATGAAGGGTTCAACTCTAGGGAGAATCATTTTATAAATAATAGATTCGAAGAGTTTGGAAGAGAATATGGTAGTCGAGGCATTTACAGGACTTATGACCTGTCATAGGTTGGGTTAAGCGATCGCTTTATGTTTTAACAACATTCCTCATTCTGCCCTTCTTAACATAAGTAGCATATATACATCTTTAAAAAATTTGTCAGACGTGGTGGTCGTAAGAAGGGCGCAATGGGTGTGAAAGTGAAAAGTAATTCCTGTCCACTCTTTGATGTTCCGCAGCCAGGACAGCTGTCTTCTACCAATTCTCAGACGTCCCTCCACTTTACCCTTTAATGTCAGTCAAAGGAGGTGGTATTTTTCTCCCCTTAGTACATGAGCCAAATATTAGATATGCTATCTTGTTATATGCTGTCTTTGACGATCAGCGACGAATAGACATGTGGTAGTATGTTTTTGGCCTTCTTGTATTGTTACCATATTAAAAAGGCCCAAGTTCCATCCTAAGACTCAGCAAAGATATTAATAAACTTTGCTGAAAATCAATCCTAAGGATTAAAAACTTTAGTAAAAATGTTGTACGTTGCAATGCAAATCACGAACCGGTTATTTTTTTTAACGGGACATCACTTTTTAGCCATTGTACAATTCTTTGGCTGACGGCATGGCATGGCGCCTGGTGATCTGCGCAAACATTGCGCCATTGTGCCATATTTCTGTTCTCGTTTGTTCTGCCTTGTATTCTTAGCGCTTCTTGTTCCCGTTCTATGTAAATACTGGAGCACTACACTCTTAACTCGCTGTTTAATTTAATCTCATTTAATACATTTTTAATACCGTTTCTAGTTCCAACGCCAAAAATGTTTTTTTTCACTAAAATCTTGTGCTGATGCATATTTATTACATAGGTTACCGACTATTTCTGGACCTTTGTAAAAAATCACAAAGTCAAAAAGATTATTAAAATATGTATCTTCTTCTCCGGTCTCAATCTAATGATTGGTCTGCAGCAAGGCGACGCATCTCCTCTTCCACTCCGCTCGGTCCTCGGCAACTCTCTTACACTCCGCATAAGAGGTGCAGCCCATATTTTGTCAAATCTGGTCTAGGTTCTCCTGGCGAGGTCGTCCTCTGCCAATCGATCCCTCAAATACTCCGGTCGACAATGAATTCCGTATTTTTTCCAGATTTTCTTAATCTGATTTAGCTCTGTGCCTTCTTCAAAAACGACTTTTATAGTTATAGATAAACGTCTATCTTTTTTATAGTTATAGATAAAAATCTACGAGACAAAAAAGTTTGGGAACCTCTGCTCTAGAGTATAGATGTGCGTAAAACCTAAGCTTTAAGCGAACCTACTTCGATGTGGTTTTAGCTTTAGGTTATGATCTTCCTTGTCCATAAGATTTTAATGTAGTACACGTTCTTCTTCTTCTTCAAGTGCCCTGTCGGGTCCCCCCAACGTTGGCGATCACCTCGGCGAACCTGTCCCTGTCTTGCTCCGCTCGAAACAGCTCCTCCACACTTCGGATGCCGGTCCACTCCCTCACGTTTCGCAGCCAGAACATCTGTGTCCTACCGGGTCCTCTGCGTCTCTCAATTTTCCCCTCCAATATCAGTTGGAGACTCAATATAAGGTGGTACTTTTCCCCACGCAGTATATGACCCAGATGTGAAATCTTCCGAACCTTGATAGTTGATAACAGTTCTCTGTCAACTCTAGCTCGCCCCAGGACTTCGATATTGGTAACCATGTCTGTACAGGGAATTCTAAGCATTTAGCGATGGAGCCACATTTCAAAGAAAAAAGCCCCAAGGCCTACACTTAGAAGAAGAAGAAAAAGATATATATTATTACATCCTTATCTGTAAAAACTAACTAACTAACTAACCATCACGCCGTCCCCCCGAAGGGGTAGGCAGAAAGAATGGACTGCAACACTTTTCTTTCCTGACATATTTCATTTCATTTCATTCATACATCGTGTCATGCACGCGCGTCGATTTCTCTGACTCCTCACATGACCGACATTCAATATTTGATTTATTTGATCGTGCCACGTTTTCCTCGGTCTTCATCTATTTCTGGTTCCATTTATATCGTTAATATATAATGATTTTACCATTCTTTCTTTCCATATGTCCAAACCATCTTAATGATCCTTTCATTATTTTGTTCATGACACAATCATTCGCACCGCATTCACTTCTTATATTTTCATTCGACACTCTATCATACACAGAGTATCCACACATTCGTCTAAGAGATCTCATTTCTACTGCATTTATTCTACTTTCATCCTTCTTTAGCCAGTTCCATGCTTCGCTTCCATACATAAGGGTCTGTACAAGAACATCATTGTGCACTGCCATTCTAGCTTTTTTAGATAGGTTTTTGTTTGCGATGACAACTTTAAGTGCACCATTCACTTTGTTGCCTGCCCCAACCCTTCTTTCAATATCCCTCTCCACTCGCTCATCTTTTGTAAACATACTACCTAAATACACGAACTCAACTACTTGCTCCAAATTTCATCACGCTAATGTTGCAGACTGTCATGGTTTCTTCCTTTTCAAAAATTATTCTTCTCTGGTTTCAATCCTGGGATTGGTTTGCAGAGCTGGAAGAGAATAATAGAGGAAATTGCTGCAAACCAAAAAAAATCATTACCTTGGACTTATTAATATTCATCATCAGATCATTTCGCATGCATACCTCATACATACAATTCACCAGGACTAGTTCATGCTCGTTGTTTGCAAGTAGGACAGCGTCATCCGCATACAAGAGACAGCTTACTGACACCACGCTCATTTTGGCAAATATAATATATCTGTATTATCTGTATTAAATGGTAAATATAATATATAAAATCGTTTGCGCTGATTCTAAGTAAAACAGAGGCTTTTGAAAATTAATTGTTTTATTAAGTTAAGTTATTAACAAAGATTCTCATAACTGTTAAACGAATCAAGTAATTCCGCCGTAGCGATAAAACCCAACGAACCCTCACAGCATCAGATATAATGAATCCAACATTAATGACCTTACTTAGGACTCCCTTGAACACACAGCGAGATAAATTGAATTCTGTAAATACCCTCAGATAGGACTCATAAAATATTCAGCGCTCGCCCGCCGGCGGGCCCCAACTGACAACACACGTTGTATATAAATTAAAACTCATTAAATGAAGAGTCATTGTTATGATTTTGAACAATAGAGGGCGCTTTTGGAAAGAGAAATGCTACTGTGTGGATTCCATGGATGTTTCCTAACCGTATCAGAGCTTCCAAAACTTCTATAATATTAGATAATTCGATGTTTTGGCTAAAACATTCTTCTCTTCTTCTTCCTCAGCCTATTCCCGTCCACTCCTGGACAAAAGCCTCCTCCATTTGCTTCCATGTCATTTTGTCATGTGTCTGTTTAGATCAGAGGTTCCCAAACTTTATTGCCCGTAGACCCCTCGCCGATTTTTTCTATTTTGTGTAGACCCCCTGCATTCCTAAAATTGATTTTTCGAATGAGTTTGCCATCCCTATCATCGATCGTCCGGTTTTTCCCAAAGGTACAACAACAACAAACCATCACGCCGTTTCCCCGCAGGGGTAGGCAGATAGAATGGCCGCCACACTACTCTATCCTGGCACACCTCTCTAGCTTCATCCACATTCATACATCGAGTCATACACGCACGTCGATTCTTCCGGCTTCTAACATGACCAACCTTTAAATTTTGATTAATTTGGTCATGTCATGTTTTCCTCGGTCTTCCTCGACTCCGTATTCCATTAACATAGGTAACGTATACATTTTTAACCATTCTATCTTCACCCATGCGCTCCATACGTCCGAACCAACGCAGCGATCCTTTCATAATTTTGTTCATCATACCTTCTTTCGCTCTACATTCCTTTTTAATATCAGAATTTGAGATTTCCCAAAGGTGCTAAAAAAAAAGTCAACGAAGATTTCGATATTCGTTTTGCGTTTCAATATTCGGCTTCAATTCAGTTGAACCATCTCGTGGACCCCTATTTACATCTCATGGACCCCCAATTTTTTTTGCAACTGTCGTAGACCCCTTGCAAGTTGTTGTGGACCCCTGGGGGTCTATATAGACCACTTTGAGATTCACTGGTTTAGATTATCCTTCCACCGTAGTTGCGGTCGCCCTGCACTTCTCTTCGCCGTCCACGTTCTCCAAGTCAGCAGTCTTCTTGTCCATTTTTCATCTGAGCTTCTGACTACGTGACCCGCCCATTGCCATTTTAGAGTCGCCCCCCGGTGGATGATGTCAGTGACTTTTGTTTTTTCTCTCACCGTATCGTTTCTGACTCTGTCTCTTAGGCTTATTCCTAACATGGCTCTTTTCATGGCTCTTTGGGTCACTCGTAGTTTCTCGGCACTCTTTTTGAACAATATAACAGTTTCAAGACCATAAGTACCAACTGGCAGTTATGATACTTTAAAATGATTTAGTCATGAGGGATGCTATTAACAAGAGAGGGAACGTTGATGAAGACTTGATGTAAATGATTTGACTCCACTAACTTATACTACGGCTTGACGTGTACGAACGGCTTGACTACAGTGGGTCAGTATTGCATTTGAACAGCCGTAACGTTGAAAGGGTGGAAAAATTTAAATACTTCGGCAGCATACTAACACAATCTCTTGACCCAGATGTAGAGATAAAATGCAGAATTGAGACAGCAAGAGCTACGTTTTATAAAATGAAATCACTTTTCTACAATGATAACATAAACATGAAACTCCGCCAGAGAATGATCAAATGCTATAATCAGCATCATGGGACTCGTCCTCGCGGAAGACCTCCTAAATTATGGAAGGACAACTGGGAATCTACCTCATAGGAGGAGCAACACTCTGGAGAACAGACCACATGGGTCTACAATAAGAAAAAAGAAGAGGAAGATATTGATGTGTATGTGGATTATTATACTTGAATGTTTAATTGTTTTTATTAGAACATGTGTTATGTACATATGTACTATTTCAAGTAAATAAATAAATAAAATAAATCCTTATGAGGAGATGGCTATGCGTTCTACAAATGAATTCAATGATAATATCCTCGTGGAAAACCTCCTAAAAGATGGAAGGAGAGCTGGGAATCTACCTCACAGGAGGAGCAACATTTTGGAGAACAGACCACATAGGTCTACAATAAGGAAGAAGAAGAAGACTTTTCATTCGCACTGCATTCACTTTTACATGTTCATTATAATAAACTAACTAACTAACTAACCATCACGCCATTTCCCGGAGCGATAGGCAGAGATGATGGATCGCTACAATGCTCTGTCCTGGCATACCTCTCGGGTTTCCTCTACATTCATACATTTGTACCATGCACGCACGTCGATTATTCCGACTTCGAATGTGACCGCCTTTTAGTGACGGATTAATTTGGTCATGCCATGTTTTCCTCGGTCATTCTCGGCTTCTTTTTCCACTCACGCTGCTTGTGTACAATTTTTTAAGCATTCTACTCTCATCCATTCGTTCCATATGTCCAAACCATCTCAGGGATCCTTTTTTAATTTTATCCATGATGCAGTCATCTGCCTTATATTTCTTTCTTATTTCATCGTTCAGTATTCTATCATACAACGTTTTCCCGCACATTCTTCTTAATATATAATAATAAATTGGATAATTTATAGAGCGCCATTTTTATGAATTACTCTTCTCCAGGGTGCCGTAGAAGATGCTCCGTTTTATCAACTAGATAATAATCATAATAATAATAATGATAACAAAAATATAAACATATTTAGTATGAGGGCTGCACCTAACAAAGTCGATCAGCCCTTCCTGTCAGGAAATGATAATTTGAAAAGGTGCGTTTTGGGTTTCGATCTAAACTCTGGTTGATTCTCAATGCACTTAAGGTCTGCTGGAAGATTGTTCCAGGCTGAAGGGCCGGTTACCGCGAAGTTTAGGTCGCCAAAGTTTGTGCTTGGACAGGGTTTTGGCACAGTCAATCTACCGATCGCAGAAGACTTAGCTGATCGCAATGTAGACTGTCTAGCATTCAGGTTCTCGTTGATTCAGCATCTTAGTGACCTCATTTCTACGGCGTTTATCCTGCTTTCATCCTTCTTTTGCCACCTCCAAGCTTCACTTCCATACATCATTATAATAACATACTAGTTAAATTAATATTAATAGTGCAACAACTTATACTCCCAAATAAACAATGGTAATCAATGTATCTGTAAGAATGGCTTGACACTTAAATCTAGGCCAATTCTCTTACGAGCAATTCTCGGAGTCTTACGATGCATGTATTTACAACACTGTACAAGCAATTTTTAACTAACTTGTGCTCCTGGCTTCACTAGTACAAGCGAAAGGGCACAGGCTGACATTTAAGCACAAAAAAATACAAAATCGCATCATTTTTTATTGCCGTATTTTAAGAGCCGCTCACCATTGTGAATCGCCCCACAGTTGCGACAATGCTACGGGTTTTTATACCGAATCAAATATGTCACCAAGAAGGGCCGCGTTGTAGAGGGTTTGATTTTAAGGTCCCTAAATGCTAACGACAGCTTTGATCTATGGCACACGTCCAACATTTCGCGCTGTTCCAAAGAAAAAAATACAGGTTAATGCGTTTCGATATTCAATTTTTAAATATCAAGGAAAATTACTCCAAGTCTCCGGCACCTTGATGAAAGGTGGCAATTGAAATTAATCTAGACACGTTCCATTTTTAAATTATTATTTTTAATGTCAATTAGTCTATTTAACACTTTTTTTATTGTGTGTAAATTGTACAAAATTAATTCATATTAGTTGCAACCCCTTGAAATATTCATGGAAGTAAAGATTTTCTACCCTTTTGGTTCACGACAATCGTAATCAGTAATAAGTTGTTATTGTTTCTAGTGACGCAGGACAGAGAAGCTTTTGCTGCAGTGATCGTCAACGTTGGGGGAAGGGGGGGGGGGACCTACGCGTGTAATTAAGTGTGTAATAAAATTAGTCAATATAATTGACTGTTTAAAATAAATATAAAACTAAATTACATATTGTATATCACAATTGATTTTATTTTCTCGCGACAGCTGTTTCGCTAATCAACATCGTCAGGTCTCACAATCAATGGATTAGCTAATCAATACCAGTAGTAAATACAATTAATAGGAATGAAAACGTTTTTTTAGTTTATGGGAGTTGTATGTTTCGCCTTTCTTAGGCATTATCGAAGACATTTGAATACACGCCTTTCTAAGGCATTATCAAATGAAATGTGCCTTCCCATGATCAATAATAAAACTTCTAGCAACAAGAGCAATATATTTGTTCAATGTTAACATATATGTATGTAATTAATACGAATAAAACGTCTGTTTTCTAAAAAAAATATTATTGTTTATAGGAAAGACATGTAATACCTGTCAGCATTATCAAGTGTCATTTTGATTGTTGAATTATTCCACCTGTCTAAGGCATTATAAAATGTGAAATTTTATAATGCCTTAGACAGACGAAACATGGCATTCTAATAAATTATAATAAAACTTCAATAAAACATAAGTTTTCATTCGTATTAATTATTTAATATGCAGTTTTAAATCATTGTTCAAGAAACAGTTTAGTATTTAAATAATACGTGGCGTAATTGAAATTAGATTGACATAAAAAATATTATTGACGCTACCATCAGAATTCGATCCCGCGACTCGAGTGAGTATTGCGAATCACGGGCGATGTAATCGTAAATATCGATTTGGTTAGGAGCCCTTTGGTATCGCTTATCTACACTGGAAAGTAATCATACGTTCTCCATGAAATCATTAAATAAAAACACCCCTACAATCGCGCCATCAGCGCTCACGTAAGAGCGGCGTAACGTAATAGTCCTCGGGTTGTGATTGTCATGTCCTAGTTAAATATTCCACGGAATATTAAAAAAAAATACACCATTATTTACCGTGCAAGTCTATAGAGGCATTTATCAATTCATCGCGTCCAACTCCCAAAATAATATTAACCCCGGCAGCCATCATGCCGTTTCTTGAAATTTGCTTAATTTAATTTCAAACATTATTAAGTATTATTCTGATGACTTGTATTTTAAGTGCGCCGTTTTGTAAAATCAATTACTCCAAGGGCGCACTAGGAAATGACTGACCGAACAGTGCAGTCTTCAGAAGTTTCACTTCACTATCCTCATACTTAATACTAACATGCAGGCTATTCCAAGCCAATGGACCCGCAACGCTGAAAGCACGATCATAGAAACATAATTTATTGCTAATGTGCAAAGGCAAATAGCCGCAAGTTAAAAATAGTAGTTTTGAGATAAACGGGTTTATATTTTTATTTCGTTTTTTGCTATATTTTATCATTTAACATAAGTTTTCTTATGCAAACTAAGTTTTAAATGTAAGAATACAGTTCTTAGAAATGATTAAGACGTGTTTTTGCCATAAAAGTATAGTAAGCTTCATATTATTAAAGAAAAGGTGTTTTGCCGCCACATATTAGCTAGACCGTCGCACAAATAATTTGGTGATGGGCCGCAATTTAAGTTGCTGTCATTTTCCAGGATACATATTGTGTCGCAGCAAATGGCCGCAAGTTTTGGCTGTGCCGTGGTAAAAAGCAGCAACTTAAAATGCTGCTTTTTGCCAAAACATGTATCAAATTAATACAATTTTGCGGCTATTGGGATAGTAAATATCTCAGTAAAGGAAAGAGATAGAGAAAAATCTGTGATTGTATATGATAGAGGCCAGTTATAAGAATGCTTTGAGCCGTGTTACGCCAAACAGCCGCAACTTAAGTTAGGGCTTGTTGCCTTTACACATTAGATTTGGCTCAGACTGGAATTGCTATGTTATTTGTACTTGTTTCTACTGATCGGAGTGAATGTTGCCTTTACGTTGGCATGGGTGTCACACAGAGGTTCGATATATACGCTGGCGCTCTCTGGTGTCGAGCCTTAAACACTGTCGAACACAATTTATATTTTACTCGCTCTCGGATTTTAAGCCAGTGAAGGTCTTTCAGAAGCGGCGTGATATGACAGTATTTTTGTTGCCCCATAATCAATCGGGCAGCAGCATTGAATACGCTTTGTATTCTGCTTAATTGATTATTTGGCAATCCAGCGTACATTCCGTTGCAATAAACTAAACGTGACACTACAAAAGAATTTACGAGGGTCCTAGCTTCACCACCGGTTAAACATCTCCTCATATGCTTTAGCTGTCTCAGTTGGAAGAAACCAGACTTAACAAGCCCTGATATGTGCGTATTGTAAGACAGATTGCCATCTAAATGAACACCTAGAAACTTTAAACTCTTTGAAGGAGATATTTCTATCCCTCCTATTTTCAAAGGGTCAGAGGTAAGATTTAATGTGATTAATAAATTTTATATTATTCATTAAAAAGGCAATGACTGTCACGCTGAAGGTCCGGGTTCGATTCCCGGCGATGGCAGTGTGATGTCACACTGTCTTTGGTCTGATGTATAATTCGCGTGACAATAAAATGTCCATAGATTATTTATTGTTTCTCGAACAATGATGTAAAACTCCATATTAAATTAATAATATGTATGAAAAACGATAGTTTTCAAAGAGTTTTATTATAATATTTATGTATGATGACATGTTTTGCTCTTTTAAGGCATTTTCAAAATGTGAAAATGAACAGTTTGAAAATGCCTCAGAAGGGCGAAACGTGTCATACATAAATAGTATAATAAAACTCCTTGAAAAATATCGTTTTTCATACGTATTTATAAGTCTATAGATTAGCTATCTAATAAATAGCTAAAACGTTGTGATTGAAACTTAGAAGACCTCCTAAAATATTGAAGAACTTCCCAGGATCAATCTTTTAGGAGGTCTTCCACGAGGACGAGTCCCATGAGGCTGATTATGTAGTGCAATATAAGGGACTCTGGTGGTGTCCATTCCTTGAACATGACCGTACCAGTCCCTTTTTAACTATCTGCTCTATCTTATAATATCCTCAACCTCACATATCTCTCTTATTCTGGTATTCCTTAAGCGATCTCTCGGTGTCTTGCCTGCTATCGTCCCCAGTGTCTTTATCTCGTAAGGGTTCAAAACTTGTTTGGTCCTTGCTGTGTCTGCCCTTGCTTCGACGCCATGTTATTATTGGTCTTACGCATTCTTTATAGATTCTCACCTTACTCTTAATGGCTATGTCTTTGTTGTTAAAATTATTTTTTTGACATTTTTTTAAATCTGAACTTTTGGACTGTATTATTTTTGAACAACCCCATAGATGCGGTAATAACCGTATGTGGGTGATTGCGATCAAGATAGGGCGCAACTGCCGCCAGGGTTGAATTATTAAACATCAGATAGAGTCACTCGAGCGGACAATGCGAGCGAAATTATACCCAACGCAATTACAAAGCGAGGCGATGGTATTCGATTTTGTATTTTAATTATTCTTTATTGAAGAACTTTATGTTATTGGGACACTTTTATACCACCAAAAAGTTGATCTAACCATGTCCAACCCTTATTTTAAACACCTATTGGTTTTGACACCTATTAGCAAAGTTTCCACATTTAATATGAAATACTTTTCCTTTGTACAGAGGCACGATAGCTGCTCTACTGCAGTGGAGTGGGGTATATCCTTCCTCTAAGCATTGGTTGAACAGTTTACATATCCATGCAGAAACAACTTCGCTACCGTTTTTGATCAACTCTATAGCGATGCACTCATACCCTACAGCTTTTCCACTTTTCATTGCTTTCAAGGATCTTTCAATCTCATTCATACTATTTTTTCTGTATTGCCATTTATACAAATGCTCTTACACCAGTTCTTATACTTTCATCACCACATCATTAAGATGGTTTGGACACATGGAAAGAATAAGTGAAGACAGAATGGTGAAGAAGGTATATATAAACGGCGTGAACGGAGCTAGAAAAAGAGGAAGACCAAGGAAAACGTGCAACGATCAAATCAATCAAATATTAAATGTCGGTCACGTGAGGAATCGGAGAAATCGACGTGCGTGCGTGACAAGATGTTTAAATGTAGAGGAAGCGAGAGAAGTATGTCAGGACAGAACAGTGTGGCGTTTCATTCTTTCTGCCTACCCCTCCAGGGAGACGTAAGAGCCATGCTACACGTAAGACTCTCAGGCCGGATAAGAAATACAGAAATACGTAGAAGGTCGGGAGTAACAGATGTCGTCGAAAAGGTAGCTAAGCTTAAATGGTCATTTGCGGGACATGTTGCCAGATTGGTAGACGATAGATGAACCAGAAGGTTGATGGAGTGGAGACCCCGTAAAGATAAAGGAAACAGAGGGGGACCCCCCACACGATGGTCCGACGATATTCGAAGAATTACTGGCGATTGGATGCGAAAGGCACAAGACAGTACGTTTAAGTACGTGGAGATATATGGGGGAAGCTCTATGTCCAGCAGTGGACGACAACTGCTGTTTAAGCATTGTTTTTTACTGCATGCCTTCACCAGAAAATTATAAGTTTTTAAGAAATTAATACGAATGAAAATGTATGTTTTCTTGAAGATTTATTACATTTATTGTTTCTCGAACAATGATGTAAAACTCCATATTAAATAATTAATACGAATGAAAACGTCAGTTTTCTAAAAGTTTTATTATATTTTATGGAATGACATATTTCTATCTAGGTCAATTATTTATTATGGAGTTTTACATCATTGTTCAAGAAACAATGTTCAAGAAACAATTCAAGAAACAAATTATAATCGTTTCCTGAAAAAACATGTGATATTCCATATTAAATATTGAAAACGAATGAAAACGTCTGCTTTCTACGACCAGCAAATGTACTTCTTTTGTGACCCTCATAACATCAGCCATCTAAAATCTATAACTTTAAAGTGCATTGAAGCTATATCGAATTGGATGGCCTCAAATAAATTAAAATTAAACCCTTCCAAAACGGAATTTCTCTGGACCGCCTCAATGAAGCGCCAGAACTTAGTCGATCATGCTCCGATATCAACATTCGGAATTGACATAATCCCTAATAACTCCATAAAACTTCTTGGAGTCAACTTCGAAGCAGATCTCTCATTAAAAACCCAAATAAATAAGACAGTGAGCGCCAGCTTCTTTCACCTAAGGCAGCTCAAAGCAATCAAAAGAAATATTCCCACTGATGCATTAAAAACACTTGTTAATTCCTTCGTCGTATCTCGACTCGACTATTGCAACGGCATATATGCCAACATACCCAAGAAACAAACGAACAAACTTCAATCCGTTTTCAATGCGGCAGCACGACTTATAAAAGGTGTTCCAAAAAACTCGCATATTTCACAACATCTAAAAGATCTTTATTGGCTCAAGTGTCCTGAAAGAATCCAGTATAAACTATGCTGGACGGTTTTTAAAGCGCTTCACGGAATGGCACCAGCCTATATATCTGAACTTTGTGTTGCTGATAGCCCTAACTTGCGGCAATCTACGCTTTGATCAGCAAACTCCTCGGCAATAGGCAGATTAGTTGAGCCAAAGCGCAACCCCCGGACAAATTTCGGAGATCGGGCCTTCGCAGTGGCAGGTCCGTCAATCCGACAGACTTTAAATCTCACCTAAAAACCCTCCTTTTCAAAATATCCCATAAAATGTAAACAACGGTTATCTGATTGCTGGTGTCACATGCAGCTCTCATGACTAAAAACATTGTCAAAGCGCCCTTGAGGTGAGCTATTCACGAAAACGGCGCTATACAAATTAGCCTAATTATTATTATTATTATTATTATTATTCTAGAAGTTTTATTACATTTTATGGGAATGACATGTTTTGCCTTGCAAAGATAATACCTCTGCAAGGCGAAACATATCATTCCCATAAAAAAAATTAAGAAATCTAGAAAACAGATATATTGTTTCTTAAACAACGATGTAAAACTTCATATTAAATAGTTAATAGGAATGAAAACTTTAGTTTTCTAGAAGTTTTAATATATTTTATGGGAAAGACATGTTTCGCCCATCTAAGGCATTATCAAATGTTGAACATTTTATAACGCCTTAGAAAGGAGAAACATGTCATTCCCATAAAATATAATAAATCTTCTAGAAAACTGACGTTTTCATTCGTATTAATTAGAAAACAGATGTTTTCATTCGTGGCCTAGTGGTAAGCGGTAAGTTCTTTGACTTTCACATTGAAGGTCCTGGGTTCGATTCACGGCAATGGCAGTATGATTGTCACACTGTCTTTGGTCTGATGGAGAAATCATGTGACGATAAAATAGCGATAAATAAACTAAACGATAAAATAAATTATAATAAATAAAAACTAAACGACAGCTGCTAACGAAATCCCTTCTGGACACCTGGAAGACCGCCTAAGAGATGGAGAGACAGTTGGACCTTAACATCTCAAGATACACAATTTATGTATCACAGATCGACTACGGTGTATAGAAAAGAAAGAAAATATAATAATAAGGTTATTGTGGAAAATTAAAATTATTGAAAAATCGATCAATCAACTGACAATTAGTTTTATCAAATACAGACACAGTTATCAATAAATGCATCAATTTTAGCGTAATATTTGTGTTCGCTATTATATATCTGCCTATTCATTCAAATAATCAGTCACTAATGTACAAGGACAGGGTTGCCACAAAAAATATTTAGATGTGTATTCAACTTAAATATTTATATGACTATTTTCGTTACAGCACCGACATCAACGGATCATCAAATATACTATTATGCTCTTACATTTACCCTGTGTATAATTTCCAAGCCCAATTTAATTAAGAGATCATTCTGGTTTAGACGCTCGAAAAAAATACTTACTAACTAACTAACTAAACATCACGCCGTCTCCCCAAAGGGGTAGGCAGAAAGAATGGCCTGTCACTTTTCTTTCCTGACATATTTCTCTCGCTTCCTCAACATTCATACATCGTGTCATGCACGCGCGTCGATTTCTCTGACTCCTCACATGGCCGACATTCAATATTTAATTTATTTGATCGTGCCACGTTTTCCTCGGTCTTCCTCTATTTCTGGTTCCATTTACATCATTAACATATAATTTTTTTACCATTCTTTCTTCATTCATTCTTTCCATATGTCCATGTGGATTTTACCCATTGCGGATATTTTTATTCATAAGGATTAATTGTATTTCAATAGAGACGAAGATGTAAATTGTTTTTCTAGGAACAGAATATGATGGCCGAGGCGCTTCTAGGACTTATGACCTGTCATTGGTTGGGTTGAGCGATCGCTTTATGCCTAACAACATTCCCCATTCCGTACTTCTTACGACCACCACGGCTGACAAATTTTTGGAAGTTGTATATATGCCGTGTTGTATAGTGCACAATGGTGTTCTTGTGCCGACCCTTATGTATGGAAGTGAAGCATGGAACTGGCAAAAGAAGGATGAAAGTAGAATAAATGCAGTAGAAATGAGATCTCTAAGACGAATGTGTGGCAAATCTGTATATGATAGAGTGACAAATGCAAGTATAAGAAGTGAATGTGGTGCGAATGAAAGTGTTATGAACAAAATAAGGAAAGGGTCATTAAGATGGTTTGGACACATGGAAAGAATGAGTGAAAACAGAATGGTAAAGAAGGTATATGTAAACGGCGTGAACGGAGCTAGAAATAGAGGAAAGCCTGGTACGAGTAAATCGTGGTACGATCAAATCAATCAAATATTGAATGTCGGTCACGTGAGGAGTCGGAGAAATCGACGTGCGTGCATGACAAGATGTATGAATGTAGAGGAATCTACAGAAGTATGTCAGGACAGAACAGTGTGGCGTTCCATTCTTTCTGCCTACCCCTCCGGGGAGACGGCGTGATGGTTAGTTAGTTAGTTAGTTGTATATTTGCTAGGATGCCGCGCCTATCTTTACATTTTTTTAGTTCACTATACACTAGCATCATCTTTTTAAGCTCAACGAATACATTTTTGAAAAATATAAAAAACATCTGTACTTATTTAAAAATAAAATAATAACATTGACAACCGGTGAACGGAATGCCTTAAAAAGTTGGTATGTCGCTGGCGACATTGAAAACTCAATTAAGGCTCATCTAAAACAAAAAAAAACAATTAGTTTTAGCTTTAGTGTATCAGTGGTTCTAACGACAAAACTCGATTCCTTTTTCAAAGCAGGATTACCGAAAGCAAGCGCGTCAATTTCAAACAGCAACGTCCCTTCACGACGAGTGTCCGAAGACAATAAATAGAAATTTGTTTGTGTTTTGTATTGTTTATTTAATATCTAAATACAGTGACATATTTAAAAAAAAAGGTTTTTGATTTATTTTAAACCCTAACTAACTAACCATTACGCCGTCTCCCCGAAGGGGTAGGCAGAAAGAATGGACTGCCACACTTTTCTTTCCTGACATATTTCTCTCGCTTTCTCAACATTCATACATGGTGTCATGCACGCGCGTCGATTTCTCTGATTGGCCGATGACATGGCCGACATTCAATATTTGATAAAAAGTTAACTTCAACTTTCTTCATTCATTCTTTCCATATGTCCAAACCATTTTAATTATCCTTTCATTATTTTGTTCATAACACCATCATTCGCACCGCATTCACTTCTTATATTTTTATTCGACACTCTATCATACACATAGTATCTAAACATTCGTCTAAGAGATCTCATTTCTACTGCATTTATTCTACTTTTTTTTATATAACGGACATTCGGCTTTAACGGACACCCCCCTCCCCAATTAGTCCGTTACATCGAGGTTTTATTGTATTCTCGTTATGAGAGGTTCCATTATATAAAGATTTCTGTTAAACCGGAAGTTTAAGATTTTTCACATCCCTACACCATCCCCATGATGATTTTTAAAAATTCATATTTGGTATCGCATTGAAAAATCCATACTTATCAATTATTCACGGGGACTGTATTTTTTCAATCTGATATCATTGGTGCAATGGAACACCGCTGTAATTAGTCTGTACAAACATTATGCGATTGGTTTTCAACCAGAATAAATCCATGAAAGAGTTCAAATGAAAAAATTTAATTATTTGTAATTATGCAAATGTCTATCGGATATACAACTGCATATTGAATAATTGATGAAAAACTAACTAACTTACTCACAATCACGCTGTTTCGCTGCAGATATAGGCAGAGAAATTGACCGCCATAATGCTCTGTCCTGACACACCTGTCTAGATTCCTCCACATTCTTACATCGTTAAATGCACGCTCGTCGATTTTTCCGATTTCGAATGTGTCCGACTTAATTAATATTTGATTAATTTGATCATGGCATGCCTTCCTTGGTCTTCCACGGTTTCTCTTTCCATTCACATTTTATAACGCCTTAACAAAGCAAACGTCTGTTTTATAGAAGTTTTATTCTGTTTTTCTCAAAACATAAAATGTGTTAAACGAATTGGAAAATGGCGTATTTATTCATATTAATTTATAAACTGTTAAATTAAAAAAAAAAGTTTTATGTATCACAATTGTATTTTTATTTTTCGCGACAGCTGTTTCGTTAACCTATGTTGACAATATCCGGTGTTACAAAACAAAACAATTTTTTTTAATTTAACAGTTTAGAATGTTAAAGTATCATAGTGTTTTAGCCAAAACAATGGACTATATTAAATTATCAATTTTCTAGAATTTTATTTAATTTAATGGGAATGACACGTTTAAATTAGTAAGTCGAAACATGTTATTACCATAAAATATAATAAAACGTCTAGAAAACAGATGTTTAAAACATCAATTTGGTAGAAAACTTTATACCAGGAGCACAGAAGCAGTAAAGTAAAAAGGCAGAATCAAGTATTACCACTTAATTGATTTAAAATTTGACGACGTTCAGTATTGATTGATTGCCCTTCTCCACACAGTATACATTAATCAATTGAAGTAAAGATATATGAATTAAATTTTAAATACAAATATTAATGTTGAAATATTTCGCTACCAGGATCGCAGCCGGCACGGGTCGTCTCCCGTTAGCTCCAACTCCGTGACGGCCGTGCACTCGCCGTCGCCGGTGGCCCTCAAGACGGAACACGACACGCCGCCGCCGGCACACCCGCTGTCTTCTGCGCTCCCGGGACTGCGACCGGACGGTGGACCGTCTCCTCTGGACGGGACTGAAGGGACGATATATGACAGATCGTATATGAGACATGATTATAGAGATCGTATCGGCATGTAAGTGACATAGTAATATTTTTTAATACGTTTAATGTATTATGATTTTACACACTATTTTTAAACATTCACAGCCACATCCCAGCATCATTTTGAGTTACTAACTACATTTTGAGTTACTAACCATAACGCCGTCTCCCCGGAGGGGTAGGCAGAAAGAATGGACCGAAACACTGTTCTGTCCTGACATACTTCTCTCGCACGTCAATTTCTCCCACTCCTCACGTGACCGACATGCAATATTTGATTGATTTGATCGTACCACGTTTTCCTCGACCTTCCTCTATTTTTAGCTCCGTTCACGTCATTTACATATACCTTCTTCACCATTATCTTTTCACTCATTCTTTCCATGTCTCCAAAACATTCATTATTTTGTTTATAACACATTCATTCGCACCGCATTCACTTCTTATTACATTTGACACTCTATCATATACAGATTTAACACACATTCGTCTTAGAGATCTCATTTCTACTGCATTTATTCTACTTTCATCCTTCTTTTGCCAGTTCCATGCTTCACTTCCATACATAAGTGTCGGCACAAGAACACCATTATGCACTGCCATCTTAGCTTTTTTGGATAGGCCTATTAAAAAACGCTAAGAGGGAGCGAGAGAAGTATGCCAGGACAGACTAGTGTGGCGGTCCATCCTATCTGCCTACCCTCTCGGAGAAACGGCGTGTTAGTTAGTTAATTTTATTTTTATTTTTTACAAATAAAATAAATAAATCTCAGTTCTGACGGTAACATGACCGACCGACATGAATTTTATAATATTTTTTTATAATTAAAAAAAATACACAATAAATTAACCAATTCTCATGTCCGTAATTTAATGAACTTTTCAAAATATTATCTTTCTGTTTTTAATAGATAAAATAATCTAGAAAATATAATAACATATGAAGAGTATTTTAATAAGAATGATGACGAAGTTGTTTTTAAATCAGTATTTAAAAATAAAATAATCGAATTTATAACTTGCACAGAATCTCAAATGCAGATATTAGAAAATCTCAAATTAGAAAGGAATGTAGAGCGAAAGAAGGTATTATGAAAAAAAATATAAAAGGATCGCAGCGTTGGTTCGGACATATGGAGCGCATGGGTGAAGAAATAATGGTTAAAAAAGTATACTTTAACGATGTAAACGGAGTACGGAGGTAGACCGAAGAAAACACGGCATGACCAAATTAATCAAATTTTAAAGGTTGTTCATGTCAGAAGCCGGAAGAATCGAAGTGCGTATATGATTCGCTGTATAAATGTGGAGGAAGCTAGAGGTATGTCAGGATAGAGTATTGTGGTGGTCCATTCTCTCTGCCTACCCCCGCGGAGAAACGGCGTGATGGTTTGTTGTTGTTGTTGTATAAATTGTAATTTTTATTCCAGGGATCGCTTGGAGTCCCGAGGCTATCAAAGAGATCACTTGAGCCCTCAAGAACGCCTGGAGTTCCCACGGGACTCTCTCTGGAGTGTGGCCAGGCTGTCTCTGGACAGACAAGACAGAGTCCCCGATATCTATAGACCGGACATTGCGCCTGGGAGATGTTTTATCGAGAACAGAGGTAACTACAACTAATTTCGTTGATTAAAACTATAATAATAATAACATGCTAACTTATAAAGCGCCTTTTATGTGATGTAATTACTTCAAGGGCGCATTAAGTCGTGTTTTAAATATAAAAAAATGTGAACGCTGCATCTGATTGATATTCGCAATCGATTAGAAAGTATAATAGAACAAAATATGCAGACTTTAAATTGGGTATGAAATATGAAAAATATGGGTTTTCAGCTTACATCTGAAGTCTGTCGGATCATTTATGCATCTGAGGTGTGAAGGAAGATTGTTCCAAGGTGATGGACCGGCTACCGCAAACGCTCGATCCCCGAAATTTGTAGTAGGGCAACGCTTTGGCTCAACTAATCTTCCTATTGCCGAGGAGTTTGCCAAGCGAAGTGTGGATTTCCTTGTATTTAGGCTGTCCGTTTTACAGAGTTCGGATATATAATTTGGAGCCATTCCATGTAGCGCTTTGAAGACTTTCCAGCAGAGTTTATACTGGATTCTTTCTGGACTCTTAAGCCAGTGAAGTCCTTTGAGGTGTTGTGTTATATGGGACTTTTTTGGTATGCCTTTTATGAACTATGTAAGAAATCGACTGTTATCTATAGTACAATGGAATAATATTGTTTATTTGGAGTGATATAATTGCGTATACATACTGCGTATACCCTAAACGGCAAGAAGGACAAACCAGTCAATCATTGACTAGCTGGGTATCAGGGCAAGACTCTCGCGGATGTACTCTCGAAGAGTGTTAAAATATTTTGGACACAAAGCCCAGAGAGAACAGTACAGCCTTGAAAAGCTCATCATGGTCAAAGTGGAGGGAAGACGACCACCGAGCCGCTGATGCGATCAAATCAGGGATCTGACTGGTCTCTAATTAGCTGCAGCCTGTAGACTGACGGGTGACAGAAGCGAATGGCGTGCCATGGTCAATGGCTTACAGGATGGACACAACCCTCAATCATAAGGAATACGATTGAGAAGAAGGAGTGACATTTTGAGCCTTTTAAAGTTTTAAATTTATACTAGAAAGATCGAATCGAACTTGGTTATTACGAGGTAGATGGGATCAACCGAATTATATCATATAGTAGAAATTTTTTAATGCTTACAAACATACCACCATACCGTTCTGTCCTGATATAACTCTCTAGCTTCCTCCACATTCATACATCGTGACATGCATGCTCGACTTCGAATGTGACTGTCATCAGTATTTGATCTGTTTTAAGTGCCTAATTACAGCTAATTTAAAAAAAACAGTGGATGCGTGTAACATTAATTAAAAAACACAAAAGTATGGATCGTCCATGTCAACAAGTACCATCTAAAAAGAACATTATGAGTTAAAATATTTTTATTTTGTTATTTTATATCATTGTATTTTGTATGATTTATTTTAGATTTATTTTGTGGATGTGAACGATCGAAGTGTGCGTGAGGGATGCCTATTGGTGGCGATGAGGTTCGCAACCCATCACACCGCGTCTTCCGCGGGGCGAAAAGAGTGCCGCATCGGTTAAAGTGTTACAGTCCATTCTTTCTGCCTACCCTTTCGGGGAGACGGCGTGATGGTTAGTTAGTTACAAACATACTCATAACACGTAGACTTGAAGTATTAGAAGCGGTCACATAACACAAAAAATTGCAATTCAAACAAAAATACATAATTAGAGAGAAGTGGTTCGTTATAAAAGTGAATATAAAGAAATTTTAATTGTATCTCAATAGAGACGAAGACGCAAACTGGAAACTGAACATGGATGATCAAGGTGTTTACAGGACTTATGACCTGTCATTGGTTGGGTTAAGCGCACGCTTATGTAATTACAACATTCCCCATTCCACCTTTGTTATTTGTAATCATGCATGACAAATTTTTTGGAAGATGTATATATACTTCAAAATCCATATTTATCTTCACGTGGCAGTTTCAGTCAGCCATCTATGTAGATTTGGTTGCACTAGTGAATTTTTTCAAGAATTAACCTATACAACCGACCCACAGTCATCAAAATCAAAATCATATACCAAAAAAATATACAGATAGCACTTTGTTCTTAACCACGGTATGGTTATTATAATAATTGTTGCAACTAGTTTCGCTTGGGCGCAAGCTTCACCAGGCCAGTATAATAACTAAACAAAAACACAAAATTTATATGTACATATAATATAAAACGGTGTTGAAGTCAGATGGGGGGAGAGAGGTGAAAGAGGGAAAGGGATAAGCGAAAAATTGTTTACCTTTGAAATATCAATTTTCTAGAAAATTCTAATCAATGTAATCATGTGTGTTAGGTACAAATAAATACTATTAATGTGAAATCAGAGAGAGGGGGGAGTTAGAGAAAGGGAGAAAGAAAGCGATACGCGAAAAAGAAAACAGCGAATTTCTAGGAAATGCAAATAATTGTAATTAGATGTAATAAGGTACAAATGAATACTAATGTAAACATCAAAACAAATACCGGCTTATAAAGAATTACCCAACTTTCCTGGAAACAAATTAAGAATAGGGCTGAACCATAAATTAATTGATTATTTATAATATTTTGGCTGCTTTCGTAATCTCTAGCGCTTCTAAATAATTTTATTTAATACATACGAGTATACCATTTTTATGTTTAGTTCAATGCCGGATTTTAACGGATGGTCGGACTCTATAAGGTGATTAGCAAATTCAGAGAATCTATTTGTTTTAAGACATTTGAGATGCTATTTTACTCAAATATTGACGTTACGTTTTGCTAATATTAAACGCGGAACAATCGTCACATTGTAGTTTATAAATGCCAACGGTATCCGTTAAGAGTCTTCCGTATCTTTTAAATTGAGTAAAAATTCTCCTAGATAGTTTTTTCCGTGTAGAATGCTGGTTTTAAACCAGTAAATAACCAATAACCCTGTATGTGTAGATATAATTTTTTTGGTTAATGAGAAAATACTATTAATGCCCACACGCTACGATAAATGATTTATCGTAACTATTGAATTGTTACGATTTATCGTTGTGTGTAAACAGGACATCGGAATTGGATTCGGTGGTTGATACCGGCCGGCATCAATTTCTGCAAATCGTAACGATTTTTCGGGATTATTTTGCTGAGAGCTGGTTTAGAAATGGCAGTTGAATATATCATGTTCTTCAAGCTTCTTCCGTGCGGACACATCGCTCTTCTCATTACAGTATCAATTTTCACAATAAACGGAGAAAATAACCTTAACATCTCAATATAAGTCTCTTCGTCCATTCTCAATTAATTTCGCTAGTCATAAAGTTCATTCCTTAATTCTTTCAATAATTTATCATGAGAGAATTCTCTTTCCTTTATTAATCACTGGCGGCTTCACTTTGCTATTGGTCTTCGCGACATTTTCACTTTTCTGGCTAAAAAACCGATATATAACAATATTACTTCATCCATGGTTATGTTAATTATTAAACCAGTACTTGGAGGAGGGATATACACAGCTAGACTGGATGAGAGCAGTAATTAAGCCCCTGTACAAAGGAAAAGGATCGCGTATGGAATGTGGAAACCACAGAGCTATTAGTCTTTTGAGTGTCTTTGGTAAAGTCTATGGCAGAAATTTAATAAAAAGAGTAAGAAAATTGATAAACGAGTGATAAAGTTTTGGATGTGCAAGGTGCCTTTATGAATGGCAGAGGATGTAGGGATCAAATTTTTGGACTTCGTACATTGACAGAAATTTCTGGCCAAAAACCGCAAAGTTAGTTATTTCTTCCATTGAAAAAGCTTATTTAGGAGTCGATATTTGATATTAATGAATATTTGACAAGAAATTGTTACGATTTATCGTAGCGTGTAAGCCGGCTTTTAGGAATAAGGTGAAAATAAAGATTTCATCGTATTATTACCAAAGTAGGTACTTCCGATCAATATATTAATTAAATATTGTACCGTGGTGTTGCTTTACTTACAAATCTGGCCGAGTGGTTCCCGTGAAAAGCGCCCGTCAAAGAATTTGAAATTAGAAAGATTGCGGCGCCGTCTGTGAATGGCGGGAAAGTGTATCGCGGGCGCGATAATTACAGTTCGATAATTAACGCCACCACCAGTGCGGCGAGAACTCTAATGGTCGCCTGCTTTGTGTCCAAAGAGGCGTCCGCCATTGACGCTCGGTCGGCAGATAATTATGCCGTCCGTGAGGCAGATCAAAGCCCGCTTTTGGATGGGATTGGAGCCCGTTTGCGCAGGAGGGCTTTTGTCTTTGTGGCGTAAACAAACATGGCGCCGATTACATGTGATATTTAACTATTTCCAATTAAGAGGGATTACTGATCGAATGTTCCCATTGAAACTGTTGAGGTTGAATTCTATGGATGCTTTAAGTACGGGAATGTATTTCATGCCAAAACATTACGTACATAAACTCATCTTTCATATATATATAATTAGAGCTCGATTCATAACAAAAGTATGCCTATAACTACCGCCGTGTTAACTTTAATCAATTCTGAGAATTTCAGTAGGATCTGTTACGTATTTATCGAGTAAAAAGTCTTCACAATAACACACTTCGAGTTTTATTTATATAGATATATTTTATACAATAGTGACCTATGGATGTGAGGCGTGGACAATGACAGCGAAATCCGCAAGCAACTGGATACTTTTGAGAGAAGGGTGCTGCGCAGAATTCTGGGACCTGTGAATGACGGTGAAGGCTGGAGAGTGCGACATAATGACGAGCTGTACCATATTTACAAAGCTTCTAGTCTCTCTACACAGGTCAGATTTAATAGACTAAGATGGGCCGGTCACGTGCAGAGTATGCCGTCATCGCGAACCCCAAAAATATTGCTGGAGTGGCACCCAGATGGTAGAGGACCAATTGGACGACCAAAGCTGCGATGGGAGGATGAAGTTGGGAGAGATCGGGCAAGATTGTTACGAGTGTCAGATTGGAGGGTCGAAGCGGAGGACAGGAGGAGAGGCGAAGAATACTGGAGGCTAAGGCTCGATATGGGCTGTAGGGCCATCGAAGAAGATATATTTTTTGATAAACTTAAGGCGTTAACGCTGGAATTCCATAAATACGAATATTTTATGAACTAAAACACTGTTTTTACACTTATGAATCGTTCCTTTACTAAATCAATAGCTTTACCTTTAACCCAAAACTTCCATTCAGAAAATCTTCTTATTATATCGTTAACTTACACATGTTAAATGTCTTCCTAGGTTCTTGTATTCATTTTTAAATAATTTTGGTTAGAAAATATCGTTCTTCCGACGATGAAGGTGTAAAGCCTTCGAAACACGCAGAGAAAAATAAACTCAAAGTAGAAAAATTCATACAATGGGTGTTTTTAAAAAATCGTCATCTTTTATATTCAATATACAATACACGTGATTTTTTTTATCTGAATTCCGTACCTATTTGTGATAAAAACACGTATTTTATTGACAATTTATAGGGGAGTCTTATTAAAGTTTAAAGAAGTCTCACAACCGAGGAAAACATGGCACGATCAAATAAATCAAATATTGAATGTCAGCCATGTGAGGAGTCAGAGAAATCGACGCGCGTGCATGACACGATGTATGAATGTTGAGGAACCGAGAGAAATATGTCAGGAAAGAAAAGTGTGGGAGTCCATTCTTTCTGCCTACCCCTTCGGGGAGACGGCGTGATGGTTAGTTAGTTGGTTAGTTAGAAGTCTCAAAAATCAATGTATAAATGAAATAGAAGGATAATTTACTTACATAAACAGCCGATGTCTTCTAATGCTGGACATAGGCTTCCTCTATACTTTTCCACGTATTCCTGTCTTGTGCCTGTCGCATCCAGTCACCAGCAATTTTTCGAAAATGATGTATCTAAAATTGATTTGTATTTTAGACACATTTCTGTGACTTCAGGTTCATTTCCTGTTATATTAAAATACAATCAAAGATTTATAAAGAAATATTTCATTGCTAAGAATATAATGGATACAATACTAATTATAAGGTATATAACAAATATAAAATAAACTTATAGATATAAAATAGTATAACACTTTGTATTTAACCACGGTATGGATCCATGGAAAGACATATGCTCGGCGTCATGGACGACTAGCGAGACTGAAGTGGCAATGGGCGGGTCCTGTGGCGAGACAACGTGAGGATAGATGGACCCAGAAAATAATAAGGTGGAGACCATGGGAAAATAGGAGAAGCGTCGGCAGGCCGCAAAAAAGGTGGGCCGACGACATTGCTGCCGCGGGGGGAAATGTGGCTGCAGCTGGCAGAAAATAGAGACGAGTGGAAAGGAAGGGAAGAGGCCTATGTCCAACAGTGGACCGATGAAGGCTGACTAAGAAGAAAAAGAAGAAGATGGATCCAAACCGTGTTAAAATACAAATTGTTTTATTATTATTTTATATCTATTAGTTTAAAATATCTAACCACAAAGCGAGTGCTTCATCAAATTTAACATATTATGAATTTAAAAATACTAGTTTATTATTACTTACCTTCTACAATATTGTATTTATTATTCAAATTTATTGTAATTTGTGAAATATGTAAACTTTTATGGATTTTATGCATTGCATATTGATGATAATAATAACCACAACCACAGAGAATCACAATTTGACAGTTATCAAAAATTTTGACCATAGATAATTTTGCAAACGCGTAGTTTTATTTCATGCCATAAACAAACACGTCAGTCAAGTTAATGTGCTTTTGCAATGTTCGAGTTCGATATTTTATAATATGTATTATTTTTCCAATGGGTATTGTGAAAAAAATTATAAGTTTTAGAAATGTATTATAAGTTTTTCCATAATATGTAGGTATTTAAATAAAATCTTAAAATCGACAAAAACTAACATGTGTGCTTTTGCTATGTAATTAGGTACCTACGGTGTTATTGATTAAAATATATTTTATAATGAAAACTTATATTAATGTTACTACAATAAAAGGAATTAATCGGGTGGTGGTCTAGGGGATAGAGCGCTAAGTTCCTGATCCAGGAGACGTGGTTTCAAACCCGGACACGACCAGATTCCTTCTTCATAATAATGAATTATTTTCTGCTCATATTGAAGATTGTCAAATAAATTCTAATGTCATTGATTTAAATCCGTGGTGTTAGTCTTTTTTTTAATAATAATAATAATTTATGGAGAAAAAAGTACAAATTTCGAAATATTTCATTTTTATTGTATGTTTCATTTATCTATAATACTTTATTCATAGAAAGGAGTTTTTCTTCCGAAGATGCCAATATGCAAAGAAGTATTAATCAAATGAATAGCCAATCACAGGTTAAGATAATCGTTGCAAAAGAAGGTAGCTCGTGCAACTTTAATTCTGCATTTTATTTCAATGTCCGGGTCACTAAAGCGCTTGACCCGGACATTGAAATAATGGTCTAATAATTTATAATTATTATTCTATGCAAGGTACATAAGAATTTTGTAAAAATGGCAAAAAACCATAGATACTTAACGCATACTAAAAAAATGTTTTACTATTGGTGATTACCTCACTGTAAATTATGTGAAACCATTAAAAATGATGAAAAACTCCATATTAAATATTTGATACGAATGAAAACGTCTGTATTCTAGAAGTTTTATTATATTTTATGGGAATGACACGTTTCGCCTTGAAGCGGCACTAAAAAATGTTTCATTATCAGGGCATTTTATAATGCTTTAGCAAGGCGAAACATGCCATTCTCCTAAAACGGACCTTTTTCATTCGTATTAATTATGAAAATCATAAGATAATTATTTTAAAGATATCCTGATGATGTGTATTTATTTTTTAAGATAATTAATGCACAATCATCGCTTTACCAGGATAATGAAAAGTAACGAAACAATTTTTTTTTCAGATAAGGATCACATCCAGGGTCGCAGCAGTCCTCGAAGCACCCTGCTGAAGGGAGGAGAATGCCCTTCTTGTCCGGCCTGTCGCCCCTCTGCACTGCATTCCCCGCAACAATCCCTCCAGCCAGGCCTGGTCACCGGAGAAAACAACAATAAAATTCCGACACCTTAATTTTTTTATTATAATCAAAATACAAAATAAATAAATAAAATAAAATTCAAAATAGTGAATAATGCTAATACAACATATCATCAGAATTGATTATAATAAAATGTCTTTTAAATCAATAATTTCCGCATAGAACTGGCAGAAGAAGGATGAGAGCAGAGTAAGTGCGGTAGAGGTGTATGTGTGGTGAAACAATCTACGATAGAATTTCAAATGCTGATATAAGGAAGGAATGAAGAGCGGAAGAAAATATTATGATCAAAATTATGAAAGGAATATGGACACATGGAACACATAGATGAAGCAAGAATGGTTAAGAAAGTATACATTAACAGAGTGAAAGGAGTATGGAGTCGTGGAAGATCGAGGAAAACATGTCATGACCAAAATAATAAAATTTTAATGGTCCGCCATGTTAGAAGTCGAAAGAATCGACGTGTGTGTGACTCGCTATATGAATGTGGAGGAAGCTAGAGACGTGTGTCAGGATCGAGTAGTTTGGCAGTCCATTCTCTCTGCCTACCCCTTCGGAGAAGCAGCTTGATGGTTTGTTGTTGTTGTATTAATAGTTTCCGTATTATGATGAAAAATTGACTTACGTGCGTGTTACGATGTATGAATACGTCATAATAGAGCAATGTTGCGGTCCATCCTCTCTGCCTACTCCTCCGAAGAAGCAGCATGATGGTTAGTTAGTGATTAGTCCATTATTTTATTTTTGGTAATTTTTTAAAATAATTTATTTTTTGGTATTGTGTTTTATTCTTTTTTAAATTGGTACAGATTAAACTTAAAATAAAAGTCCTATAGTCAAATGTATAGTAAATTAGGTCGATTTGTAAATATAATAAAAACATTTTAATTTGTAAATACTTTTGATTGTTTTTTAAATACAATAATTGTTTTGCATTTTCGATTGGCATTGTTGTATAATTTTACTTTTAAAATAATTTTTTAAATGTTTCTTATAGTTATGTTTATAAAAAACCTGCATTATTCATTTACAAGGAGTATATAACAAATCTATTATATTATAATATAAACATTAAAATTATACAAAAAATACAGACAATTCAGTTTTTCTTCTATATTCGAATTCACTTTGTGTTGTGGATTCATATTTGGATAAACATAACTGCACTTAGTATTTTTACAACACTTTATTTCACTTTTCCTGTGACATGTTTTGACAAAGCCTAACGCATCATTTTTCGTTGAACAAAATGTTACAATTATAAGTGCAGTTATATTTATTAAAAAATCAGTTTATTTCGTTATATCGAAATAAAGTTGGTAAAAACAATCTCTTAATTTAAAAAAATCTGTTAACCTGTATGTTTAAGGATTTATAAAATATGTTAAATTTAATAGTTCATTGTTTTGGCTGAAACACTATGATACCTACTTCAACATTATAAAACTTTGTTTTAATGTATCACAATTTTTTTTTTAAATTTTGGTGACAACTGTTTCGACAACCTATGTTGGTCTAACAATAATCATCAGGTTTAACAATAATACGTAAAATGTAGCTTCGTGTTTTTTCGAACCTTAATGTGTATTTGTTCCTATGTCAATTTGAATAATTTCTTTGATATGATTTTGAAGTTCTTGCTGGAGTTGAGTTAGGCACCTACATAAGTTAGTTAAAATAACGGTTAGTTACTATTTATAGGAGAACATATCAAAAGGTAGAAAAAACTAATTCAACTTCAGCAAAAACTTCAAAATTATAATCAAATGATTTGACTGAAATCTCTTGATGGAAGCTCATTTTAAATAATAATTTAAATGAATGTGAATCATCTTGAATACCTGTAATAGCAATATTGCAATTCAGTTAAATTTACATAAATATTTAAAGATTTTTTTTGTATAGAATCCTGTTTACCACCATTATCTATGTACAATATATATAAAGGACTCGGTTTGCAATAGTGTCACCAGTTTGTCGATGCAAGCGAGCCTGGTGAAACCGGTTTATTTAATTATTATTTAAAATTATGTATAAAAGAAATTATTGACATAGGAACAAATATACACAAAGGTTGGAAAAATCACGAAATTTTAACAGTTGATATATTATTGTAACATCTGATGATGTCAACATAGGTTGACGAAACAGCTCTCGCGAAAAATAAAAATAAAATCGTGATACATAAAAATGAAGTTTTATATTTTAACAGTTAATAAAGTTACATTTAATTATTTCCGACGATAAGAGCAATGAAGATAAATTATTTTAGATACATCATTTGTAAATAACGATAGAGATGTTGCATCTTATCTTGAAGGGATTCGTCGAACGACGTCATAAATCTTGAAAACCTTTGTATTTGGTTAATTTAGACGTCTTCCGACTATTTTTACGGATTATGGTAGTCAACTACAATATAAACCAATTTTCACGAGGAAGTGGTATCATGAAAAGATCATTTGTTAATAGAAATATGTTAGAAATATTTAAGTCATATTAAATTTCGAAGTAAAACTTTAAATGTTTATATGAAAATGTAGAGTGTATCTAGTCAAAAATACATATCACAATGAACGTAACTAGTTGAAAAAATAATGTTTAGAATAGTAATTAAGTTTTGATCGATGTAAAAATTAAACTGATACAAAAATATGGGCTAAGTATCACGAAAGGATTAATTTTTATCTTTCTAATAACTCAGCCATCGTCATATTAATTTAAGATTATTTCTGACTGTAATACGCCTGTAATACACCTCGCGGGCGATGCGATCGGGAGCTCCATTTTTTACGGCTGCCAAACCGACACTGAGCGACAGTGTTGCCGGATCGCACGTAACAGCGATCGGTGCGCCCGTTGCAAACAGGGAAACTTATTTTACAGACAATCCTCGTATTTAGGTTCAGCGCAATCACGGCAGTCTATCCAGGCTTTTTTTATAGCATCTTTAATGTGGTTATTGTGTCTTATATACTGTAAAACGACCCATTTATCAACAAAAAAAAATGCCGAATATTTATTGTAATTATCCATTTGCCATGTTGTAATGGAGATATAGGTGTTTTAGTACCAAATGTCTTTCTCTAAATCTTCTTCTTCTTTCTGTGTCCTGTCAGGTCTCCCTATCGTTGACTATCACCCTAAAGTGATGACCTGGTGAAAATTAACCAGAGTGGTATCCCCTTGCCTTCTCTGGAGAATTTTCTGTCGGGGTTACCTTTCCTTAGCTGGGTGTATCCAGTTTTATGGCGCTGGAAGCTCGCCAATCGTCCTCTCTCTATCTGCTATGGCACTAAGTAATATGTGTCACATTGCCCGGAGTTCGCGGGGTCTTTAAAAGACCTCTCGTGGACGCTAGAGTTGGACTTGATAGTAGTGTTGCTATTGTAAATGCAACATGGCGCCTTACGACATTTTGTAGAGGCATACTTTCCAGCAAAACATACCCCGTCGTAGCCCTACTACCCTTTTGAACCCCAATAAACAAATCATTTTAAAATACAAATTTATTTATATACTTTAATCCCTTCTGACCTTTGGCCCATACTTTATATATTATAAAATTATATAGTCTGTCAAAAAATCTATGTAAGACAATTATATATTGTAATGCACACATAGTAATTATTCTGTTTTTTTTGTGTGTTTATTTATTGACAATTTTGAATTAAAACTGCATTGTGGCAGTCCATATATTTTAAATAATAGTGTTTTATTTTTGAAATGAAAAATTTAATCAAATTTAACTATAGATTTTTCTTGAATATTTTAATACAATCTTCTTCATTATTAAGATAATCAAATGATTTTACTAAAATCTCTTGACGGATGTTCATTTTAAATAATAATTAAATAAAACGATGTTTTTTAACTACATACTTCCACTTTTGTCTTTATTTCGACAGCGACCGGTTTCGCCAGGCTCGCTGGTGTCACAGACTGATGTCGTTTGGTGACCAGTCTGTCGATACCAGCGAAACCGGTCGCTGTCGAAATAAAGACAAAAGTGGAAGTTGTAAAAAAAAACATCGTTTTATTTTGTTTTTATTCTTCATTATTGTAGACCTATGTGGTCTGTTATCAAGAGTGTTGCTCCTCCTGTGAAGTTGATTCCCAGCTGTCCTTCCATCTTTTAGGAGGTCTTCCACGAGGACGAGTCGTGTGAGGCTGATTATGTAGTGCAATATATGGGAGTCTGGTGGTGTCCATTCTTTGGATATGACCGTACCAGTCCCTCCTTCGCTGTCTCTTCTTCTCTGGTTTCAATCCTGGGATTGGTTTGCAGTAATTTCCTCTATTCTTCTCTTCCATTCTTCTCTGTCTTGTGCGTTTTTGAAATCTGCATATGATGAGCAGCGCACGTCCACCAACAGGTCCTCCAGGTACCCTCGGCGTAGGCGTCCCCTAGAGTTTGTCTCCTCGGTCATACCCTCCATTATGGCATGCAAGAGACCTTCTTGACGTATTACATGGCCGATCCATCTTGCACGCCTTTCGGACAAGGTCCTGAGCAGGTGCCTTCCTCCTTCGATTCCTTGAAGAACTTCCTCATTCGTGATGTGGTCTCTCCAGGAAATTCCTAAGAGTCTTCTATAGGACCACATCTCAAAAGCCTCTAGTTTCCGCTTATCCCTTTCGGATAGGCACCATGTCCCGCAACTGTACATCAAGACTCGCTGTCTACTCCATCTTATAATATCCTCAACCTCACATATCTCTCTAATTCTGTTGTTCACGCGATCGCTCAGTGTCTGGTCTGCTATCGTTCTCAGTGTATTCATCTCGGAAGTTTTAAGAACTTGTTTGTTTCTGACTGTCCTGATTGATAAACATAATCAATTTTTAATTTATTTGACTAATAGCTTTCATTAATAACGGGGATACTATAATAATGCTCCAAAGATGTGAATCATATATGCATGTTTTTTAAAAGATTTTTTCGTGTATTTTATTTACGTTGAAATTGTAAATATATGTACTAATGATATAATTATGTATCTACAAATATAGTTACTAATTTTAATATAGTATCAACAATTTATAGCTCAATTAGCAAATCAATAAACGGCATTAATAATATAAACAATTTTTTTAATTTTCATTAATTTTACACATATTATTAACTTTTTTATTTCTCTGAAATGGTAAGCAGAGATGTTATACCTCCATACATTCCCTGTCATAACCAGTGGCGGTACTCCCATAGAAGCTTAGAAGCCCGGCTTGCGTAAGAAATTTTGAATCAAATCCCCCAAATTTAAGTAATCATGCCGCCGCATAAACCAAAAACCCACCAAATCACCTTCCAACAATGTTCACATGAGAGGAATAGCCACAAGAGCTGAACCTCTGTAAGACAGAAGAGGTTTTGAATTCAAATTTCATACGCAAGCCGGGCTTCTGGGCTTCTATGGGACTACCGCCACTGATCATAGCATACTTTTCTTCCCTTTTCAACATTCATTCATCGTGTCATATATGAAGCCGATACGTGGCCAAATATGTTTTCTTCGGTCAACATCGATTTCGTGGTATATTCGCATTTTTAACGTAGGTACGCTTTATTTAGAATTTTTTAATAATTATTATTTTTAATTCATTATTATTTTGTTCATAACACTTTCGCGTTCGTTATTTCGCATTTGGCAGTCAATAATCGATATTGCCTTAGAAAGGCGAAACATGTTACTCTCATAAATATTCACGTTATTTTCAGTTGCATGATACTTTCAGTGAACACACTTTTCAAATTCATTAAAATCATTTTATTAGCTGGTTCATAACGCTTTCGCAGTTATTTCGCATTTTACAGTCAATAATCGATATTTCCTTAGAAAGGCGAAACATGTTACTCTCATAAAATATTCATGTTACTTTTAGTGAATATACTTTTTAAATTCATTAAATTAATTTTATTAGTTTGTGCATAACGCTTCCGCTTTCGTTAATTCGCATTTGGTAGACAATAATCAATATTGCATTAGAAAGGTGAAACATGTTACTCTCACAAAAAACTTTCACGTTACTTTCAGATGCATGTTACTTTCAGCGAATATTCTTTTTAAATTCATTAAAATGATTTTATTAGTTTGTTCATAACGCTTTCTCATTCGTTAATTCGCATTTGGCAGACAATAATCGATATTGCCTTAGAAAGGCGAAACATGTTACTGTCATAAAATATTCAAGTTACTTTTTTAGATGCATGTTACTTTCAGTAAATATATTATACTTTGTCATTAATATTATATTTTAATATATGTAGTTTTACTCAATTGTTCAAGAAGGATCAAAATATACAAGATAAAAATAGTGATTCCAGAACTACGAACATATTTAATAATATTGTTAGAGATCCTTTTCTATACCGTCTGACTGTATTCTGACGGTAGGTACCCTGTAATCCCCTGGCGACGCTGGTAGTTAGGAACCTAAATAGAATAAGGGGCTGCAGCGTCCCTAATCCGCGAACACTTGGCGATTTGTTGTTGTTCCCTCCCCATACGCTACACACTATACCACCATATTACACCGTGTCTCCCTGTCTGGACCCTGCATCTAAAATGTTCTACGTGGGCTACAAAAATATTTTAGTTACTTTTATTTTGCATTTAATTTGAATATATTATATTATTTATTGGTTTTTGAACAATATATTAATTTGGGACATGCTAGGGAACAATAGCCTACAGATAATAAAGTATCACATTTACCCATTTCGTCAGATTTATCAGGGGATTCTTTGGGAATTCCGTCATCTTGGAGGGTATCCATCTTTATGTTCCAGATAGTTATCTTCGATAGCGTCAGCACAGACACAGAACCAACCTGCCTCTGGTGATGTCGGTGGGGAGAGCATTCAAACTGCTTAACATGATCGCTTCGGAGATCGACGTTTTACATATTAGTGAAAGTACCTACGTTCAGAAGATAAATACCAGATATAGTAAAGCGATGCTTGGACACCGTACTAATTATTCTTTTAAATAAAACATATCGAACTATTTTGCCCTAAAAATCCTTATCCTATACATATATTACATACTCGTATATGCGACTCTCTCTCTCTCTCTCTCTTTCAATCCTGGGATTGGTTTGCAGCAATTTCCTCTATTCTTCTCTTCCATTCTTCCCTGTATTGTGCGGCTCTTTTGAAATCTGCATATGATGAGCAGCGCACGTCCACCAACAGGTCCTCCAGATACTCTTGGCGTGGGCGTCCCCTAGAGTTTGTCCCCTCGGTCATACCCTCCATTATGGCATGCAAGAGGCCTTCTTGTCGTATTACATAGCCGATCCATCTTGCACGACTTTCGGACAAGGTCCTGAGCAGGTGCCTTCCTCCTGGAGAACCTCCTCATTTGTAATGTATTGTACTAAAAATTAGATTTAAAAATTGACAACTAATAGTAAATAACTTAGAACCATTCAAGTACAAGTCATGCTGTATCTACATAATGTTGATTTCTCTATCGTGGTCGGAAGAGGACCGTAAAAATCTAGCATACTTTGAGACGCTGTAACAAGGCACCTAATCCAAAGTTTTTTTTCATGCGTCATTTCATTTGAAGATCAAGGTATTTGAATCAGGTCTTTTCGACAACAACAACAACAACAAACCATCACGCCGTTTCTCCGCAGGGGTAGGCAGAGAGAAAGGACCGCCACACTACTCTATCCTGAAATACCTCTCTAGCTTCCGAAGATGAAGGTTACGGCATTTGTGATAATGTTGATGAGGAATTACTAAATATACCCTTGATATTAAATTAGTCAATGCAAGAATTGTGTTTTCTATATAATTTATTTCGTTTGAATAACTAGTCAAATTAGTCAAACTAACTTACTAACTAATTAACCATCACGCCGTTTCCCGGGAGGTGTAGGCAGAGAGGATGGAACGCCACATTGTTCTATCCTGACATAACTCTCGCACATGTTCTACATTTACACATCGTGACATGCACGCTCGTCGATTGTTCCTACTTCCCGCCTTTCAGGTATTGATTAATTTGGTCATGCCATGTCTTCCTTGGCTTTCCTCGGCTTCTTTTTACATTCACACTACTTGTATATACATTTTTAACCATTCTAACCTCGTCCATTCGTTCCATATATCCGAACTATCTTAGTGACCCTTTCATGATTTTATTTATAACGCATTCATCCGCCTTACATTCCTTTCTTACTTCATCATTAGATATTCTATCATACATTGTTTTTCCGCACATTCTTCTTAGTGACTTCATTTCGAAGGTCATGTTCGAAGTAGGAACAATCGACGAGCGTTCACGTGTCACGAGAATCGCTATGATAGCTATAATACCCTTTACATCGATTTGGCTCATGCTGTCATGATGTAAAGAGCGATTCAACAAAATAATAATAATAATAATAATATTCTATCATATATTATTTTTCTACACATTCTTCTTAGTGACCTCATTTCCACGGCATTTATATTACCTTCATCCTTCTTCTGCCAACTCCAAGCCTCACTTCCATACATAAGGGTCGGCACAAGAACTCTATTCTGCACTGCCATCTTTGCTTCAGTAGATATATTTCTATTCACTTTTTAATATATTAATCATTTTTTAAATAATAATTAAATAAAACGATGTTTTTTTTAACCACTTCCGCTTTTGTCTTTATTTACACAGCGACCGGTTTCGCCAGGCTCGCTGGCATCGACTGAATGGTGACACTATTGTAAACTTAGTCTTTATATACATACAGATCAGGGGTGGTAAACATGATTATATAATATACAAAAATAATCTTCAAATTTTTATGTAATCATTTTTTAATTAAATGACTTTTGCGTTTTGCAAAAATATGTTTAAATATGGCGCCATGGAAAAAATCAAGTAGTAACGGCAAGAATGATTTGGACTAGTGTGTCTCTTTTTACTCGGTGTCGTGTGCTAACTGGGTGTTTTTAGTTTCGCAGCCAAGGGGATGATATTACGCTTTGTGCGTGAGTCCATGACTGATTTTAATTGGAGAGAAACGTTTTGTATAGCGGTCTTAGAGCTGCTCTTCTAAAGAAATTTCTTGTACAAGTACTGTTTTTCCATGTGAATGGGATTTTTATTTATTTTTGTATTAGTATGATTTTTGATGGTTTTTTAAAACTGCTGAAACTTTGTATATATTTATTTATTATTAATAGAAACAAACAGCGATATCAATAACATAATATATATTTATTAGAAAGAAAAAAAAACACCAAGAAAAAATAAAGTGAGGCCAATTACTATACCACACATAAAATAATAGTTAATAGTTAAAAGACGACAGTGTGAAATGAGATTGAAATTAAACTAAGACAAAATGAGGTTAAGTTAAATATTTAAGAGTTAAAAATAATAATAGTAGTGAAAATAAATAGAAAAGTTTAATATTATAATATCATGTTACATTATGAACTCATCCACTCCGAAATATTAGAGACATACGTCTTCAAATGAGACTTCTTCTTCTCTCGAGACGATCTTGCGATCTGTTGATGTGGGATATCAATTTTCTTCCTGTGTTGAAGACTATCAGCCTTCTCTCCATCTCTTTGGTGGTCGTCCTGGTGGTTGACGGCCCTCTGTAGTCTCGTGCATCACGATCTTAGGAATTCTTGCTAGATCCGTTCTTTTGATGTGGTCCCTCCAGAATCATCTTCTCTACCTACTCCATCTCACTATGTCTTCAATTTTTCAGGATTTGCGAATTTCTTCATTGGGTATCCTATCTCTAAGGCTTCTCCCCACAATATTAAGAGATGTTTGCTTCTGACAGTGTCTGCTCTTGCTTCGATTCCTAAGGTCATTTTGTTCATTCTAACTTTGCTTTGAGACTATTCATGCAAATGAAAACGTCTGTTTTCTAGAAGTTTTATTATATTTTACGTGAATGACATGTTTCGCCTGTCTAAGGGATTATTATTTTGTTGAATCGCTCTTAACATCATTACTAAGATGTATAAGCTGTGGTGATTCGTGGTTTCAAAACGGACTTCGTAGGAATTCCTTCCGGGGTTCCCCAAGGCTCCCATCTGTGACCTCTTTTCTTTATCCTTTATATCCATGATTATATTATCTCCACTCCAAACATCTCATTTATGCTGATGATATGAAGGCGTTTTTGAAGGTTTCTGACACTTCTGAGTGCCTTAAACTCCAATCAGATATCGACAAACTCTCTCATTACTCTATACTGAATAAATTATCCATTTAGTGTCACAAACTTTCACTGTCTCGTAAAATGAACCCTCACAAACATGTCTACTCCATCAATGGTTCGATATACTTCTTACGATTCCCGTCTGGTATAGAATTCACGTGACAATAAAATGACGATAGGTTAGTAGCTACCTATCACATGTCGTTAGAAGCAAAATAATAGCTAATAATAAATTACCTACAGTTATTGGGTTCAAACGACCTGTTGTAAACAAAACATAATAATAATAATAAAAATGATAATAAATTTAAAAAATCGGCATTTGTAGGTTAGATCTGTATGTTGGGAGATAAAACACTCTGTGTCAACCCTTTCGAAGATAGCCATCTGGAATATAAGGATGGATACCCTCCAAGATGGCAGAATTTTCAAAGAATCCCCTAATAAGTCTGAATAAATGGGTAAGTGTGAAGCTAACCCTCATTATCTGTGGACTATTAGTCCCCAGCATGTCCAAGAGTAAAGCGGTGGGATACAGCCATAGACATGTAGGTTAGTGTCATGTGCATATTTAAAAATATATATACTCCGAAAATAGTCGAATTAAAAAAAAAAGGTTTTTAAGCATTTTTTATTATGGACGAAATCATAGAAGAGGTAGTTGGCTTGGGACTAGGTTATAAAATGGGCAGTAAAATTGTGAACGACATTTGCTATGCAGACGATGACGCATTAATAGCTGAGTCTGAAGATGACTTGCAAAGAATGCTTGCTAAATATGGCTATATCAGTCAACAAAACAAAAAGTCTCACTATATCCAGCCAACCTACAAGATGTAAGCTGACTGTTGATAATATACCTGTGGAGCAAGTAATGAGTTTCAGATATTTGGAAGTAGAGATCTGCGGCCAAAATGACCTTTATACCGAAGTTAAAGAACAAGTCAGTAAAGCCTCTGCCGTGTCAGGATATCTGAAGAATCTGGTTTGGAAGAATAAGCACATGCGTATCGACAGCAAGTTCAGAATTAATAAATCATGCGTGCGACCTATCATGACGTATGCTGTAGCGACTACTAAGAACATCACACTGTGCGAACCAAGGGGCTACTAATCAATTACTGGATAAACTCTCCGAGATCGTGTTGCGGACAGGTAGACATAAGAAAAACTTGCGAAATAGAGGATATCGTTTAGTGAAGTAGATCCAGAAGAAGATACTGGAGGGACCATGTAGCCCGAATGGATGATGACAGACTTGTATATACAGCAGCTTTTGAAATCCCCTCCGGACACCGCCCACCTGGAAGACAGCCTAAGAGATGGAAGGACAGCTGGACCTCATCATCCAAAGAGACATGATTTATGTGTCACAGATCGTCAAATCTATTAAAAGAATAAGTTTTTTTAGAAAGTTGTATCCCAAATTAAGCGTATGCGGTTACTTTTATTGAAAACTTTCTTTTAGTCTTGAGCACTCTCGGCGTTTAGACTCGAGATACGTAATTTTTACTTAAACAGCGTAGAGCGAGGGCGTGTATTTCCCGGGGGATTCGGGTAAACGAATCTCAAACAACGTGTGATGCTCATTTATTTAATTTCAGCTTGAATGCGCGTTTATTTAAATTCGCTTTGAGACTGGCGGGAACTCCGTGTTTAAAAGAAGACCCCTGAAAAAATAAACTAAATTTATTTCAAATGAACTCAACATTGATCCACAATCAGAGACATTTGAGATATCCAGGACGTTGTCAGATGAGGGAGACAACGAAGAAGATATTGGATAGGCCATGTCGAAAGAATTGGGAAATGAAGAGAGATGGCCAGAGACAGAAGTCAGTGGAGGACCGTTGTGGAGGAGGCCAAGTCCCACACCGGGATGTAGCGCCGAAAAATGAATGAATGTCGAAATAATGGACTCCCAAGACTGATAATGACACATGGCATTGAAATAAGAGGTAAAACATTTCGCTCTAAATCACTTCTCAGAACCAAAGAGATGAAAACACTGAGAGAGAAAAAACAGACAGAATGAGAAACACGACCTCAGAAAGATGTGGAATATCCAGGATGTTGTCATATGGGGGAGACAAAAATCATTTCGGAGAGACCATGTATGTCATTCAGTGAAACATAACAGTGTCTGAAACGCAAAATGTATGATCAATGCGTACTTCCAGTACTGACATATGGAGCAGAAACGCTAACCCTCACCAAGTCGACCATAAGGAGACTCCGTGTAGCACAGAGGAAACACGAAAGAGCCCTGTTACATGTAAGACTCTCAGACCGGATAAGAAATACTGAAATACGTAGAGGTCGGGAGTAACAGATGTCGTCGCAAGGGTAGCGAAGCTTAAATGGTCATTTGCGGGACATGTTGCCAGATTGGTAGACGATAGATGGACCAGAAGGGTGGTAGAGTGGAGACACCGCGAAGACAAACGAAACAGAGGGAAACCCCCCACACGATGGTCCGATTACATTACAAGAATTGCTGGCGATTGGATGCAAAAGGCACAAGATAGGGATACGTGGAGAAGTATGGGGGAGGCCTATGTCCAGCAGTGGACGACAACGGCTGTCTAAGTAAGTAAGTATGTATGTCATTCACATAAAATATAAAAAACTTCTAGAAAACAGACGTTTTCATTCGTATTAATTATTTAATATGAAATTTTACACCATCGTGCAAGAAACAATACAGAAATGGGTTTTGTTTAAAAAAACTCCGATACCAAAATGTAATTGTCACCCTTTCATATCAACACTCCCGAATAGAAGAATTGTGAAACATGCTTTATTATAAATATCTTTATGTCCTGGTACCAGAAATGATTCAATTATCTTAAAAACATGTTGGCAACCAAAATTAAACAAACAATGCTTTATGATTGGAGACATCTGTTGCAAACTGTTATAACAAGGTATTTTTTTTATTGTCATGTTTACAGCAGGGATGGTGAATTATACTCAATCAGACGGGGTGTCCTTTTAAAGTTTAAACTACCCCTAAATAGCAACCACTTCACTTGATATACACGGGAAGCGATCGTCAAACTTTTCAGATTTATTGAAATTAATTTTTTTATTGGTTACGTTATTTTGCATGTTAATAATAGAAATATAACTTTCAGCAATAAAAATATAACAAAGAAAATTTTATAAATAATCAAATAAATTATTGAATTATTTCCTTTGTTGTAAGTTAACACCCGAACCCCAATAATAACTTAAAATTATTAATTACATTTTTTAATTTATTCATAATATTTGTTATAACAAAAACATAAACGTTCCAAAATAAATCATTACAACATCTATCAAAACTGACTGAATATTTAAAATATTTATACAATATCACGGATGAAGGACTGGTTAGTCCGAAATTTGTTTGATATATTTTTTTTAAATAAATGTGAGTGTTGTATACAAAGTATTATATATAAAAAAGAAACATTATAAAATATATTGGTTGTTTCGGAAAGCTTATGGCGATCATACCCCATCAGATAAATCATGCAGAGAATGGTATAGACGCTTCAAAGCTAGTAATTTTAGCGTTGACGACAAAGATCGCCCTGGAAGGCTGAAAACGTTTGTGAAGCGGTCTCGGTGGAAGTCTACCGATGACAACTAATGCGATTAAAGCAGGCACTGGCTGAAAAACGAACGGAATGGAGCAACAGGCATAGCAAGCTGATTCTTGAACACGATAACGCTCGACCTCACATCGCAATCGCGATCAAAAAATACATTCAGAATGGTTTGGGAGATTATACCGCACCCGCCTTATTCACCAGACATAGTGCTATCGGACTACCACTTGTTCAGATCCATAACGCATGCCTAGAAGAGCAGCATTTTCATTCATATGCAGATGTCAAGAATTGGGTCAATGCCTGGATTACCTCAAAATAATTCTAATACATGTTATTGACATCGCTGTATGTTACCTTTAATAAATAAATAAATAAACAAATAAAAAGTATTTGTGTGATATGTTTCGCATATAAATTAGGGGTTGTCGATTTCTGTAATAATGAAGAGGGATATGGGTGCGCAGAAGGGGTGACTGAAGAGCAGTAAGGGTGTCAACGATTGTTAACAAAACTAATGATTTATTGCTTTGATTGCAAGATTAACATTTGTATGGTCAATTATAAAGCTACATTATACAAACAAGTCGCGATGAGTATGTGTTTAAATTAAGTGTTATAAATTTAAAAACATTCTAAAATATTCAAAAATTTAAAAGTACATCTAACATATATTATTATACATAATAATATTTTTGTTTTTTCTAACTAACTAACTAACCAGACCCGGTGTTGCAGCGGGAACTTGGAGGCATAGAACCAACCAAGAGATCCGTACGATGACCCAGCATCCCCTTATAACGAGCACCGTGAGAGCCGGTCGCCTATTAGCATGGATTGGGCACGTATGCCGAACCGAAGAGACCAGAGCAATCAATACCCTGTACGCGTCTAGGCCGACTGGAGTAAGACCTCTAGGAAGGCCTAGACAGCGCCTATTGGACAATGTTCTGGCTGACCTGGCTAGATTGGGCGAATCGGACTGCTGGGAGCAAAAGAGGAGCTTGGCGAAAAATCATCAAGGAGGTTAAAACTCTTCAAGAGTTGTATGGCCATAGGAAGTACGTTACTAACTAACTAACTAACCAAGGCGCCGTCTTCTTGAAGAGATATGCAGAAATAATGGACCGCCACACAGTTCTTCCCTGACATACTTCTCTTGATACCATGGCATTCTTATACCGTGTCATCCAAGCACGTTTATTTCTCAGACTACTTACGTGATAGGCATGACAAATTTAAATGTATTATTATTATTATATTTCTTTATTGATTCTTGAACAATGATGTAAAACTCCATATTAAAAGTTGTCGAATGACTTGATCACACCACACTTTCCTCTATTTCTTCCTCAATTTATTACACATCGTTAATATATACTTTATTTACTAATATTTCTTTCCGTGTAATTTATTTATCATTTAGTTAAGTTCCGGGTAGACGGGGGACAGGCATAGAAATTGTATGAGCGAAGTTGACAAAAGGGCGTCGCTGCGTCCTACCATAACAGCATCGGGTAAGTGGTGGGTAACCTTCTATGTCTTTATTTAACTGTATGTTTGTTCATTTATATATGTATTAACAATAACTGTATGTTATCCTACAATAAATAACTAACTTTCATTTTTCACATTTATTATCTTTCCATGTGTCCAAACCTTTTGGATAGTTTTCTGAACACTAATGTACCACCGTAGTTTGCCCTTGAAGAGGAACGCTGGAAGCCATGGAGGCTTTACCTGCTTTGGAGGATTTCGAAGTGCCTGAACTGACAACGCACACGCGTTGGCAGATCCGGTGATAACTTGGCAAGATGTACCTACTCTTTAGGGTGAAGAGACATACCGTGTTTATGGAGTGGAGCAATCTTTGATGCATATAACGCAGTGCCAAAGCTGCATATCTGAAATCTTGACAACGTGATGATTAGTTTGTTATTATTATAATGCAATTTCTTTAAAAAAATACAATCTACTACTACTTCTCTGACTTCTGTCCCTGGCCATCTCTCTCTATTCCCCAGCTCTTTCCATTTTCTCCAAATCTTCTACCACGTAACCGCCAATATTTTTTTCGATCTGCTTCATGTCTTCACATCTTCTTCTTTCGGTGCCGTGTCAGGTCCCCCCAACGTTGGCGATCACTACAGCAAAGGCATCTCTATCTTGCGCAATTTGGAACAGGTTCTGATTCAGATTATTCCTTCCACTCTTTGATGTTCTGCAGCCAGGACAGCTGCCTTCTACCAACTCCCCGACGTCCCTACTTTACCCATTAGTATCAGTCGAAGGAGGTGGTATTTTTCTCCCCTTAGCACATGACCCAAATGTGAGATCTAATTTTCACACTTGACTACAGCTCTCTATTGGCTCTGGCTCTCTGCAGTACTTACGTCTGCATTCTTACCCTATCAATCCACGGTATACGGAGCATTCTGCGGTATATCCACATCTCGAACGCTTCCAATCGGTTCATTACATTCACTTTCAGAGTCTTCACAAATACAAGTTAAAATAGATATTTAAGAAATAAATATTGAAATTGTGTTCCTTTTTTCTCTGATTCTTCTTGGTATAACCTTTGTGGCCTGTTTCTTTTAGGATTTGTCGGAATTGTCGGATTGTCGGAAGAAGGCATGACGACTTTTGTCAAATCGCTGGTTTCGGTATCAGCATCATTCACTGTCCGTAAAATTCGATCTAAGGGGGAATACGCTTCTTTCAAAATTGGAATACCAACAAATAGTGTTGATGAAGTTTTGAATGCTAGTCATTGGCCACGTCACTCCTATGTGAAGGAGTGGGAGAATAGAGTGAGGACTCCGCGGCTTCCTGTTGTCGGAAATAACTGACTAGGCGTACCGCGTACTTCTTGTATCTCTCGCTCTTTTTCATTAAAATTTTTGTATCAGAATACGCGGGGACTTAACAGTAAATGTTGTAAGTTTTATAACGAAGTAGCTTCCTGTGATTCTGATATAATATGTTTGACGGAGACGTGGATTAGTGAAAGCGTTCTCAACTCGGAATTGTTCACTCGAGACTTTTTGGTTTACAGAAGAGATCGTGAGTCCTCTGCTATTGCGCATAAACAAGGCGGAGGGTGTTTATTGGCGGTGAGAAACAAACAATCTTTGAGTATTCAAAGATTGTCTGCTTTAGAAACCAGCAATGAAGACCTTTGGCTGAAGATATCGTATAGAGGCGTTACGATCTTTTTATGTGTTGTATATTTTCCTCCACATAGTAGTCCAGATAGTTATAATATATTTTTTAGTAATATTTATTCGAATGCACAATTGTTTTCCAAGAAACGTGTTATTATATTGGGTGATTTCAATTTGCACTCGGCGCAAGACAAAGATGTTCAAGTCGAACTCGATTTCTTGCGCTCTGTTTTGGGGCTCACTCAATATAATGACATTCTTAATTCTAAAGATCGCGTCCTAGATTTGATTTTATCAACCACTCCGATATCCGTTTCTCGAAGCGCATCTCCCCTTACATCTGAAGATCCGTACCACCCTGCATTACACTTTGAATACACTTCCCAGTCGTCGCAGACTCGTACGAATGTGCCATCCACGGATACAGTTTCATGGAGAGGGTGGAATTTTGCGAAAGGAGACTTTCGACATTTATATGATACAATGAGCCAAATCAACTGGGAGTGTATTAATGCGGCAGCTGACGTGAATGATGCTGTTGAAATTTTCTATGAATTATTGTACTCGTGTTTCGATAGATGTTTTCCGAGGAAAGCCCAAGCTGTTAGCGGAAGGCGATATCCGAAGTGGTTCACTCGTGAGATTATCAGTGACATCAAAACAAAGCATCGGTACCATAAAAAATGGAAGTCTTCGGGTAGTTCGAATGATTACAATTCTTTTAGTCAGTATCGAGCTATCGTAAAACGTAATGTGCAGTCTGCTTACAAGTCGTATATCACCGAGGTAGAATCAAATATTCTTCATAATCCTGAACACTTTTGGAAATACATAAAGTCTAAACGTCAGGATGGTGGAATAATTGATTCTATGACATGGCAAGGACAGACTGTGCAAAATTCAGATGTTGCAAATGCATTCGCAGACAATTTTCATTCTGTTTATAATGTTTCCTCATCGCATAATTTTATTGACAGTGAATGTGATATCTCACACCAAGGAGCCCAGGATATTTCCATTTATCATATTGATGAAAATGACGTTTTTAAGTCAATTTCAAGACTTAAAAATACAACATCTCAGGGTCCCGATTACGTTCCCACATTTATTCTCAAAGGTTGTAATCATATACTTAAAAATCCTTTATCGATAATTTTTAATATGTCTCTACAAAATGGTGTATTTCCCGAACTCTGGAAAACTTCAAAAATCTCTCCAGTTTTCAAAAAAGGCATTAAATCGTGTGTCGAAAACTATAGACCGGTTGCAATATTGTCAGCCCCTGCTAAGGCATTCGAATCATTGATCCATTCAGTTATTAATCCAAAAATTGAACCCTTCGTGGTCAATGAGCAACATGGTTTCAGACCGGCACGTTCTACCAATACGAATCTTATGGTATTCACAAATTTCGTCTCGAAATCCCTGGATAAAGGTTTTCAAGTTGACTGTGCATACAGTGATTTCTCAAAAGCTTTTGACAAAGTTGATCATTCAATTCTTTTAACTAAACTTCGTAAAATTGGTCTAAGTGATACCTTAGTCCAATTTTTCAATAGTTACCTCTCCAATAGACAACAATTCGTAGCTTATGGACTCTTCCAATCCAATCAGTTCTCCACACCTTCTGGAGTTCCTCAGGGTTCCATCCTAGGGCCGTTGTTATTTACAATTTTTATAAATGATATTACTAAAAATATCAAATATTCCAATAGCCTCTTGTTTGCCGACGATTTAAAAATATTTCGAGAAATTAAATCTGTCGACGATTGTTTTAAACTCCAAAAAGACATTCACAGCGTCTTGGAATGGAGTAAAATAAACAAATTGTATTTTAATATATCGAAGTGTTTCATCATGTCCTATACTAGGGCTCGCACGACGATCTATCACAGCTATACAATGGATGGTATATCACTGGATAGGACTACGTCTTCGAAAGATTTGGGAGTTACATTCGATCCTAAATTATCTTTCAGTCTTCATATTACTTCAGTAAGTAATAGCTCCCATAAGATTTTGGGATTTATTCTTAGGAATGGGAAAGATTTTACCAATTCAAAAGTTCTGAAATTATTGTATAACTCTTTGGTAAGAAGTCGGTTGGAATTTGGTACACTGGTGTGGGCACCACATGAAAATAAATATTGCCTGTTGATTGAAAAGGTACAAAAAAAGTTCTTACGTTTTTTGTACCTCAAAGATAACGGTTATTACCCCTGGCTGTACCCAACTGATTTCTTGCTGGGTATGCTGGACTACCAATCATTAGAAATTAGACGAACTATCCATTTGGGTGTTCATTTTTTTCAACTGATTCGTGGTCGAATACATAACTCGGATATTTTGAATGACTTGACTTTGTTTGTCCCTGACAATTATCTGCGACAAAGGCAACGTAGATTATTTCACCTGCCACTGTGTAGAACCAATTTACCTAAAGTTATGCCCGTGGGCAGGGCAATAATCCTTCTAAATCGCATCTCTTCGGATGTGGACATCTTTCACGATAGTGAGGCTTCCCTCAGAAAACATCTATCTCATAAATAATGTGTTGTTCTTCTTATTGTTTCTAATTATTTATTTGGTCTTTATTTTTTAATTATCTGGTGTTTTTTGTGTTTTTGTCTATTTTTAAATTTCTTTATTGTATTTACTGTTTAAAATAATTATTTTTTTTACCTACCTGTATAGTCATAAGCGCCTTGGTTTAATACTGTAATGTTTATGATTTAAAAATAAATTGAATTGAATTGAATTGAATTGAACAATTGAACAATTGAACAATTTGTCTTTCTACGCAGTCGATTTTTTTCCATTTCGAATAAATAATGTATTTTACGTAACATTGTACATTGTATGTGAAAATAGTCATTAAAAAACACCCCATATTAAACGTTAACATTAACAATACAATAAAAAGCACAAAAACGAAACATTTGTACATAAAAAAACCGGGTTTAATAAATCACAAAATCATATTTAGCTGTCAATTATACGCGGGAATAAAAAAACATCTCAATTGTTTAGATCGCCGATAAATGGCGGTAAACTACCAGAGGTCTATAAAATACTGGCGCGTGGTTGGCCGCGTGGCGGGTCACGTGCTTGCGGCGGCCAATTAGAAGGCGTTGCGCATGCGCTATCAATACATCACTTAATCCTTACCTGAAATCTGTTGTATTTTTTCAAATAGGTTTGATGTGCGCATGCTCTATGGAATGGAATGATGAGAATTGAATTGAAAGGGGTTTAATGAGTTATGTGAATTTCGTATATTTGATGAAGTTTTACAATAACGAGAGAAAACATGCTTTAACATATAGATTTATTTTATTTTTATAATCATTTTTAGTGTGTTTTGTTACCTTGACGAAGCTACGGAGAAAAAAAAAATGATTAGATAAAAAAAAATAATAAAGTGGTGTCAAAACAAATGATTATTTACTGTTTAATTAAAACCCTGTTATAAAATATAATTGAAATTGTCGCTGTAGATGATGCAAACATCGGTAAGCAAAACAGCTGTCGCGACAATTTCAAAAGAAATATAATCAATTGTGATATTGTGTTTTAATTAAACAGTTAAATTTTTTGAAATATCAAAGTGTTTCCGCCAAAACAATGGATTATCAAATTATGTTAGTTTTTACATACATTTATTTTTAATAATGTTACAATAGAAACGGTTCCTAAGAAAGTATTAAAAAAACATTTTTAACCACAGAATATTCTTAATTATAAATTTATGAGGAATAATATAGAGGAAGACCGAGGAAAACGTGGCACGATCAAATCAATCAAATATTGAATGTCGGCCACGTGAGGAGTCGGAGAAATCGATTTGCGTGCATGACAAGATGTATGAATGTAGAGGAAGCGAGAGAAGTATGTCAGGACAGAACAGTGTGGCGTTCCATTATTTTTGCCTACCCCTCCGGGAAACGGCGTGATGGTTAGTTAGTTAGTTAGTTAGCAATAATCTGGCTTACCTTTATTCATTATTTCGTCTTTGGTATTAAATCATATATCGTTTTCAAGACATAATTCACATAAAAAATAATAGAATAAAATTGATTGTTGAGGTTTTTGTTTTGTAAAACTCCAATATAATTATTATAATAATAAACGCGAATGTTTAATGGTTTTACTTGAAATAATTACTTATGTAAATAACAGTTACAAATTTGTTTCGCCTTGCGAGGGCATTTTCAAACTGAACCTTGAACCCTTCAGTTTGAAAATGCCCTCGCAAGGCGAAACAAATTTGTAACTGCTATTTATATAAGTAATTATATGAATTAAATCAAGTAAAACCATTAAACATTCGCGTTTATTATTATAATAAATAGAATAAAACTTCCAGAAACAGACGTTTTCATTCATATGAATCATTTGGAGTAATTATTTCGGATTCCTAGAAAAATACGAGTAAATTCGTGAATGTATCGAATACTCATGTTTTCTATAAATTCATCAGAAAACACACAATTCTTCGTGTGTGTACTTAAGTATCTCCCATTGGCGTACGAGTACATAAACAAGTTATAGCCGATCAAAATAAAATGAAATCCTCCGCCGCACGTTGTTATAATGGAATAATAGTTGAGTAAGTTATTTTCACGGTACAGATGGTTGATGCGGATTTGCCCGTCGGGGGTTGGGTGCGCGGTGGGTACGGCCCTGGTACTAGGGGCGAGGGGCGCGATGGATACGGCACTGGCACATCGGAGAGGGGGCTTCGGTAATTGTTGGCGTGGCACAATACATTTTTGGTAAGTAAAATATTTCTTTAGCAATATCAGAGATTGATAACCTATATTTTATTCAAAACAATGTTATTGTATTTTTTAAGTTCTATATGTGCTATATAATTGGAGCAAAATAACATGGGACTGTCGGTCTAAGAGCGAGGTCGATAGCCGTATACATCAGGCTAGGCTTGCATTTAATAAAAGGTCGAAAATAATATAATCAAATAATATAGACTTAAAACTATGAATACTCCTCATCAAGACCCGTGTATGGAGCATCTTGATGTACGGCTGCGAGACATGGTGCCTATCCGAAAGAGATAAACGGAGACTAGAGGCTTTTGAGATGTGGTCCTATAGAAGACTATTAGGAATTTCCTGGAGAGACTACATCACGAATGAGAAGGTTCTTCAACGAATCGAAGGAGGAAGGCACCTGCTCAGGACCTTGTCCGAAAGGCGTGCAAGATGGATCGGCCATGTAATACGACAAGAAGGCCTCTTGCATGCCATAATGGAGGGTATGACCGAGGGGACAAACTCCTGGGGACGCCCACGCCGAGAGTACCTGGAGGACCTGTTGGTGGACGTGCGCTGCTCATCATATGCAGATTTCAAAAGAGCCACAGACAAGGAAGAATGGAAGAAATTGCTGCAAACCAATCCCAGGATTGAAACTTTCTAACTAACTAATTGATCAAAAACAGTGGCGAAACTATTCAATCACTGCTTGTAGCAACAACGTATACTTTATCAACTGGAGGAGAGCAGTAATCATGCCTCTGTACAAAGAAAAAGGGTCGCGTATGGAATGTGGAAACCACAAATTTATTAGTCTTTTGAATTAATGAAATTTTATTAATGAAATTTTAAAGGTTGGTCATGTCAGAAACCGGAAAAATTGACGTGCGTGTATGACTCGCTATATGAATGTGGAGGAATCTAGATAGGTATGTCAGGATAGAGTAGTGTGGCCGTTCATTCTCTCTGCCTACCCCTGCGGGGAAACGGCGTGATGATTTGTTGTTGATGTTGGATGTCGTTAGTAAAGAAAGATGACGAGTTGCAGAGTTTGGGATATGCAAGGTGCATTTATGAATGGCAGAAGATGTATGGATCAATTTTTTGCATTTCGTACATTGACAAAGAAGTTTCTGACCAAAATCCGTTAACTCTCCCATGCGTTTTGTCGATTTGCAAAAAGCATATGATCGTGTAGTGGAGTTAAGTGGGTATTGTAGTGTAGAAAATGGAAAGTTTAACCTTTAAGAATATGACTCTAAGATGATTTTCTGAAATTCTGAATATTGTCGAAGTTACATCTATTTTTGTGACGCACCGATCAAATCGGTCCGGCCGGGACGAATGAATAAAACAGGCAGGCAAACTCTGACTATCTGGGAAGGGCCCATATTATTAAAACTCTTTTATACCCAATAAATCATTAGAAATCGATTTCATTGAAGGTTGAAAATTGTATGAGACTGTGATTTCTGATTGAGAAAATATAAGTATAATACACCATTAAACGACTTAGATCGCGCGAAACCCGACTTCAAACATTAAACGCATTTTTGCAAAACTGACTTTTTCGATGCGTCTAGACGAATAATACCCCCTTAAGTTGTGGAAAATAAACGTATTATATATTTTTTATTCATCTGCAATCTTTCCCCATCATCATCATTATCAGCCGTCTATCATCCACTGCTGAACGTAGGTCTCTCCCAAAGCATGCCACCGCCCCCTATCCATTGCCGCTCCCATCCACCCATGTCCAGCAATCCACTTCAGATCGTCGGTCCAGCGAGCAAGGGGACGTCCAACTATACGGAATCCTGAACGCGGTCTCCACTCCAGAATCCGTCTTTCTCATCAGCTGTCGGTTCTCCGATAGATATGGCCAGCCCACCGCCACTTCAGCCCGCCTATCCACAGAGCCACCTCAGTCACCTTGGTTTGTTGTCGAATAAATTCGTTTTTAAATTTGTCCCTCAAGGTTATTCCAAGCATGGCTATTTCCACGTGGGACCGGCCTAGGGAGTGCAAAGGCGCCGCTGCGCCTACAACATCTTCGGGTAAGCGAAGGGAGCCCTCTATGGCTCGGCCTTGTAATAAATCTGAATAAAAATATTACTACATTGTGATATGTTATGTACAATATTATATTATTTCATAAAAATAACGCTGGATCCAGAATAATACGGCAGTAATTTACTGTTAATATTTTAATTTTAAAATAAATAATAATTATCATTAATGAATGCTTGTTTTGGTTGCATACCCCTGCTCTGTGTACCGCATTTCGTGGGCGCAGTATAATGCTAGTACGTAACAAATCGCGTTCCATGCCTCACCAAGCCCGGGCCGCGTCCCGAACAGGGCAGAATCGATCTCCAGCTTTAGTTGACGACTTAAATCCTTCCGCAGGACCCGTCGAAGCAAACTCTTTGATTAATTTGAGATACTGCCGATGTAGGCAACGCTGCTCACAATAGGGGACCCCTAGGACGATGATATTTTATTACAATTCCGTTTTGCTCGGTATTTATTTATTTCGTCCGCACAATCCTACCCCCAAGGGTTGTCATAACATAACATAATTTTTTTGATTATCAATTAAAAAGTTTCTGTAGCATTGACAAAGCTCCGGTTGATTTGTTAAAACCAATAAAGCGGTATAAATAAATAAAATATGATATATAAATGTTTTTAGATAATTTTAAATACTTCTATTTTTCACAATGACGATGAGGTTCGCAACCCATCACACCGCGTCTCCCGAGGGGGCGAAAAGAGAAGGGTGGAGTGCCGCATCGGTTAAAGTGTGGCAGTCCATTCTTTCTGCTTACCCCTTCGGGGAGACGGCGTAATGGTTAGTTAGTTAGTTTTGTATTTTCTACAAATGAAATGTTATTATTATTATTATTTTGTTGAATCGTTCTTTACATCATTACAGCGCAAGCCAAATGGATGTAAAATATATAGATATCATATTGATTCTCGTGACATGTGGTAGGTAGCTAATCTATCGACATTTAATTGTCACGTGAATTCTTCACCAGATCAAAGACAGCGTAACAATCACATTGGCATCGCTGGGAATCAAACACGCGACCTTCAGGGTGGCAGTCATAGCACTTACCACTCGTCCACGAAGGTCAAATATGCCAAACGAGAAACATTTTGCTAATTCATTTGTACGTTATTTATTATATTTGTTTATGTATGGTACATCGAACCCGAGACCTTTATTGTGGCAGTCAAAGCAGTGTGAATGGACAGAGAAGTCGAGAAAGGTAAATAAAGATATGGCACGACCAAAAATTTATCAATTACTAAAATGCGGCAATGTTCGAAGTAGGAAAAATTGTCGAGCGTGCGTGTCACGCTGTGTAAATGTAGAAGAGAACAGTGTCGCCGTCCAACATCACTGCCTATACTTCCGGGGAAACGGCGTGATGGATCGTCTCCGGTCTCAATCTAAAGATTGGTCTGCAGCAAGGCGACGCATCTCCTCTTCCACTCCGCTCGGTCCTCGGCAACTCTCTTCAACTCCGCATAAGAGGTGCAGCCAAATGCAATGCAAATCTGGTCTAGGTACTCCTGGGGATGTCGTCCTCTGCCAATCGATCCCTCGACTATTCCCTCCAATACATCATGTAGGAAACATTCGTCTCGCAACACATGACCAATCCATTTCGCGCGCCTCTCCGCTATGGTGTTTAACATGTGCCTATTATCTTTAACTCTGCTGAGAACCTTCTCATTTGTAACGTGGTCCCTCCATGAAACATGGGCATATTACATAACAACGCTAGAAACAGATCCATGGAAAGGTATTCATTGGTCAGAATCAGTGGCGTGCCTAGGGTCAACCAGTAAGGCAAGCCCGTCCGATGTTTTTGTGTTATAATAAATATTAATCTAAATTAACTTCGTGAATTAATTGATTTTAAATCACATTTTAGGCGCATTTCGAATCCACACAAAAAATCTTTTTCTGCGTCATCAAACTCATTTTCTTGTGTAATATAATAATGTTTTATAAATACAAGAAAAACATAAAATAAGAAATAAGCTGTAAATAGATCATTATAATAAATTTATTAACACCGAAACACGAATTATAAATAAATGTTCGTAAAGAAATCAAATAATCCTTCTTTTCATAACATTTCTGCACATAACGTAAATGATAGATAACATTCTGACAATAGAAATGAAGTTCGTGACACATCGAATAGAAACATACTTCAGAGTGATAAAGCCCGGCTTTAAATCCATACAATTTTTTTTAGATATCTTCTGGTATATATGCACCTAGCTATATGATTACAAGCCTCAAATACGTAAGTGCGACAAAGACCCCTTTACATTTTGCATGCCCAATATAAAGCCCATCGAAAACATGAAACAAAACATGTGGACGTAGGCGATTTCGCGGGCATCTCACCTACGGTACGTATGAGTGAAATAAAATACCGTGCGTATGAGTGAAACAAAATATACTTAGGTCATTTCTGCGCATGTCAGCGGAGTCATTTGCAACGCAACGAATTAAATCGCTTTAACTCAAACGCCCAAAAAACATCGTTTTATTATAGATTTTTTTAAGGCAAGCCCGGCTTTTCGGCTTGTATGGAAGTACCACCACTGGTCAGAATGTTTTGCATCTTCATGAAGATTCCACATTGTTGTATAAAAAAAATCGACCTGGAACATAAAACGCACTTTATATTTCAATTTTGTTGTAAATATTTATGCAATGCGATAATTGTTACTATATTATAATTGAATTAAAACATAAATCTGTGGTTATTACTGTTTACGGCCTATCGACATCTTTGTGAGGGCATTTCCCTTAATTCGTTGTTCGTAGAGATTATGGAAACAGAGGCATTGAGGATGCTGTGCACTGCGGAGTTAATGCAAGATGGGAGAAATTTAGCCAGAGCTACGGATAGGGCAGGATTCGTATTTACACTCTCGATTGGTCTGATTTTAATGCTCCCAGAGCGATATTAAGTGATTTTAATAAGAAATAAAATTTTCGTATGAAGCAATCACTTCGTGGTAAGACATTGAAAAAAATTATGGTGAGGAAGCATGGGTACAAGCGAAACTAGTCGGCAATTGAAATAACCGCATAGTGGTGAAAAACAAAGTGCAGTGTTTTTATTTCTATTTTATTTTAAATGTTTATAAAAAAAAATAATAAAAAGAAATTGAAAAATAATTGTGACAGTCAGATATTTGACAGTAATCTTTTAGTTTAAATTCTTTTATGTTTTCGTAATTTAAGACAGAAAATTATTGTCAATATACTTTATATAACATTAAAAACTAAAAATAAATTGTAATATCCAAAACATTAAGATGGGTTGGACACATGGAAAGAATGTATGAAGAAACAATGGTAAAAAAATATTCGTTAACGATGTAAATTGAACTAGAAACATAGGAAAACCGAGAAAAACGTGGCACTATCAAATATATCAAATATTGAATGTTGGCCACGTGAGGAGTCAGAAAAATCAACGCGCTTGCATGACACGATGTATGAATGTTGAGGAATGTGTCAGGAAAGAAAAGTGTGGCAGTCCATTATTTCTGCCAACGCCTTCGGGGAGACGGCGTGATGGTTAGTTAGTTATTGTATTTTATATTATTTTTTTGTGGATGTTGGACGATCGAAGTGTGCGCGGGATATGCCTTTTGGTGGCGATGAGGTTCGCAACCCATCACACCGCGTCTCCCGCGGGGCGAAAAGAGAAGGATGGAGTTCCGCATCGGTTAAAGTGTGACAGTCCATTCTTTCTGTCTACCCTTTCGGGGAGACGGCGTGATGGCTAGTTAGTTAGAAGACTAGATAGTGGTTCGTAAAGGTTGAATAAAAATTATAATATATAAGATATTTTTATTTAATAAATTCAGTCTGATAACAGGACTGCTGCCCCAGACTGTACAATGGTAGATTAAGTTAACACGATAAGCCGTTGGCAGATGAATTGCGAAAGCGCTCAGATATTGTTATTAATAACGGGCGATAGTCGAATCCAATTCAGGGATTACATTTTACCAACCGCACGTAATAAGTTCGGTAAGTATTATTAATACTCGTATACTCCCGTTACCACGCAGCGATTATAATATCTAGATTATACAAATAACACGTCACAAATAGACGAATACAGTGAGACTCTATCACTCATTTCGGTGCCTCTCTTCTATGTCTTATCTAGTATATATCACACGCTTAATAGTAAACTGACCGATTATGGTTTAGGTCACAATTGAGTTACCATTAGACAGAGGCTTGTGTTAACGCTATCCATCTATTTTTCACAATGTTAACGCTATCCATTCGTAATACGATAATCGCTCACAATGTTAACGCTGTCCATTCGTACGTGTTTTTCGACTGTTTTTGTTAATACACCGACTCATGTCAGATTGAGCAAAACTTGCTTTTTTCTCATGATATGTCTCACTTATATGTCTCAACACTATGTCTATTCCCTATGTTTCATATCTATGTCTATTCAATATGTATCATCTTTATGTCTCATCTAATCTAGTAGATGGCAGCAACCTTCCGAAACCAGTCGACGTTAAACGCAAGAGGAAGCACACTAAAATTTTGTATAATTTTTTTTGTGTTTTCATTATTTATCTATAAGTCTCATCTCTATGTCTCTACTCTATGTCTCATCTCTATTTTTCATCTCTATGTCTCATCTCTATGTCTCATCTTTATATCTCATCTCTATGTCTCATCTCGATGTCTTTAAATGTTTTTTTTTTCTAAAAGTTTTATTGTATAATATTTTATGGGAATGCCACGTTTCGCCTTGTAAATCATATATCGATGTCTCATCTGTATGTCTCATATCTGTGTATCGTCTCTATGTTTCATCTCTATGTCTCACCTTTATGTCTCATATCTATGTCTCATCTTTAAGTCTCATCTCTATGTCTCGTGTCTCTGTCTCATCTTAATGTATCGTCCCTTTGTTTCATTTCTATGTCCTAACTCTAACATATATCTATTTTTTATAAGTATTATTTTTATAAGTATTATTTTTATAAGTATTATTTTATAATATATATCTCTATGTCTCATATCGATGTCTCATCTCTATGTAACGTCTTTATGTTTCATCTATATGTCTCATCTCTATGTCTCATATTTAATTCTCATAATTATTATTATTATTATTATTATTATTATTTTTTTTTTTTTTTTTTATGTACACAACAGGTCGTTTGGACCCAATTACTGTATACAACTTTTTTTTAGCTACTCTATTGATTCTCGTGACATGTGATAGGTAGCCAATCTATCGCCATTTTATTGTCACGTGAATTCTACACCAGACCAAAGACAGTGTGACAATCACACTGCCATCGCCGGGAATCGAACCCAGGACCTTCGGCATGGAAGTCAGAGCTCGTAACCACTCTGCCACGAAGGTCGTCGTTATGTCTAATGTCTGTGGCTCATTTTAATGTATTGTCTCTTAGTTTAATTTCTATGTCATAACTCTAACATACATCTCGTTTCTATGTCTTTTCTAAAAGTCTTATCTTTATGTCTCATCTCTATGTCTCAATCGATGTCCCATCTGCATGTCTCATCTCTATGTTATAACTCTAACACATATCTCTTTTCTTTGTCCTGTATATTTATAAGTATTATCTCTATGTCTTATCAAAGACCAAGGTGATGGGCACGGAAAGGCTTGAATCAAAGTGGACGGCAACAGAATTGAGAATGTCCAAGAATATACCTGGGACACAATATTCGATTGGGCCGAGATAACCAAACCGCAGAGCTAAAGAGAAGAATTGGACTAAGCTGGCCAGCTTTCGGAAACATGAGTTACATCCTTAAAAACCTAAAACGAAAATCAACCTAAAACGAAAAGTCTACTTATGGTACTTATGGCCTTGAAACTGTTACATTGTCCAAACAAAGTGCCGAAAAACTACGAGTGACCCAAAGAGCCATGGACATAACCATGTTAGGAATAAGTCTAAGAGATAGAGTCAGAAACGATGCGGTGATATAAAAAACAAAGGTCACTGACATCATCCGCTGGGTGGCGAAGTAAGGAGAAGAAGATGTTTATAGAAGTATCTAAGTTGTATTTCATGCGGTACACTGTAGTCGCGAATGTATTATTTACGTCTGTATTTTTTCTTTGAAAAGGGGAGCCCGTATTCCATCGGAATCTCCGCTCTTTAAAGGGGGCAGCCTCCGCCTTTCAGGGAGACTTGTTAGGAGCATCATCTGTGAGCACAAAAGGTTTTTTTCTTACTCAACAGAGTCCGCTTTCTTTTCAAAACTGCGCCAAAAAGGCGGGAAAGTATTATGTACATTTAATTGCGGGAAATCCAACATTGGAATGAAAATCTCCCATGAATAGGCGGATTTTTATTGTATTTACTTTTTTACTTGTTCGAAAATAAAGAATTCCAAAGAGGCGAAACGTTTTGAAAAATCTGTTTTATTTTGAGCCGCTATTGAAAATTTGAAAAGGTATAAATTGTTTATAGATACACAGTGAAGCATCGATGTGAACTCTCTTGAGACATTTTGTGAAGTCTTCAAACTCTTTGAAATATTTTCTTTAAAATTTGTAACTTTACATTAATGACGGCTTTGGTTGTAAAGTGGCAACGGCTTTGACTACCACACCAAAAATTCGATTCCCGATGATGACAGCGTGAAAAAATATTTGGCCCCAAAATACAATGTACAACGACCTTCGTAGCCTAGTGGTTAATAATAATAAGAGTATTTCAAGGATAAGGGATCTTGGTATTGTTTATGAAAGTAGGCTGACTTTCTATACTCACATTGAGAGAATATGTGGAGTTGCACATATTCTCTTAATGTGATTTATTCTCCGAACTGGTAGAGTTTTCAAGAATCCCTATGTTTTGCGAATTTTGTATAACTCATTGGTCCGGAGAAGCTCGAATGTGGCTCAGTGATATGGAGTCCCCATGAGGCGAGATACTCGCTCATGTTGGAGAGAGTTCAGAAAAGATTTCTGAGATATCTCTACATGAGGGAGGTTGGTAGCTATCCGTGGCTTTATCCCACTGCATTCCTCTTGGGCATGCTGGGGACCAAAAGTTTACAAATAAGAAGGGATGGGTGCACACTTACCCATTTCTTCAGACTTATCAGGGGATTCTTTGAGAATTCACCAAAAATCGTCAGAAACCGGCTATACCATCGAGGAACTCCGAAACAGAACCAAATTCTCCCACAAGTCCGGTCCTCGCATGGGAAACTGCACACACATCTACAGTGTGCCTCCGTGTGTGCGTCACGCGCTAGTTGCTAAGTCAAACCTGGCCATTGACTGGCAACTTCATAAGATCCGTGATTGGATCGACAATTTAAAGTGTACTAAGTGCCACCTGTATGGACATCACGTCAAGAACTGCACAGCTGACCAACCCACTTGCCACCACTGTGCTCAGCTTGGCCATAACCGTGATACATGTTCCAAGAAAGACACTACCCCTCAATGTGCTACATGTTCTTTTTTCAAAAAAATAGCATCTCATGTCACTGGCTCTCCTGAATGTCCCGCGAGACAAGCTGCAGAAAAGCGTGAGCTCTCGAAAATTATTTTTTTTTGCTGAAATCTATTAGTCCTGATGGAGAGACCTGCTTTAATGCCTATTATCAAAATGTCAGAGGCCTTAACACTAAAATCAGTACCTTGCAAGAAAATATACTACTTACTCAATATGACATAATATTCCTGACAGAAACATGGTTAAAAAGCAGCGTCTCTTCATCGGAATTGGGGTTATTTGGCTACAATATCTACCGTTGTGATAGAGCCAACGACTCTAGGGGAGGCGGTGTCATGATATGTGTAAAAAATATATACCCATCCCTCATACTAGAGATGCACAATAAGGATTACGAACAAATAATTCTAAGTATCTCAGTCGGTTCGAAAAAACTCGTCGCCGGTTGTGTGTACATACCCCCATCTTCCTCATTAGCTGTTTATCAATCTTACACACAAGTTTTAGATAGAGCACTGCGTAAAAAACACGACTCCTCGGTCATATGCGGTGACTTTAATCTCCCCAATATATCTTGGTCAAATGACGACAAAGGTGCCACAATATTCGGTCATCAATCAACCCAAGCATCCCAAATATCTAATTTCTTTGCATATATGAATATGTTCCAATTGAATTTTATTCAAAATGCTTTTCGATCATATCTTGACCTAATCTTTAGTAATATGCCCTCAATTCAAGTTCACGAAGCTGACGAAACACTTGTACCAATTGATAAATATCATCCACCCCTTTCTTTCATCTTTCAAATATCAACAAAAACTGAAATTCTTATCCCGAAAAACACTACTTATAAAAATTATACAGACGGTAATTATTTCGAAATGAATGAATTCCTGGAACAAGTAGATTGGAATTCCCACTTCCAAACAGATGATATAAACGAAAGTCTTTCAAACTTAAACTCTGTCCTCACCCAAGCTATCGAAAATTTTATACCTACTAGAATCTTCTATCCACCTAAATTTCCAAAATGGTTTAGCCCAAAACTTAAAACATTAATAATTGAGAAAAAGAAAGTACATAAGTTGTACAAATCTACTGGTCGCTTAACTTATTATAAACAATTCTCTCATCTTCGATCGCAATGTAATATTGAATCCGTGTTATGTCACAACTCCTATATTGAGGAAACAGAAAGAGTATTAAACTCCAATCCCAAAAAGTTTTGGCACTTCGTTGCTGAAAAAAGAACCGATAACAATCTACCATCAAATATGTTTCTTGATGATATCATAGCATCCAATGGTCAAGATATATCTAACCTTCTTGCATCTCATTTCTCTTCTGTGTATTCCTCCAATTCAAACACCAATAACCTTGTACTAAACTATAATAAAACGGTAGACTTAAACCTCCTACAGATACAACCCTCAGATGTCCTTATCGCATTAAAGTCACTAAAGGGAAAATCTTGCTCGGGACCGGACTTGATTCCTGAAATAGTTCTCAAGAAATGTAAAACTACTTTATATAAACCTCTCTGTACACTATTTAATTCTTCACTTACGTCCGGAACATTTCCTGAAAAATGGAAACTGTCTTACATTCAACCCATTTTCAAAACTGGAGACAAAGCTGATATAAAAAATTATCGACCAATATCAATTTTGTCTCATATCCCTAAATTATTTGAATCCATTATTACGTCCAAAATAACACCACTCTTCAATCACATACTTATCGATCAACAACATGGCTTTAGATCAAAAAAATCTACCACAACAAATCTTCTTTCTTTTACTGATTATCTCGTTAAAGGTCTCGAGCAAAATAAACAACTTGATGTGATTTACACTGACTTTTCCAAAGCTTTTGATAAAGTAAATCACCATTTTCTTCTCTCCAAGTTATATGCGCTGGGTATAAGTGACCCATTTCTCTCACTTATTAAATCTTACCTCAATAATAGGAAACAAATAGTACGAATCAATAATTATCTATCAAATCCTATAGACGTGACTTCGGGTGTACCACAAGGAGCCCACCTTGCTCCCTTACTATTTAACCTATTTATTAATGATATACACATGTCAATTAATAACTCATCGTTCTGGTTATTTGCTGATGACAACAAAATTCTCAAAGTCATAAATACTTCAGAAGATTGTCTTCTTCTTCAAGCTGACTTAATATCATTTAGTGAATGGTGTGTACGAAATGACCTAAAATTGAATACTGATAAATGTAAAGTTATGCGATTTTTTCGAAAACATAATCCAATAGATTACCCTTATAACATTGACAATATACAGTTATCAAATGAAACTACCATACGTGACCTAGGAATCACACTCGACTCTAAATTATCTTTTACCACACATATTGAGCTATCTGTCAACAAATCATATAAACTTCTGGGCTTTATCAATAGAATCTCATCCGACTTCAAAAACATTTCCACCCTCAAATCACTCTATTGCGCCCTAGTTCGCCCACACTTGGAATATGCTTCAGTAGTCTGGTCCCCATACTATGAAATTCACATTTCTAATATTGAGTCTGTACAACATCGTTTTCTAAGGAAAATTGGTCGAATGCTCAGACTTGACAGAGAAGATTACTCCTATTCTGACTTGGAAAAGCTACTAAATATTTCACCATTAGTTGATCGCAGAAATAAAAATGATTTAATCTCCTTTTTTAAAATAATAAACTCATACTTTGATGCACCCTGTCTTCTCGAAAATATAAAATTCAATGTACCCACCCGGAATCTAAGGCAAATTAAACTTTTTCACGAAAATCTCCATAAAACAAACTACGGATATAATGCACCTATACCTAGAATGACTAGACTTGTAAACTGTTGTCAAGACTTAGATTTTTTTGGATTAAATCTAAATTCTTTTTTGTCTAAACTTAAAAAATATCGACCTCCATCAAACCCTTAAATTGTCTAAACCAGATTCAGATTTTACTATTTGTTTGTCACTGAGACTACTTGTACCATGTAATCCTTCCACAATATAATCAAATATGTCGTTAGCTAATTGCAGTCGTGTTCTTGTTGCTCATCTCTGGTATACATATCTATGAAACTTTCTTCTTTACTCTCTTCCAGATCATCCTCTTAACTTGTCCTAGGCTAATTGTTTACTGTTACTGTTTTAAAATGTTCCTAGACTTAAGTAACTTATCTGTATTATGAATAATGTATTGGAATTAATTCCGTCAACAACAAAATAAATAAATAAATAAATAAATAAATTCCGTCATCTTGGAGGCTATCCATCTTTATGTTCCGGGTGGTTTTCTTCGACAGCGTCAGAACAAACTGTTTTATCTCCCAGCATGCAAAACTGCTGAGAGCAATTAAACTGCTGAACATGATCGCTTCGGAGATCGATGTCTTTTATATTCGTGAAAGTGCGTTCAGAAGACAAATACTCTTTGACTTTGGAGAGTATCCGTGTATTCCTAATGTCGAACCATCTCTCATGCGTTCCTGGTATTAAATAATATATTTTTTATATTTTACTTGTTCTCAATAGATGCCTTAAACTATAATTGTTGTTTGTAATTTTTTTTGAGAAAATAAACTGATTTGATTTTATTTATTTATTTATAATAATCATCATCTCATCTTCTTGGTGCTTCATTCCGGTGTGGGACTTGGCCTCCTCCACAACGGTCCTCCACTGACTTCTGTCCCTGGCCATCTCTCTCCATCAGTAACGGCCATTGTGTTAGTGTTAGTAATCGTGTTTTTTTTACCATGCAGGGTGATTAGCCCTGTGATGAACCCTCCTTTATTCACAAATTGTGACTGAATGATGTTTTTGTATCGTCAGGATGTTTAAATGTTTGTAGAACATTAATGAATTTTTGCTCGATAACAATTTCGATGTCGTCAAGTTTTTTATAACAGAATAATTCAATTTTGATTTGAAATTAATTCTAAACAGTTCTATCTTGGATCTTCTTGGATATTGTCTTTTCGGGAGTACCAGCCCGAAGGCTATTGCTCCCCCACATGTTGGAAATTTTTTTCTCGGAGATGAAGTTTTTTTTTTATGTACACAACAGGTCGTTTGGACCCAATTACTGTATACAATTATTATTTTATTAGTTATTATATTGATTCTCGTGACATGTGATAGGTAGCCAATCTATCGCCATTTTATTGTCACGTGAATTCTACACCAGACCAAAGACAGTGTGACAATCACACTGCCATCGCCGGGAATTGAACCCAGGACCTTAGGCATGGAAGTCAGAGCTCGTAACCACCATGCCACGAAGGTCGTTATTGTTGGATGGTGGTGGGAGGGTTACTTAGTGGATGTAGTGGGTTGTGTCCGACATTTGGACCTGACTACCCGGGTAGGGAAGAGTGTGGAGGGGTTGGGGATGACCTTGGAATGGGGCCGAGGTCTTGGGTGAAGACCGAGGGACGGTGACAGGGAATGGCCTTGGGTGGGGGCCGGTTGGTCCTGGATATGGAACCAAGTGGGACAAGAGTGGCCTTGGGCGTGGGCCGGTGGCCAACAAATTTCTAAAATACGCTTTTGACAGCTGTCAAATAGTCAACTTGAACAATTTTTTTATTGGTTTAATCCTAAAAAATGGTTAATTTTAATTAAGTATTCTCGATGCGGTCCACGTGGTCTCACCAAAAGATTTGATTTAATCTTCCATTCCCTGTCTGGCAATATGTCCTGCCCATTTCTGATTAGTAGAGTTGGATGTCCCCCTGCCCGCTGGACCGACGATCTGAAGAGGATTGCTGGACATGGATGAATGGGAGCGGCAATGGATAGGGGGCGGTGGTGGGCTTTGGAAGAGGCCTACATTCAGCAGTGGATGACAGACGGCTGATGATGATGATGATGATGATGATGATTAAATGTGGCAATACGGTCTATCACATTGCAATTTTATACTCAATGCAGTTTGTTCTATGCGAAATACTTTATATTAATCTATCACTCTTTGTCTTATATAGATAATTTATTATCAATTACATCTAATTCAAGACTGAATGCAATGTATACAACTCGCTTATTTGTTTTTTGTTTTTTGATTCTGACCAGATAACTGGCAGAATCGATTATGGCGATCGTAATCATTTGATCAATATCGAGAGGTATCCTAAATACATAAAATATCTTTAGAGATAACTAACTAACCCACATGGACACGATTACTACAGAGGGATAGATTAACTTCTCCAGCCTCTTCTAGATATATATCATGACCTTGATAGTTAACAAGAGCTCTCTGTCAACTCTAGCTCGTCTAGGAACATTCGGTGATAGAGCCACATTTCAAATGCTTCCAGTCTGTTCATTGAGTTGACTTTTAATGTTCACGTTTTACATCCATACAATAAAAGAGACCACACATAGCATTTGATCATTCTCTGGCGGAGTTTCAAATTTATGTTATCAATACTGATTTGCTCTTGCTGCCTCAATTCTGTATTTTATCTCTCCATCTGGGTCAATATTAATTTATTTTAGGGTAACATACAGTGATTGTTAATACACATACAAATGAACAAACTTACAGTTAAATGAATACTCGTACATAGAAGGTTACCCGCCTCTTTCCTTAGCGCGTTGGGCGACCTTGAATCTGTAGACTAGACCTTTTGTCAGTGTCCACGTCTCGGCTCCGTACGTCATGACTGCCAAGACGCACTGGTTGAATACTTTAGTCTTGAGGCATGGTGGTATTTTAGAGCATGGCTGTCTTTCAGAAACAGATTAATTTGATCATGCCATGTCTTCCTTGGCCATCCTCGAATTCGTTTTAAATATTCTTCCCTCATCAATTAGTTCCAAATGTCCAAACCATCTATTTCTTAATTTTGTTTAGTCCGCCTTACATTCCTTTCTTACTTCATCATGAGATATTCTGTCATACATTATTTTCCCGCACTTTCTTCTAAGACACCTCATTTGGTTATTAAATGTATAAGTAAATAATTAAAGATTTTTTTACTGGCGATTTTTATTATTATAATATTGTATAATACTCGTTATAACACGTTTACAAAACATGTTTTGTTATTCTATAATTACTTTTATGGTACATATATTATATATGATATGGAACTAATTAATATCATAATATCTATAATATATGTAATATCTTAATTATTTTACATAAAAAATACCGGCATTACATTTTTTTTAAATAAAAACTTATCAATATTCAGTCTTAAAGAAATAATAAAAACTAAACCAAAGTCTCCGTTAAGTTTCATGGTTTGTTTGTTTGTTTAATATCATACAACAATAATCAGAACAAAATTCTAAATAATTCAGAAACGTTCTCGGGCATGCGCATCGTGTGCATTTCGAATTACTTTCGCAGAGAATCTAAATATTCCCCTCTCGCTCTCTCGTATTCAAAATATTCCCGTACTCTCCCTTTGACGACATCCGAGTTTTTGTCCATTTATATTATGATTCGCGTTTTTCGTTATGAATATTTGGTCTGTTTTGACATGTTGGGCCAAGGGGATGATTTAAATGGTATATATTTTTTTTCTCATACAACCCTCACAATAATCCTTCTAAACCGCACCTCTTTGGATGTGGATATCTCCCACGATAGTGAGGCTACCATCAGAAAACATCTATCTCTTATATATAATTATAATCAATTTTATACATTATAATGTATAAAATTGAAATTAGCTTCTCTTGTTCTTCTTATTGTTTCTTTTTACTTAAATGTCCTTATTTTTTTAATTATCTTGTGTTTTTTTTGTGTTTATGTCTAATTTTAATATTGTATTTTTTAAATTTAAAAATTGTAATTGTGTGTAAGCGCTTTGGTTATATACTGTGATGTTTATGATTAAAAAAAATAATAATTTAAAATTATTTGCTGTGTTTTTGGGTAATACCGTGTGATATCTCCTTAAGACCGACGTTTCGGAGATCGTTGCAGTCTCCATCTTCAGGGTAATGAATGTGATATGAGTTGTGTCAGCTACGGGAGAGGATTCACGACACAATAAGTCACACGTACACACTGCCGGTGACATGGTACAACAGTGAAGTACCTTAGCAGACACAACTCATATCACATTCATTACCCTGAAGATGGAGACTGCAACGATCTCCGAAACGTCGGTCGAGAAGAAGATATCACACGGTGTTACCCAAAAACACACTAAACATATTGCTGTCAACCGTGAAAATTTACGCATTAATTTGAAATGGATAACAGGTTGAAGACGAGGTAGACGAAGAAGAATGCACCATGATGGTATATTTCTTGACATAATAGAAGGGATGGTTGATAGGTCAAACTATAAAGGGCGCACCCGGCGGGAATATCTATATGTTGAGCTGAAAACGGCTACAGAAGACAAAAAGCATCGAAGGACAAGGTGCAACACTTCACTACAAACCAATCTCTAGGATTGAAACTCCGAAGAAGAAAACGCCATTGAATCTCCGAAATGAAACGGTTGAAGACCCAAGACATTACGCGGAGCGTTTGACTCCTCTTTTGACTGGCATCACTGCACATTTTGTTTAAAGCACTAATTCGATTCAGAAAATACTTTAATTTTCAACAGTTTGTATTGATTGGAAGTGTAGATACTGTTGAATTGATGGAATTTCTCTGTGATTCAATTGAGTCCCCAGTTTTTTTAGATAAATCATTTTGAATTTGAAAGAAAGATTTTTGTTTTGTCTCTATCATAAATATGTAAACGTAAATTGTGGGAAAGATGAGACAGAATGACAGCATCCAAAATGAATAGTAGTACCCAAAGTCATCTCCGACTATTTGGAACAATTTCGTCACACAGAAACCAAACGCCGCAGACAGCATCACGTACAAAGCTGTGGTCCACGTTTTCAAATGAGCGGGAAACAGTTCGCTGGTCACAACAGAAGGAATACACCCTAAACCGAAGTAAAAGAAAACCTGGTGACCGTATATACCGATCATGGCGATCCAAGAATAAGATTTAGAAATGATTTCGTGATCCGACAAGATGTCATAGGACCCTAGAGTCGTACCAAGAAAGCAACCCAGTGCGGAAACCATATACATTGGCCTTCTTCCAATTTTATCTATAAAGTACGCAGATAAAGATGCGGAAACGACAGCTATACACTCCGCTATGATAACAGCGTCACTTGGATCTATAGGCGAATCGACGACATTGAAGATGATCTCAAAGTATGATTTGAAAGCTAAATTCCCGCTGAATTGCTGGGCGAATGTCAAGGTAGCCACCATAGCAAATGCACCGAAGTAATGCTTAAACTGAAAAAATAATCTCAGCTTTCTTCCGATTGGTTCCTTGCTGAATCCGTCTTCTACAAAATCAATTATTTTATCTAATTCTTGCTGGACCTCTCGCCTTTCAGTTTCTCCTCTTAATCTCATGAGATTCTTTTCCGCCTCCTCTAACCTACCGTTCATAATTAAAAAGTACGGAGACTCTGGCATCTTAAAGAAGGATAACAGAGTCAAAAGAGGGAATAGTAGAGATACTAGATTTAAGATTTGAAAACTAACGTGCGGCCCTATGACATAAGTGTAGAGATTCCCTAATGCTGTGAACATCATGATAGCAGCGGTTACTCCTCCTCTGATATTGTCTTCAACTATCTCCCCCACGTACAGAGGAACGATGCAGAGCGTAAATGAGATCCCCACTCCGTGAATAATCCTGGCGACGAAGATGTGAGAAACCTTCTTGGCTAGCAGGCAGATGACCCACCCGAGGAGGATGATGGACCCAGCGGTGAAGGTGATCCACTTTCTGCCCACGCTCTCCGTCATGAAGGCGAATAGGATCGGTCCCATGAAGGTTCCGATATAGAGCAGCGACACCACCCAGCCAATTTCGTCTGTTGTCAGTACTATGGGCGAGTTCTCGCAGAATTTGATGACGGCGGGCGATGACCAGCCGATTATGTTGCCAACGGACATCACCGCAAATATACCTGAAATAATAAAAATATAATATATTCTAGAAAAATGTATGTATTAGAAAGCGAGGGATTGGTACCATCATGTCCAAAGAACGGACACCACCAGATTCCTCTTATCGGGTATATGGAAGCATTTTTAGTAATTATATAATGTTTCAGGTATATTTTAAATCGACTCGTAGTGAGACTCCTTGTGTCTTTTTGGTAGTTCATTGTAAAGTTTCAGTCGATTGTTCAATATCCTTGATTATCCTGTCTTAGTTCGTGCATTCAGTAAGTGATATCAGATATCACTTACTGAGAGTAAGAGGGTTCCAACTGACAAAAGTAAAAAGCTGAGAAAAATGAAGTCAAAGTTACTAAGACTTGTATTTTAGTAACGAACGACGATATTTTAATGAAATTTTCTACAAAACCCAAGAAGCTATATATCTTTAATATACATTTAAAAAAATAACTAATTTTTATAGTTAACACTGTTTTTTTAATGTCTTAAAAATCAGATGGAACCCTACTCATCTATTATCGTGACAAAACGTTAGTGAATAAGGGTTCAACAGCAAATGGAACCCTCTTCACTAACTTGCGTATAACAAACCGTCAACTGAGAGTAAGAAGGTTCCAACTGACAAAAGTAAAAAGCTGAGAAAAATGAAGTCAAAGTTTTTAAGACTTGTTTTTTTATAACGAACTACGATATTTTAATGAAATTTTCTACAAAACCCAAAAAGTCTTTAATATACATTAAAAAAATACTTATTTTTATAGTCAACACTATTTTTTTATATCTTAAAAATCAGATGGAACGTTACTCGTTTATTTTCGTGACAAAACGTTAGTGAATAAGGTTTAACATCAAATGGAACCCTTTTCACTTACGTGCGTATAACAAACGTTGAAATTGATTGACTCTCCATTATTTTGTGATAGCAAATAATAAAAATAAATATTTTATTCTACATTATTTTTGCATTTACCTAAATTATTTTTAAAAAAGATTCAAAATGTTTTAACTTTAAAAATTATTGTTTTTGCCTAAGGAAAAAGGTTTTCAATTTTTATATTAACACTATACTTAATGATTTAGAAACGGTGAATTAATGAAAAAAACTAAGTAAAACATAAATCTATAAAGTTGGTATTTATTTAATAATATAATGTACATAATATAAAGAGTAAAATCGTACAAATAACATATTTTGGAAAAAAGAAAGAATGAATTAGAACTTAAAGTGTATTTTTTTATTTTACTTTTAGCAGTATAATAATACAAAATAAAAAAATAAAAACGGGAAAAATAAAAAGAAAGAGAAAGAAGTAAGACATATTGTTGATCTTGAAGAGGCAATGTAGGCAATGAAGCGTTCAATTTTAAAGCCTTTGGTTCCAAAAAACTTTCATTTCCGGAAGTCTATTTTATCCGTAATGTTTCGTTGTGACGGAGATTTACACTATTTACTTTACTATAATCTCCAAACTCAGTCCAATAAGATACCGTATGCAGTGTTTGTGTGAATTTCAGTATTTTTACTTGAAGAAAGGGAACCGAGGAGAATTTCAATTTTTTTGATGCAAGTCCAAAGTCTTTAAAGTCTACTTCAGCCATTTGTATTATTCTCAAAGGGTTTTTGGTATTAATTTTTTTTAAACGTCTGACCAATCCAATAGGAGAAAATAATTCGATTTTTGAGAGAGCTCTCTCAATCGTGCTATGAGCACTGTCTACTTTTTAGCACGATAGTAATGAAATTCTACAGTGGGAAATGAAGATATATGCATTTTGACATCCTCAATAATTTCCTGACGAATACTGTTGCTTGAAGTTTGTCCTCTCTGGCTGTGGAGTATTAGTTCAGCTCTTCTTTTTGTGCACATTATATATAGGCTTTTGAGAAATAGATAACGTCGAGGTATATAATATTTTGCAAACCTGGAATTTATTTTCTTTCACATTAAAAAAGTACAAGAAAGAAAAGGATTTATATGATTTATCATTTTCATCCTGACGATTTGGTATTTTCGTCAAACAGCGTGTAGTACTGTTAAGAATAAAATGGTATTTCCCATTTTGATCTAATTTATAGTAATTAGAAAACTAATCCACCCTCTCGTCATGGCTGATTTTAGTGGCGCACTTTTCAATGTTGTAACCTGTCTCTGGATAACGAGTTTTCCCTGTCTGATTGTATATTGTTTTCCAGTTTGGTGATTTTCCTTCAGTATGGCTGTTTTACATTTGTTGGTTTCAGCAATATCACAATTAGGATCTTTTGTAACATTTTTCAAATTATAAAACAATTATAGGTTATCAGAATCACTAACGCTCATCATGTCTTCCACTAATTTCCTTATGTTATCTTCCAAACTACATGTTGACAGAAAAAGCGCGCCGGAATCAGAGAACGAAAGAACCAATAATTGATATGAAGTTACATAGATACGATTACATAGATACGACACTTTGTCGGTTTCAGGTTTGGAATAAAAGGGTTCCATCTGCAGCAGTTGAAACTCTTTTACCGAGAAGCGTGTAAATTTTTTGGCGACAGTTGGAGTAATAAGGTTCCAACTGTAGATGAATCCTTTTTCACTGAATTTCATGTTTTGAATGATCAGATGGAACTTGATTCTTTTCGTAACATCAAAATGATGATGCTATTACATGTTTTTATTTATTGTACGTATAGATAAGGTCAGTAAGAACCCGTTTCACGAAAAAAAGCTATATGTGAAATTTTGTTAGTTGGAACCCTCTTACTCTCAGGTGACGATGACAGACGACGGTACAGATTCTGTCACAGTTCCTGGTCCAGTGTCTGTGTACGTCTGAATTTTTAGTTTATTTGTAGCTACTGTCTGTTGTCTCTTCCATGGTCACTCTGTGTACAATTTTCAAGATTTCAAATTTAGTCAGGTCTGATATGTCTATTTGTTTTGTTTTTCTGTATACTTGTATGGTTGGGGTAAGATAGTTAATGTTATAAGCTAATTTTATTATTTTATTTTGCTGTCTTTGGAGTCTGGAGATGTCCTTTTGGTTTCCTGTCCCCCAGAAGGGAATCATATATGTCAGTCAGCTTTTAACGTACGCTTCGTCACGTTAACAATTTCAAAATAAACATCGCCAAATTGTTCTCCTTTTATTTTCTACACTACTGTCATACAATAATAATAAGAACAATTTTTTTTAAATTCAGAAACGTTTTCGGGCATGCGCATCGTCTGCATTTTGAATTAGTTTCAGAGAGAATCGAAGTATTCCTCTCTCGCTCTCTTGTATTTAAAACATCTTCGTACTCTTTCTGACGATTCTGCCTATTTTTATTATTAATCTAAATAAGGCAACGAAGTGATGGTGCACTTAAAGTTGTCATCGCAAACAAAAACTTATCCAAAAAAGCTAAAATGGCAGTGCACAATGGTGTTATTGTACCTTCCCTTATATATGGAAGCAAAGCATAGAGCTGACAAAAGAATGATGAAAGTAGAATAAATGCAATAGAAATGAGATCTCTTATACAAATGTGTGGATACTCTGTGTATGATAGAGTATCGAATAAAAATATAAAAATTAATGCGTTGCGAATGATGGTGTAATGAACAAAATAATGAAAGGATCATTAAGATGGTTTGGACACATGGAAATAATGAATTAAGAAAGAATGGTAAAAAAATATATATCGTCACCTGAGATAAGAAGGTTCCAACTGTCAATAGTAAAAAGCTGAGAAAAATTAAGTCAAAGTTTTGTTGGTTTCGGGTGTGTATCTTGGAATAAAAGGGTTCCATCTGAAGCAGATGAAACTCTTATACCGAGAAGCGTTTACATTTTCTGGCGACAGTTCTATGTGTAAATGAATCCTTCTTCAGTGAATCGTGTGTTTTGAATGATCAGATGGAACTTGATTCTTTTCGTAACATCAAAATGACGATACTATTACATGTTTTTTTATTGTACGTATAGATAAGGTTAGTAAGAACCCTATTCACGAAAAAAACCCAAATGTGAAATTTTGTTAGTTGGAACCCTCTTACTCTCAGTGACGATATGTTAACGATGTAAATGGAACTAGAAATAGAGTAAGACCGAGGAAAACGTGGCACGATCAAATAAATCAAATATTGAATGTCGGCCTCGTGAGGATTCACGATGTATAATATGAATGTTGAGGAAGCGAGAGAAATATGTCAGGAAAGAAAAGTGTGGCAGTCCATTCTTTCTGCCTACCACTTCGGGGAGACGGCGTGATGGTTAGTTAGTATCTAAATATTATTATTATTAGTAATATTATTATTCTTATTAATAATCTTATTTTTACTGCATAACTCCTATTGTATTATATTTTATTTTTACTATATAATAATATAATAAATTGGATGATTTATAGAGCGCCATTTTTATGAATTAATCATCTCAAGGGCAAGTGTTATTATTTATTTTTAGACTGTTAAATTAAATAACTTTGTTTTTGTATCACAATTGTATTTTATTTTACGCGACAGCTGTTTCATCAACCTATGTTGACATCATCAGGTGTTAAAATAATATATCAAATGTCAAATGAGTATATAGTACATTAAAAACTTTTTCCCTGGACAATGTAGCTAAAAAATAATAATACTACCTTCAACATTTGTCACCTTTCCTATTAATGTAATCTACTTCCTGCTATTGTCTATTGTTTTTAATTTATTATGATTCATAGTTTTTGACTCTATACTATGTGTAATTGTTCCTTCTAATTACTAACTAACTAACTAACTAACCATCACGCCGTCTCCCCGAAGGGGTAGGCAGAAAGAATGGACTGCCACACCTTTCTTTCCTGACATATTTCTATCGCTTCCTCAACATTCATACATCGTGTCATGCACGCGCGTCGATTTCTCTGACTCCTCACATGGCCGACATTCAATATTTGATTTATTTGATCGTGCCACGTTTTCCTCGGTCTTCCTCTATTTCTGGTACCATTTACATCATTAACATATAATTTTTTTACCATTCTTTCTTCATTCGTTCTATCCATATGTCCAAACCATCTTAATGATCCTTTCATTATTTTGTTCATGACACCATCACTCGCACCGCATTCATTTCTTATATTTTCATTCGACACTCTATCATACACAGAATATCCACACATTCGTCTAAGAGATCTCATTTCTACTGCATTTATTCTACTTACATCCTTCCTTTGCCAGTTCCATGATTTGCTTCCATACATAAGGGTCAGTAGAAGGACACCATTGTGCACTGCCATTCTAGCTTTTTTGGATAGGTTTTTGTTTGCGATGACAACTTTAAGTGCACCATTCACTTTGTTGCCTGCCCCAACCCTTCTTTCAATATCCCTCTCCACTCTCCCATCTGTTGTAAACATACTACCTAAATACACAAACTCAACTACTTGCTCCAAATTTTCACCATTCACGCTAATGTTGCAGACTGTCATGGTTTCTTCCTTTTCAAAAATCATTACCTTGGACTTATTAACATTCATCATCAGATCATTTCGCATGCATACCTCATACATACAATTCACCAGGACTTGTAGTTCATGCTCGTTGTCAGCAAGTAGGACAGCGTCATCCGCATACAAGAGACAGCTTACTGACACTCCGCTCATTTTGGCACCTACATCCAACCCTTTCAGCTTTCTGATTACTGTTTTTATTATTATTGTTATTATTTTATTATTATATTTTCCACCTTTAAAATTTTCTTCTATAAATCGGGTGGTGGTCTAGAGTATAGAACGCTTGGCTTCTGATCAATGGGACTTGGGTTCGAGCCTGGACACGACCAGATTCCTTCTTCATAATAATGAGCTATTTTCTGCTCCCATTGAAGATTGTAAAATAAATTCTAATTTCATTTATTTAAATCTTTAGTTTTAGTCTTTTTGAAAAAAAAAAAATAATAATAAACACAAAACTTAATGAACACAAATCTTCATAGATGGCGTTAGTATGTAGATTGTATAAACTTCCACGTAAAGAGTAGTCTTGGAGTTTAACATATATATAACTTCCAAAAAGTTTGTCAGACATGGTGATCATAAGAAGGAAGGTGAAATGGGGAATGTTGTATAACCAATGACAGGTCATAAGTCCTGTAAACACCTTGATCAACCATATTCTGTTTCCAATTTGCATCTTCGCCTCTATTGAGATACAATTAATTCTTGAAAAAAAAAACAGTAACTAGGTAACCGTTCTTTTAATTAAAATATGTAGGTACCTAACTCAATTTCAGCAAGAACTTCAAAATTATTTCAAAGAAATTATTCAAATTATAATAACATATGAACAAATACATATAATGATTCGATAAAATCTCTAAAATTTGACATTTGTATTATTGTAACACCTGATGATGTCAACATAGGTTGATGAAACAGCTGTCGTAAAATAAAATACAATTGTGATACAAAATCCAAGTTATTTAATTTACCAGTTCAAAATGTTAAGGTATCATAGTGTGTCGGCCAAAACAATGGACTGTTTAATTTATTTTTATTATTAAAAATTCCATACCCCAAATTAAGTTTATACGAAAGAATAACACATAATACTTACAGCTCATAGTAGCCATAATTTGCTGCACGAATTTCCTTCTTGGACTAGCGCCCATTTTAAATATTATATTTAAAATTACTATGCAAACAAAAATAAGTCTCAAACAGTCAAAGACGATTATTTCATCAACACTTAACAATATTTAACTGTAACTTTAGTTATGTTCGAAAATCTATATCTAATTATCATTGTAATAATTGCTTCCACTAAAACCGAAGAAAAACAGAATTACTTAACACACTCATACGAGTATACGCTAGTTTAGTGAGTAGGTTTGACGATAGGACTGGATTTCTAATCAATTAATCGTATTTATATATACGTAAGTATTTCAATTCTTATCTCGGCGATAGAAATCAAACCAGCTTGAAATTTTATCTGTTGTTAATGCGGTAGAGTTGTTTTGTTTTTCTTTTGACTATGCATCATAAAAATCACAGTTCTTATCTTTGTATCAGCCCATTCTTGATGCTGTTGACGGCAATTGAACGTCCCGAATTAAAGCAATCAAAGTGGTATATTGATCTTTTCAATAATTCACGATTGTTGCGGTGCATGATTTCGTTCAAAGGTCTAATTTGTAATCAATGTGTCCATATATAAAGTGATGTTATTGAAAAACAATAATGTATAATTTGTGGCATAAGTGGCCTTCGTGGCCGACTGCTAAGTGCATTGACTGCCACCCCGAAGGTTCCGGGTTCGATTCCCGGCGAGAGCAGTGTGATTGTCACACTGTCTTTGGTCTGGTGTAGAATTCACGTAACAATAAAATGGCGATAGATAGCTACCTATCACATGTCACGAGAATCACTATGATAGCTATAAATACCCTTTACATCGGTTTGGCTCATGCTGTCATGATTTAAAGAGCGATTCAACATAATAATAATAATAATAAGTGCGAACGGTGAGAATCTGAAAATCATAAATAAACAAGAGATAGAAAAATGGCGAAAGACATCGAAAGAAATGTCGGTGCTTGGAACAAAATAATTGACTATCTCAAAGCCATCAATGCAAACATAAATATGATATATCCACTAAAGAAAATATGGCAATACATATTAGAGTTCTATTGACCACCCTTATGTTTGGAATTTAAGCTTGCAGTTGGCAAAAAGGATGATAATAGGATAAATCCCGTAGAAAGGTTTTAAGATATAATACCGAAAGACGAAAAAGGAAGAAATGTATGGCAGATGATTGCATCATAAATAAAATTAAAAAAGGATCCCTGATGCCACTCCAGCAATCTTTTTGGGGTTCACGATGACGGCATACTCTGCACGTGACCGCCCATCTCAGTCTATTCAGTCTGACCTGTGTGGAGAGACTGGGAGCTTTGTAAATATGGTACAGTTCGTCATTATACCGCACTCTCCAGCCTTCACCGTCATTCACAGGTCCCAGAATTCTGCGCAACACTTCTCTCAAAAGTATCCAGTCGCTCTGCGGATTTCGCTGTCATTGTCCACGCTTCACATCCATAGGTCACTTCTGTTCGGATGATTGTTTGAAAAGGCGAACAATTTAGTGTTGTTAATTGTGAAATTTATATACATTCAAAATTAAAACTTATTATTGATAACGATTGTACAGTGAACCAAGTTTAAAAGGAAGAAAATCTTTACATCCGTAAACATTTCACGGGTTGCAACTAGTATATTCTTAAATGTCTAAGAATACCCTCTTAATGGTCCTAATGTAGAGAATTTTTTAGGGATAATCTTATTATATTTTCGCAAAAGTCTCAATTCAGATCCCCTTTCCAGGGTGTCTATGGTATTATCTACAGCCATCCATGAAAATATAACGCCTTATTTAATTCAGAGTTCGTTACATATGGCAACCTCGGAATATATACATAATAAGAAGCCAAGGAAAAATTTCGGAGCACTGCAACGGCACCAAACAATATTCTTTTAACATTTTGTTTTTTGAATGTTTACAAATACTTGTAGACAAATACTGGATTAATCATTTTAAGGTCATTGGTTGGGTTAAGCGCTCGCTTTTTCTGTAATACAACATTGTTGTGGTCGTAAGAAGGCAAAATGGGGAATGTTGTATTCAAATCAAATGAGTTTATTAACTCAAAAGACATTACAAACAGGAAAATGTTTAAGGCATCTTTTGAAAATAGGTAAAATATTATAAAAATACAACATAGTACCAGAAACGCATTAGAGATGGTTCGACATTAGGAAGACAAGATACTTTCTAAAGTCAAGAGTATTTGTCCCCTGAACGTACCTTCACTAATATAAATGACGTCGATCTCCGAGGAGACCGCGACCGTATTACATAAAGCGATCGCTTAACCCAACCAATGACAGGTCATAAGTCCTGTAAACGCCTCGACCCTGAACGTACCTTCACTAATATGAAAGACGTCGATCTCCGAGGAGACCGCGTTCAGCAGACTAATTGCTCTTCCCACCGGTGTCACCAGCGGCAGATTGGTTCTGGTGGCCGGTAGATAAAACAATTTGTGCTGTCGTTGTCGGAGAAATCTATCAGGGATAAAAAGACCAACACCCTCTAGCACGGCTGAATTCTCGAAATATCCCCTGATTAATTTAAAGAAATGTGTTATGAGATGCCCATCTCTTCGAAGCTGTAAAGAATTGGTTCTCAGCATTCCTAAAAGAAATGCCGTGGGATAGAGCCACGGATAACTACCATACTCCCTCATGTAGAGATACCTCAGAATTTTTTCTGAACTCTCTCCAGCATAACGGAATATCTCGCCTCGTTAGGACTTTCACAGAACCACTTTCGAGTCTGCTCCGAACCAACGCGTTGTATAGGACTCTGAGCACATTGGGATTTCTGAAAACTCTTACGTGTGTGTGAAACTGTGCATGCCGATATGAACGTAAGTATTAATTTAAATGCCTCTTATCGTTTCTCGGATGAGCAGACATTAGTCTACTTGCGTAGGTGTTGTCATTACACGTAAATGAATCACTCTAACTCAATGGTTCCCAATGTGATACATACGGATCCCAGGGGTTCCTGGGATCGTTCAGGTGGTCCGTGGAAAATTAAAATTGATTTGGAAGTCTCTGAACAACGTCAGGGGGTCCGCGCGAGGCATGGAACTGGATATTTTTCGTTGTCGACCTTCGCCGAAAAGGTTCACGACGAAAAATATCCCTGAACAAAATCCAGAATTCGTGAAAATCGGCCGGTCGAAATCGGCGCCGACCCTTTCTTATTTTTTGCTCATTTGTGAAAATCGGAACACGAATGAGCAAAAAAAAATAAGGTCAAAAGCGATTCCAGATTTTTTCCTATTGGCCTAATTTTGCTCTGTGTCTGCTTCAAAAGCTCATTTTATATAATGAAATCAAAATGTGTATATAAATATATAATGAAAAAAATAATGGTTAATTGTATCTCAATACAGACGAAGATGCAAATTGGAAACAGAATATCGTCACCTGAGAGTAAGAAGGTTCCAACTGACAAAAGTAAAAGTTGAGAAAAATGAAGTCAAAGTTTTGTTGGTTTCGGGTGTGTAGCTTGGAATAAATAGGTTTTATTCCAATTTCCAGAGATTCTTTTACCGAGAAACGTGTAAATTTTGTCTGGCAACAGTTGGAATAATAAAGTTCTAAGTTTAAATGAATCCTTCTTCAGTGAATCGTGTGTTTTGAATGATCAGATGGAACTTGATTATTTTCGTAACATCAAAATGACGATACTATTACATGTTTTTTTTAATTGTACGTATAGATAAGGTTAGTAAGAACCCTTTTCACGAAAAAATGCCAAATGTGAAATTTTGTTAGTTGGAACCCTCTTACTCTCAGGTGACGATATGGTGATCGAGGCGTTAACAGGACTAATGACCTGTCATTGGTTTGGTTAAGCGCATGCTTTATGTAATACAACATTCACCATTCCACCTTTCTTAAGATCATCATGTCTGACAACTTTTGGAAGTTGTATATATGTTAATATGTAACACCAAACTTCACATGTTAGTTTCAATCTACACACTAGCGCCATCTATGAAGATTGGATTTTAATGCAATGGGTAATATATAATAGCGAAAAAAATATATTGTGTACAGTAATTGGGTTCAAACGATCTGTTGTATACATAAAAAAAAAAAAAAAAACATGACAGCATGAGCCAAATCGATGTAAAGGGTATTATAGCTATCATAGTGATTCTCGTGACATGTGATAGGTAGCTAATCTATCGCCATTTTATTGTAACGTGAATTCTACACCAGACCGAAGAGAGTGTGACAATCGAACCCGAAACCTTCGGGGTAGCAGTCAATGCACTTACCACTCGGCCACTAAGGTCGTAGTTATATGTGATATGTAAAAAAAAAAACAATATTACGAAAGTAGGGGGTCTGCACAAAATAAAATGAATCAGCAGGGGGTCTACGGGACAAAAAAGTTCGGGAACCACTGCTGTAGTTGGACGTATAATCTTGAAAAGATCTTCTTCCTTATTTTATGATAAATGTGTTATAATATGTTTGAAATCGCATAGATTATTATTTCGGCGTAGGCGGTCTGTGGAAAGCACTCAGAGATAAAGATGAAAAGACTACGTAGCGAATGATAATAATGTTCCGTATCGCAAATAATCGATTGATATATCATGATGATTGATGAGTTTTTAGGATAAATTACAGACATCGCCCGCCAACATTAATATGATTATCTAAGCTGAGAATAAAAAACCCACGACATTCTAAAAAGATCCCTTAGGATGAAGGCTATCTGTAATGATGGATCTGCTTGGTTAACCTTTCCCTTACGGTGCTAAAATAAAAACGTGCGTTCCGGTGTAGGGTAGTCAGTACGCGTTAAAAAATTAGCGATTCTAAATCGGAAAAATAGGAACATTCATAGCTAATCCCCTTATATAATTATAATTGAAGTCAAAAATTATAATAATTGAGATTTGATTGCTAAAAACATTGAAAAACCATCTGGCAACGATCACGGAACGGGCATAGACCCGCTCTGGTTGCAAGCCCGAAAGCGACTGCCGCCGGCGCGGCGGGACGGCGAGAGTGAGAACATTGAGCTAGAACATATGCAAGAGTGAGATGCGAATATAGTGTCGCGTACTCAACGCTACGAATTCTGTTTCCGATGTTCACAAAATACCTCCGATATACCCGATGAATTCTGATTATTATTAATTTTTTTTTTTAATCAATGCGTAAATATATTATGGAGGAATACCTAAAATCTTAACCTTGTATTTATTAAATGTTTAGAGATATTTATGGTTATTAGAAGCAACGTGTAGTAGATGCCCATCACAGGGAAGGGAGGGTTAAACAGAAGAACATAAAAGCTACCCACCGCTTACAAGAGGCTGTTATAGGGCGCAGCGGCGCTCTTTCTTCAGTCTTACACGTAGGGAGCGCGGTTATTACCCGTGGCTCTTTCCGACTGAATTCTTGCTAGGTATGCTAAGCTACCAATCATTGGAGAGAAGGATTAATATCCACTTGGGAGTTCACTTCTTTCAGCTGATTGGCGGCCATATACATAACTCGGATGTCCTGAGTGATGTAGGTCTATTTGTCCCTGATAATTACCTATGACAAAGACAGCACAGATTGTTTTATTTGCCGCGCTGCAGAACCAATCTACCAATTTAAAGTTGATTTTTTTAAAACCTATGGACCCTAATATTATAAAAAAAATTGTAATCCTCCATTGAAGTGTTCTCAATATTTCGTAATAAAAAAGAGCAAAATATTACTTCCTTCATCCCAAAAAGAAATATTTTTTAAGACTGCCCTCACCTTCATTCGTGTTAAGGTAGAATTTGTTTTGCTAATATTTACAACTTTATCAAAAGTGACAAATACTTACTCGCTGTTTTGAACGTATTATAAATTATATGTTTGGCCTTTTCTCATACGTAATAATACCGATTGTGGACGGAAACGCAGCACGCAACTTAATAATATCAGAACTGTGAAAATATTAACACTTTACCAAAAGGGACAAATATTAATACGTACTCGTTGTCTAGGTGCCTTTATCATACGTAAAATGATAGCGCCACGGCGCGGCGAGGCGGGGCGACACAAGTTCATACTTGGTGTCAGTTGTTCATATGCTGTCTCGTCGTCTATATCAGAAATCGCATGGTTCCAGAAAAAAAAAAAATGATATGTTATTCAAATAATCCATGTATGTTATAGATATCGATCTATTCCTAATGAAATTCCCTACAAGATGACATAAATTAAATTTTGATTCATCGAGTCATATGCTTGATATTTATAGATAAAGTTAGCGGTAAACTGAATTTACCACATGGGAGCGAGCGTTTTGTTTTGAACACGGTACGTTAAGGGTTAATCGAGTGGCCTCGGAGGTCGACATATTTCGTGAAAGTGTGAGTTGCCTCAGGGATACAATATCGTTGTGATTGTTATCTCTGATGCCGTAGTATTTATGTATTTAATAACTAATTGTATCTCCATAGAGACGAATATGTAAATTATTTGGAAATAGAATATGGTGGTAGAGGCGTTTACAGGACTTATGACCTATCATTGGTTGGGTTAAGCGATCGCTTTATGTAATACAAAACTCCCCATTCTGCCCTTCTACGAACACCATGTCTGACAATAGATGGCGCTAGTGTAGATTGAACTAAAATATGTCAATTGTTTCTCAACATGGTAGCATTTATACAACATTCAAATAATTGTCAAACGTGGTGTTCGTAGAAGGGCGGAATGGGGAATGTTGTATTACATAAAGCGATCGCTTAACCCAACCAATGATAGGTCATAAGTCGCATAAACGCCTCGACCACCATATTCTGTTTCAAATAATTTACGTCTTCGCTTATATTGAGATATAATTAATTCTTAATGATTAATACACCCGTAATGGGTAAAATCCAGTATTTGTAGACATTCAAAAACCAAAAAAACATTCAAAAACCAAAAAACATTCAAAAACCAAAAAAAAACATCTAAAACAACATTATGTGTTAAATTATTTTTATTTTATATCATTGTATTATGTTTAATTTGTTTTAGATTTATTTTGTAGACGTTGGACGATCAAAGTGTGCGCGGGAGATGCCTATTGGTGGCGATGAGGTTCGCAATCCATCACACCGCGTCTCTCGCGAGGGCGAAAAGAGAAGGATGGAGTGCCGCATCGATTAAAGTGTGGCAGCCCATTCTTTCTGCCTACCCTCTCGGAGAGACGGCGTGATGGTTAGTTTTGTTTGTTTAGTTTTCAAAAATCAAAATTTGTGTATTTTGTTATTTTATTATTATTTTTTTAATGTTGTTGGTCTTCTTAACGTTACTTTTCAAGCCCAGATCCTATCCTGCTATATCAATTTAATTGAGGAGTTCTTGAAGATCGTGTATACTATCAGCTAAAATAACTGTGTCATCAGCATACCTGATGTTAAATCCACTGAGTAATCTAAAGAAATGGGTTATTGTCTCATACTGTAAAATATAATACCAATTCACGACCAACGTGTCAATAGATGTATCAGCTGAAATACTGTAATCAACTATTATGTATATTTTTATAAGAAATTATCAGTAATAAGGAAGCCACATCTTACGTTATCAATTCTAAACACTTATCTTTGTTAATCGATGGATTAAACCTTTGAATATTATTGTAACCAGCGTCAATAATGTTTTTAAACATAAAATCTGGCGTCATGCAATATTTATGTTTGATTGATTGAGTACTCTATTGCGTCAATAGCAAAATAAAACAGTAGAGAAGTAAATACACATAATTGATTAGTGCCCTCATAAGCTTATTTCCCTAAATAGATTTTACATATATGTAATATTTAAGACGCCATTTGCGTTCTTCTGAGACAATGTTATATTAAGGCCGTATATCGAACAAAAAACAACGGTTGAAATTGTGCGAAAGTCGAGGGCCGCCTGTATCGTCTGAACTTCGAGCGACATGGCCTGCCCAGCGCCATTTTAGCGCTGCCACTTTTCTGATGATGTCCGACACTCCTGTGCTGGCTCTAATAGTGGTGTTACTCACCTTGTCCGGTAAACTGATCCCCAACATTGCTTTATTCATATAACTCTTTGGACAATTCTCAATTATTATAATTTGCGGTTTTCTGAGACAATGTTACAGTTTCAAACCCAAAGTTCAAATTAACAAAGCTTTTCTGAGACAATGTTATAGTTTCAAACCCATAAGAGAAGAATTGGACTAAGCTGGGCAGCTTTCGAAAAAATAGGTTACATCTTTAAAAACCGGAAAATACCAATCAACCTGAAGCGAAAAGTCTATGAAGCCTGCGTTCTTCCAGTGGGTACTTATGGTCTTGAAACTGTAACATTGTCCAAACAAAGTTCCGAGAAACTACGAGTGACCCAAAGAGCCATGTTAGGAATAAACCTAAGAGACAGAGTCAGAAACGATACGGTGAGAGAAAAAACAAAGGTCATTGACATCATCCACCGGGTGGCGACTCTAAAATGGCAATGGGCAGGTCACGTAGCCAGAAGCTCAGACGAAAAATGGACAAGAAGACTGCTGACTTGGAGACCGTGGATGGCAAAGAGAAGTGCAGGGCGACCACAACTAGGGTGGAAGGATGATCTGAACAGACATGTCGGAATAACCTGAATGCAGTCTGCACAAGACAGAGTGACATGGAAGCGAATGGACCTTTGTCCAGGATTGGACGGGAATAGGCTGAGGAAGAAGTAGAAGAAAGTTAACCTAGGTAGGACGCAGCAGTCAAACACCTTCCATATAATGTTAATTGGGGTTCACTTTTACGCGCACCAAACCTTCTTTCAACGTAAATCGCTAGCTAAAAACTAACTAACTAACTAACCATCACGCCATTTCCCCGGAGGGGTAGGCAGAGAGAATGGATCGCCACAATGCTCCGTTCTAGCATACCTCTCTGTATTCCTCTACATTCATACATCGTACAATACACGCACGTCGATTATTCCGACATCGAATGTGCCCGCCTTTTAGTAATTGATTAATTTGGTCATGCCATGTTTTCCTCGGTCGTCTTCGGCTTCTTTTTCCACTCGCGCTGCTTGTGTACAACTTTGTAACCATTCTTCCTCATCCATTCGTTGCATATGTCCAAACCATCTCAAGGATCCTTTTTTAATTTTATCCATGATGCAGTCATCTGCCTTACATTTCTCACTTATTTCATCGTTCGGTATTCTATGATACAACGTTTTCCCGCACATGCTTCTTAGTGATCTAATTTCTACGGCGTTTATCCTGCTTTCATCCTTCTTTTGTCAGCTCCAAGCTTCACTTCCATACCCGAGGGTTGGCACTAGAACTCCATTGTGTACTGCCATTTTTGCTTCTGTGGATATATTTCTATTTGCAATAATGACTTTGAGTGCGCCATTTATTTTATTCCCAGCACCAACCCTTCTTTCGATGTCTTTTTTCCATTTTTCCGTCTCCTGTAAACATGCTTCCCAGATACGTGAATTTGGTAACTTGCTCCAATTTCTCGCCCATCGCACTTATATCACAAATCGTCATACATTCTAGCTAAATACAATACATAAACTCTAACAAAGTGTTTTCTTGATAGTGCATTATCAAATGTGTCGAAAATAAACACGTAGATGTTTATATATCCTAGCTTATGGAGCAGATTATCAACTTATGGCTATTAATATGACTTAGTACATTATTAATAGTCATTAAGGGGTATGATAAAAAACCCAAAATTATATAAAAATATATTTAATGGAAATACCCAAAGTATTTTGGGTCTACTTATGTAAATAATGTGTATTTAGTCAAATAATATTAAGTAATCATTATATCAGCTTGCATTGTGTTAATAAATTCGAGAGTTTAATGTTGCTTAAGGTAGATCCAAGTGTTTAAGTGTAGAGGAACTAGAGGTATCAGCAAAGAATTCAGTGGCGGTCCATTCCCTCTGCCTATCCTTCCGGAGAAACGGTGTGATGGTGTTGTTGTTGATGTAGTGCGAATAAAAGTTTTATTAACAAAATAATGGAAAGGTCATTTAGATGGTTTTGACACATGGAAAGAATGAATGAAGAAAGATAGGCTAAGAAAGTATGTATTAACGATATGTACGTAATTAGAAACGGAGGAAGGCTGAGGAAAACATGTCACGAAGGAGAAATCGATATATTTTTATGACTAAACAAGAAATTAGCTTAAACAAGAAAATGTATTTGTTTATAAAGCTTAAACAAGGAAGTGTATTTATGTATAAAGCTTAAACAAGAAAATATAGTTGTTTATAAATCTAACTAACTAACTAACTAACCATCACGCCGCGCCGTCTCCCCGAAGGAGTCGGCAGAAAGAATGGACTGCCACACTTTTCTTTCCTGACATATTTCTCTCGCTTCATCAACATTCATACATCGTGTCATGCACACGCGTCGATTTCTCTGACTCCTCACATGGCCGACATTTAATATTTGATTTATTTGATCATGCCACGTTTTCCTCGGTCTTCCTCAATATCTTGTTCCATTATTGCATCGTTAACATATACTTTTTTTTATCATTCTTTCTTCATTTGTTCTTTCCATATGTACAAACCATCTTAATAATCCTTTCATTATTTTGTTCATAACACCATCATTCGCACCGTATTCACTTCTTATATTTTCATTCGACACTCTATCATACACAGAGTATCTACACATTTGTCTAAGAGATCTCATTTTTTTAATAAAGCTTAAACAAGAAAATGTATTTGTTTACAAAGCTAAAACAAGAAAATGCATTTGTTTACAAAGCTTAAACAGGAAAATGTGTTTGTTTAAAAAGCATAAACAAGAAAATGTATTTGTTTAAAAAGCTTAAACAAGAAAATTTATTTGTTTACAAGCTCAAACAGGAAAATGTATTTGTTTGAAAAGCATAAACAAGAAAATGTATTTATTTATTATATAAAGATTAAACAAGTAAATATATTTGTTTACAAAGCTTAAACAAGAAAATGTATCATCTGTTTACTAAGCTTAAACAAGAAAATGTATTTGTATGCAAAGATGATACAAGAAAATGTGTTTGTTTACAAAGCTTAAACAAGAAAATATATTTGTTTATTAAGCTTAAACAAGAAAATGTATTTATTTATAAAAATTAAACAAGAAAACGCATTTGTTTACAAAGCTTAAACAAGAAAATGTATCTGTTTACTAAGCTTAAACAAGAAAATGTATTTGTATGCAAAGATTATACAAGAAAATGTATTCGTTTACAAAGCTTAAACAAGAAAATGTATTTGTTTATTAAGCTTAAACAAGAAAATGTATTTGTATGCAAAGATTATACAAGAAAATGTGTTTGTTTACAAAGCTTAAACAAGAAAATGTATTTATTTATTAAGCTTACACAAGAAAATGTATTTATTTATAAAAATTAAACAAGAAAACGCATTTGTTTACAAAGCTTAAACAAGAAAATGTATCTGTTTACTAAGCTTAAACAAGAAAATGTATTTGTATGCAAAGATTATACAAGAAAATGTATTCGTTTACAAAGCTTAAACAAGAAAATGTATTTGTTTATTAAGCTTAAACAAGAAAATGTATTTGTATGCAAAGATTATACAAGAAAATGTGTTTGTTTACAAAGCTTAAACAAGAAAATGTATTTATTTATTAAGCTTACACAAGAAAATGTATTTATTTATAAAAATTAAACAAGAAAACGCATTTGTTTACAAAGCTTAAACAAGAAAATGTATCTGTTTACTAAGCTTAAACAAGAAAATGTATTTGTATGCAAAGATTATACAAGAAAATGTGTTTGTTTACAAAGCTTAAACAAGAAAATGTATTTGTTTATTAAGCTTTAACAAGAAAATGTATTTGTATGCAAAGATTATACAAGAAAATGTGTTTGTTTACAAAGCTTAAACAAGAAAATGTATTTGTTTATTAAGCTTAAACAAGAAAATGTGTTTATTTATAAAAATTAAACAAGAAAACGCATTTGTTTACAAAGCTTAAACAAGAAAATGTATTTGTATGCAAAGATTATACAAGAAAATGTGTTTGTTTACAAAGCTTAAACAAGAAAATGTATTTGTTTATTAAGCTTAAACAAGAAAATGTATTTATTTGTAAAACTTAAACAAGAAAACGTATTTGCTTACAAAGATTAAAACTAGAAAATGTATTTGCATGAATAGTTTATAGTGGTTTATTATTATTAAAATATATATTATATTTAGGTTTAAGACAACGAGACGTTGCAGGTTTCCAGATAACAACCGAGCTTTAAGGGTTGGAAGCTGCGGAGCGAAAGAGAATAATAGGAAACATAATAAAAGCGTTTGTTCTTGTTAGCTGCGCATGACTTTTGAGGTAGAATTTATTTCCGGTCTGTCCTGACAGAGCACTGACCACTATAACGAAAACCTCTATGAAAATTCAATTACAATAAAAACACACCAACACTACTATTTTTTATCTATTATAACATACATATAAAATTATTTCTTCTATGTTCGCCATACTTTGTGTTGTAGGTAGATGTTTTATTTGTCTTTTTATTTTTTATTTACTTTGAATATACAACACTAACTTTAAAAAAAAATCTAATAACATATCAGACAGGTTTCGGACAACCGGTCCTTCCTCAGTGATATTATAAAGATACATATTTAAAATATTATAAAATTGCTTAAAAATATGATCAGTTTGGACAGATGTTATAAAGGTTTATTTTGGAACGTTTATGCTTTTGTTATAACAAATCCAGGTGAATACATTAAGAATATTAAAATTTGGGCCGCTTATTAAAATGTTACAAAAATATTATTGTCGTATGCTCCTGTTACTGGATAATTTTAATGCTAAGAATATAATGTAAGTAGGATAAATGCCGAAGAAATTAGATCACAGAGAAGTCAAATCAAACCAAATCAGTTTATTTCATCAACAGACATTACTAAAATTATTTTTAAGGCATCTATTGAGAATAGGTAAAATAATAATATATTGTGTATAGTATACTACCAGTAACGCATAAGAGATGGTTCAACATTAGGAAGACAGGATACTCTCCAGAATTAAGAGTATTTGCCTTCTGAACGTACTTTCACTAACATGAAAGACGTTGATCTCCGAGGAGACCGCGTTCAGCAGACTAATTGCTCTCCCCACCGGTGTCACCAGAGGCAGATTGGTTCTGGCGGCCGGTAGGTAAAACAATCTGTGCTGTCGCTGTCGGAAATATCTATCGGGGACAAAAGGCCGAACACCCTCCAGTACGGCCGAGTTCTCGAAGTATCCCTTAATTAATCTAAAGAAATGGGTAATTAGATGTCCATCTATTCGAAGCTGCAGAGAATTGGTTCCGAGCATTCCCGAAAGAATGTGTATGAAAACAATATATGATAGAATACCGAACGACGAAATAAGGAAGAAATATAACACAGATGATTGCATCATACGGAAAATTAAAAAAGGATCCCTGAGATGGTTTGGACATATGGAACGAATGGACAAGGGAAGAATGATTAAAATGTTGTATACAAGCAGTGTGAGTGGAAATAGAAGCCAGGGAAGACTAAGGAAAGTATGGCATGGCCAAATTAATCAAATACTAAAATGCAGGCACATTCTAAGTCGGAAAAAACGAATTGCGTCAAGGTTTGTCAGGACAGAGCTGTATGGCGGTCCATCCTCTCTACCTACATCTGCGTGGGAACGGCATGATGGTTAGTTAGTTAGTTAGTTAGAAGAGTGATTTGTTGTTTGATAAGTTCATACAGGTGAATGGAAAATTTATAAGTCTTCTAGTAATCGTAAAAGGATTTTTCAACGTCTTAGCCATTTAATATATTCTTTTTTGCACGGAATTATTGTTCAGACAATTCTTAAATAATTAATAATCTCAATTAAAACTACTTTATGGTAAATTTTGTATTGACAGCATCGGACAAGATAGTTTAAATAACTTCACCTTAGCGAACATTGAATGTAATTTTCATAGAGATTATTAGAGTTCTTTTTAAATTTCTTCTTCTTCTTCTGGAACCGTGTCAAGTCCCCTCAACGTTGGCAATCACTGCAGCGAAAGCATCTCAGCCCTGCGACGCTTTGAACAGGTTATCAACTCTTATCATTCCTGGACAATCCCTTATATTCCGCAGCCAGGACAACTGCCCTCTTCTAACTCTTCGCCGTCCCTCTTTCTTGCCCATGATTATTAGCTAAAGGAGGTGGTATTTTTCTCCCCTTAGGACATGACCCAATATGACTACCTATTTGTCATATGACTATACTTTTAAATTAAAAGTTTTGTAATAAAAGTTATATTTTATTTAAAAACTCAGGGCCTGTTGTGTAATATTATAATAACATAATATACTGATAACGTAAAAACGATTATACAAAAAAAAATTATGCAATGGAATTAAATTTTTAAGAATATTTTGGATAACTCCATATTAAGTCATCTTTCGACAAAAAGTTGAAACAAAAAATCAATCTTACCGACGCATTCACTGATAGCAATTTAAAATGTTATAGAGTTTATTACACAGATGGCGTTACTAGTATTACAATCTAGCTCATATGGTAACTGTGGAACCTTAATAATTTCACCGATAGATGGCGGTAGTGTATAAATTCGTGATAATATTTTATTTGTTCATATAATTATTCCGAAGTTAATTAAAAAATGTTTTTTGGTCTTATTATTTATGAGCAAATAATTTAAATGAATAATGATTATTTGATGTTTTATCAGAACATTTTATCTTATAATTTATAATAATAATGCATTACCCAAATGACATATAAGTGGAAGATGACAGCTTGCATGTAAATATCAAATTTCCTACATATTCTTATTCCAATTTTATATTATACGTGTAACCGGTTGAATTGCCAACCGGTTTCAATATAATTATGGAGAAAATGCGCAATTTAAAATAGTAGTCATGCTCGTACCAATTGCACTCGAATTTTTCTCTTGACACTAGTGTAAAAATTGGCCGAGATGCATTCTAATAGTTATCGATAGGTGCATGTAATCATCTTTACTTAACTTAAAATTTCTGAAATATATTTAACAACTGACAACTTCATAAGAATTTGGATGGATTTAAGGACAGCCTTCTAAATTGTTGCTTTTTGAGAAAAATTCTCTGCCATTTTATATACTGATACATCATGTCATGTACCCACTTGATTGATTGATTGATTTGTATTTTCTTCTATATCACTATTACTTTGTGTTTTTTTTTTATAAATATTTATTTGACTGTAAATATTTACACAAATGAAAATATTCTGTGTCCCGAAACAGGTTTGTTTTTGTCTTTAATTCGTAATTAAAATATAATAATTTTTTAAAGTTAATAAAATATGAAGAGATTTGTTTTTTTACATTTATTTTCTGTAATTTTACACGGTATTCAGGTACACTTTGTAATACAATAATTTTCACTGTAATTATATTGTTTTTTATTGTTTCTTAAACAATGACGTAAAACTTCATATTAAATATTAACACGTATGAAAACGTCTGTTTTCTAGAAGTTGTATTATATTAATAGGTTAATGACATTTTTCGCCTGTCTAAGGCATTATCAAATTTTATTTGATAATAATACTTTTGACTGACGAAACATGTCATTCATATAAAATATACCTAATAAAACTTCTAGAAAACATACGTTTTAATTTCTATTCATAAAATAAACACTGTTTATTTTAATAATGAACAGTGTTTATTTATTTGTTTGCTCCTAAAGGTATCATATTTTTATTAATTATTTTAGTAAAGCATTGCATACATTGCTGATTATTTTAACTAAGTAATCATCACGCCGTTTCTGGAAGGGTAAGCAGAGAGAATGGACCGCCACAATCTTCAATCCTGAAACACACCTCTCTAGTTTCCAAGGTCGATTCTTCCTACTTCTAACATGACCGACCTTTAAAATTAGATTTATTTGGTCATGTCATGTTTCCTAATTAATTCCATCGCTAACGTGTATTTTCTTAACCTTTCTTTCTTCATCCATGCGTTCCATGTGTCCGAACCAACCCAATGATCCTTTTAAAATTTTGTTCATAATAATAATCCCAAGTTATCATGAAAGCGAACCCGTAGTTTAAGAAGACTACTTATATTGAATAATCTTATAATTTTGGCTTCATACAAAAAAAAACGCGAGGGTTTGCAGTGGCAGTGCGTGCAAGTTTCCTAGAAGGATAAATACCCAATTAGAATCATTAATAATTTTTGCTCGGCGGTCTGGCGGAACAATAATGGAATCACGCAGCCGCCCCCAGAGAGGGCAAATCCGCTTATGGACAAATTAATCATGAGACCCTCCCTCCGCTACCCCGGCTCACGGGGGGTGGTACTTACTATCGGTTTGCATGATATTCCCTTTACTTTTACATTTACATCCCTTTAAAACGCGACAGGGGGTGGTCTTGCTAATGTGGACAAAAATAATTGAATTCGCATTAAATATTTATAAAAAGTAACCGTCGATGGGTCGGCTCTCGAAGTGGTACAAGAATACACATATCTTAGACAAATCATACAATTATGTAGAAACAATTTCGAAAAAAAGCCGACCGAAGAATTCAGTTGGGTTGGACGGCCTTTGAAAAATTACGTCATTGTCTCACCTCTAAAATACCACAATGCCTCAAGACTAAAGTCGTCAACCAATGCGTCTTGCCAGTCATGGCGTACGGAGCCGAGACGTGGACACTGACAAAAGGTCTAGTCTACAGATTCAAGGTCGCCCAACGCGCCATGGAATCAGGCATTTATTCGACAACAAACCAAGGTGACTGAGGTGGCTCTGAGGATGGGCGGGCTGAAGTGGCGATGGGCTGGCCATATCTGTCGGAGAACCGATGGCCGATGGGGCAGACGGGTTCCGGAGTGGAGACCGCGTACAGGATTTCGCAGAGTTGGACGTCCCCCTGCCTGCTGGACCGATGATCTGAAGAGGATTGCTAGACATGGATGGATGGGAGCGGCAATGAATAGAGGGCGGTAGGGTGCTTTGGGAGAGGCCTACGTTCAGCAGTGGATGACAGACGACTGATGATAAAGGTTTATAAAATATATTTTAAGATAGTCCATTATTTTGGTGGAAACACTTTGATATTTCAAAATTATTAACTGTTTAATAAAAACACTGTTATAACATATCACAATTGATTTAACACCTGATGTTGATGTGACACCTGATGATGCTAACATTGGTTAGCGAAACAGCTGTCTCGACTGTTAATTTTTGTTTAAATCTTCTTCTTCCTCTTTTAATAGATCTGTGGATCTGTTTTTATGGCGTCGAGGTCTCCTGCGACACAGAACTCCAAATGTCTCGCCATCTCTTCACAGGTCTTCCGGGTTGGCGAGTTCGCATTGGCACGTTGTTTGCGGCATCCATTTCATTGGGGGAGTCTATCGTCGCTCATTCGTTCTACGTGGTCGCGCCAGAAGCGCCTTCTTTTCCTGCCCCATCTGACGATATCTTCGGTATCGCAGGTCTCACGTATTACTGTGTTTCTGATTCTGTCCCTCAGTGTTTTGCCCAGAGTAGCGCGGAGTATTTTCCTTTCGGTGGTTCGTAATAGTGTTTTGGTTCTATTTGTGTCAGCCCTCGATTCTATACCATAAGTCATTATGGGTCTGACACATATTTTACTCACATGTTTGGTTTGGTATACCCAAATGAGACATAACAAACGAAACATATTTAGACATGAAATTCTGTCTACATCGTTTAAACACACATACGCTTAAAGGGTTTCATCTTTACCGCTTTTATTATGTTCTTTTGCTTCTGCCAGTTCCACGCTTTGCTTCCATAAGAAGAATGAAATATTCCGTAAAGAATTCCGCTGTGAATGGCTGTTTTCGTTTGCAATGATAAAATATTGTATTGTATTTCATTGATAAAATCTTGTTTTGTCTTTCATTGATAAAATCATTTTTATCTTAACTAACTTACTAACTAACCACCACGCCGTCTCCCGAAGGGGTAGGCAGAAATAATGGACTGCCACACTTTTCTTTCCCGACATATTTCTCTCGATTCCTCAATATTCATCATCGTGTCGTGCACGCGCGTCGATTTCTCTGACTCCTCACGTGGCCGACATTCAATATTTGATTTATTTGATTATGCCATGTTTTCCTCGGTCTTCCTCTATTGCTAGTTCCATTTACACCGTTAACGTTTAATTTTTTACCATTCTTTCTTCATTCATTATTTTCCATATGTCTAAACCATCTTAATGACCCTTTCATTATTTTGTTCATAACACCATCATTTGCACCGTATTCACTTCTTATATTTTCATTCAACACTCTATCATACGCAGATCTCATTTTTACTTAATTTATTCTACTTTCATCATTTTTTTTCCAGTTCCATACATACATTCACTGTTGTCTTTCTGTAATAAAATCTTGTTTTGTCTTTCATTGATAAACTCCTGTTTTGTCTTTCATTGATAAAGTCTTGTTTTGTCTTTCATTGATAAAATCTTGTTTTGCCTTTCATTGATAATATCTTGTTTTGTCTTTCATTGATAATATCTTGTTTTGACTTTCATTGATAAAATCTTGTTTTGTCATTCATTGATAAAATCTTGTTTTTTTGCTATTTATTGTTAAAGTTTGTGACCTTGATGCTCTTCAACAATTCCATGCTGCAATGAGCCTTCTTTGTCATTAAAAGAAAATATATATATAAATTACATTGTATATTTAAAAATAAACGTGATTCTAGAACCAATTCAAACCAACCAATAAATAACTGTATATCTCTAACATCATGCGTTAATCTAGAGAAATTCGGCCATTATGTGTTACTTAATATTTTGTTTACCAATTAGGTTACTCAATTTCTATTTCTGGCCTGATTCGCTGTGATTGGTGTACTATAAAAATGTTCACCATTTAATTATATTGATTTAAAGTAAGCAAGTAACAATCAATTAATTACAAGCGATTCTGACACCTTTTGTTTATACTCACCTCTGGCTTAAACTCGCCTTCAGAAATCATACCCACAGGCAAAACACCATGACTTGAATAGTAAGTATTAATATACTTGTAAGTTCATTCATATTAATGGACTATTGTGAGTTCAACAAAAAATTCCATTGATTGAAGTGTATAAAGACAGCGTATAATAGAGAAGAAACATAGAGAAACTCGCACAGCTTACTCGAAGCTGTTTTAGGACGCAGAGATGCCCTTTCGTCAGCTTCGCTCTCACAATATCTAGACCCGTGCCACGTCCATACGGGACTGAAGTAAAATGTCCATTAGTATATTAAGGTAGTAGTCTGGTAACTTCAGCCGATTTTCATGTCTTTTTTGGAGGGCGTTTTTTTGTAGGAAAATAAAAATGAATCGTTTTGAAAATTTAGGATGTTTTTATTTACATATTAACGACACAAAAAAAAATTTGAAAAAATTTAATGGTTTATTATTATTACTACCTTAATGCATACACAGGTACTTTTTATATTATGTAAATAAAAAAACATTGTTTTGATTCATAAAATTTAAAATATTACCTTCTTCTTCTTCTTAGTGTAGACCTTGTGGCCTGTTTCTTAAGAGGAATTACCGATTTCTTTAGTTTAATCAGGGGATTTTTCGAGAACTCGGACGTGCTAGGGGGAGTTGGTATTTTTGTCCCTGATAGATATCTCCGACAGCGACAGCACAGATTGTTTTACCTACCGGCCGCCATAACCAATCTGCTTCTGGCGACACCGGTGGGAAGAGCAATTAGTCTGCTGAACGCGGTCTCTTCGGAGCTCGACGTCTTTCACATCAGTTAAGGTACGTTCAGGGGACAAATACTCTTGAATTTAGAAAGTGTCTTGTCTTTAATATTATTGTGTCGACGATAACATAATGTGCACATAATTCATTTGTGATAAAAAAAATCACTTAAGACATTATGGCACTTAAATTTATACCGCTATATCAGTATCTTTGTTATACATTGACATTAATTGTAAATTTCATTATCTCAAAAAAAAAAACGTGGTCCAAGTTAGCATATAAATTGGAGTGACATTTCCAGGCGTTATCTAGCAGTGCGTTAATGGCGGTAGCCTTTCACATTGTGTTATAAGGATCTTCTGCTTAATGCTTAAATCAAATATTCATGGATGGCGCTGGTCTGTAAATTGAAACTGACATGTGAATTGTGGTGTTGGATATTAACATATATATAACTTCCAAAAATTTGTCAAACATGGTGGTCATAAGAAAGGTGGAACGGGGAATGTTGTAATTACATAAAGCGTGCGCTTAACCCAACCAACGACAGGTCATAAGTCCTGTAAACACCTCGATCACCATATTCAGTTTCCAGTTTGCATCTTCGTCTCTATTGAGATAAAATTAATCCTTGAAAAAATATTTGTTTAAAGAAATGCATATTTGTAACCCTGAATTATTAGGTTTCTTCATGTCTGGCAGCAAGAAGTAATCAGTGGTACGGCGGTATTAAACTCTGCAAATATTAATAATCAGGTAAGCCCGTCCCCAGTCGCCCCCAGTCGCGCCTCCCGAGCGTTCTGAGCGACCCCTCCCAGCCCACGGTCCACAGAGGGTTAAACAGTCATAATTGAATACCGGGATAAAAGTCTCCGAACAGGATTCATCGAACTCGTAGCTTTTGCGATGAATACTCAATAAAGCTATGAATAAATTCCAAAGGCACGAAGATATGATGCACAGAGCTGACAGAATTATGACGAAACGGAAATATAATTCGAGGTACTCCTCGAATTATTGTTTAATCTATATATGGACAAGTGGGGTGACAATGCAGTAGAAATGAGATCTCTTAGACGAATGTGTGATACTCTGTGTGATATGATAGAGTGTCGAATGAAAACGTAAGAAGTGAATGCGGTGCGAACAATGGTGTCATGAACAAAATAATGAAAGGAACATTGATGGTTTGGACATATGGAAAGAATGAATGAAGAAAGAATGGTAACAAAATTATTTGTTAATGATGTAAATGGAACCAGGAATAGAGGAAGACCGAGGAAAACGTGGCACGATCAAATAAATCAAATATTGAATGTCGGCCATGTGAGGAGTCAGAGAAATCAACGCGTGCATGACTCGATGTATGAATGTTGAGGAAGCGAGAGAAATATGTCAGGAAAGAAAAGTGTGGCAGTCCATTCTTTCTGCCTACCCCTTCGGGGAGACGGCGTGATGGTTAGTTAGTTAGTTAGTTAGTTTGGACAAGTGGGAGTAAGGGAGATCCTATTGACCCTTAGAGCAGTGCATGGCCATCACCGCCATGCTACGCTGGAGGATTGATCTGATCCCAAGTACCTATCCACACCTCCTTGACTTTGGTCTCTCCTGGAAACTATGCGAAATGTTAGAGATCGAGTGTGAATAACCTCGTACTCCATTGGCATCACTAACGTATACTTTCTTAACCATTCTTTCTCCATCCATGCGCTCCATATGTCCGAACCAACGCACCGATCCTTTCATAATTTTGTTCATAATACCTTCTATATCGTTCTACCACACCTTCGTCTTAGGGACCTCATCTCTTCCGCCAGTTCCATGCTTCGCTTCCATACATTAGGGTTGGGACCAGAAATCCATTGTGAACTCTTTTGTACCAGAACTCCATTCCACATAATTCATTTGGGACAAAAAATACTTAAGAGATTCAAATCAAATCAAATCAGTTTATTTCATCAACAGACATTACAAAAATTATTTTAAGGCATCTATTGAGAACAGGTAAAATAATATATTATGTATAGTATACTACCAGAAACGCATGGGAGATGGCTCAACGTTAGGAAGACAAGATACTCTCCAGAATAAAAGCCGCGCCACACTGTTTTAAACAAGCTCTCCACATCGGTCTCCACCGGCGGTTTAAAACTGTGTAGACACTTGTTTGAAACCAAAATTCATTTGACCTTCTACAAACTTTGTGGACGGACGCGCATAGTATGCGTGTGAATCCACCGTTTAAACACGCATTCCACATGTGGAGAGCTCTTTTACAACAGTATGTGGACGCTACACCAACCGTGAACTCCACAGCTCTCCACCAAGGTCACCCCTGTGGAGAGCTTGTTTCAAACAGTGTGGCACGGCCTTTAAGAGTATTTATCTTCTGAACGTACTTTCACTAATATGAAAGACGTCGATTTCCGAGGAGACCGCTTCAGCAGATTAATTGCTCTTCCCACCGGTGTCACCAGAGGCACTTACATTTATCATCTAAATGTTGTTTACTGAATCGACGATAACATATTTTATTTGCGACAAAAAAATCACTTAAGACATTTTGGTTCTTAGATTTTTTCTACGTTGTAATATAATTTTATTAAATCACACGATGTATCCACATTATTATTGTCATCTGAAACACTCAATATACGCAACCTTCTCACATACCCGAGCACGAAAATAGAATCCGTGTTCCGCGTATTTACCAAAATATTGACTTCGCTGTGTACTCAATGGCACTTTCTTTGAGAAGCCTTTGAATTAGGGGCTGCGCTGCGGAGTGGGGGTGCAGCGGGGAGGGGGTAAGTGTTCACTTCCGTCGCTAAAAGCTTTCCAAAGCCAGCCAACAACTTTTACCGACACAAAGCTCGCTACATTTGGCGAGAACGAATGCTGTGCAGGCCAAGAAAAAGTATGCGCACACGAAAATTATTTTGAGTTGTATTTTATATTTTATCCATTTGAACATATAGACGCTACTAAAGAGATCACGTGGAAAGAACATGTTCTGAAAGAGTGATCAATATAGCCGCAAATAAAGTACCAACAAGAAATCGACCTTGTGGTGAAACGATCTACACATGTGATGACCCCTCCTGGTCACGGCACCAAATGTGGTGATTTGAGCTGGTCCCCGTTCGTAACCCAGCCTTCAACCTTCCTGGTCATCATCACTGTGATGACCCGTCCTGGACACGGCGCCGAATGTGATGGATTGCCCTGGTCCGTGAGGAACCTAAGCAGAATCCCTCCTAACCTTCCTCCGCGAATGGTGGAGCTTCCTCCAGTCATTCCCCCTTCATCCACCTGTACGGAGCTTACAGGTGTTTTACCTTACGCGAGTTGGCCTTCGTGATCGTCTAGAAATAATACCGTATGACCCTTCGTTATGACCGATGTAATCCAAGCCCTTTTATTTGGCGAATACTGATAATTTCATTTTAAAGCTAATCGTTCCTAACCCTTCCGAATATTCTAAGCAATCCTGACAAACCCACGTGTAATCAACTATATGTCACTCAATATTTCCTAGGAACATCTAAACCAAACAACCTAAAATATCTCTAAGTTTACAGAATATAAATTCAAAATATTATCTCTAGAAAATGTGGCAGCCCTGGAAGAAACATTCACAAACAATTTGGAACAAATACAATGTACAGTAATTTAAATCAGAGCGTAATGTAATAATGATGCAATAAAGAACAGCTTCCTGAAAGGTACAGGTTATTTAACAATTCAGTGCCAAAATATAATATATTAAGTATATAAGGAGTTATAGGGGATTCGGATATAATGTGTTAGTATCGCGGGGAACCAGTCTTTTCGTCAGACTGATGATTTTTCTCCACTGCTCCACAGCAGAATCGTCTGGAGACCAGACGTTCTACCTCCCAACCCTTAATCAGTGGACCTGGGGATTCAAACCCATGAACCTGGCCATCACCCTATCGGGGGTTTTCGAAGTTAGCCCACCCACGACAGAATTCCCGCAGACGCGATAGTAGGGTCTTCCACCTACTTATCTATATGAGTCTGTATATGGCGCGGGCTCTTGAAGTGAGCTTCCCAACTTCTCTAACTGTCTTCATTCATCAGCAGTCAACCATATTTATGTAGCATAATTTGCATGGGTCGAAGTTTATATGTTTATTTATATAGAAGATGGCAAATTTTGTTAGAACGCTACATGTCCATAACTAAGATTTCAGTATTCGATGAGTTAGTGAATACCTGTTTCGGGCGCGATGCGTTGGCCCGAGTGTTAGTGAACTATATTACGTGCAGTATAGGAAAGGTATCAATATATCATGTACATATATACATATATATATACATATATATATACATATATATATATATACATACATATATATACACATATATATATATACATACACATACACATACATATATATATACACACATATATATATATATATTTAGGTACATGTATGTAATATATAAACGTAAGCATAGTATAATCATGGAGTAAGCCGAACGCATACGTTCCAATTTCCTGAAATATAAATTCTTAATTCTAGACTTAGCTTTCCGTCGATCAGCTCTGGACACCGAATTGACTAAAGTATTTTTAAATCTGCAAATGCCGCACCCTCGTACCACTATACTTATACAAAATAAAATTGAAGTTCTTGGTAATCAAAACAACAAACACCCACTGAATTTAATACCAAAAGCGACCGCTTCCCGTCAGGTCAAAAGTCAACTGCCCCGAGCTACCTCTCTCCCTGGCCCACTACCCTTCCCCGCTCCCCGCGCCCCAAACCCATCCCCAAATCTTCCCCCTCGTCCCCCTCTGCTTCCCGCACCCCTACACCCATCCCACTTGGTTAGGTGTTACATTTTCTAGTCATTTGAATTCATTTTCGTACATCTGAATTCACGTATCTCTCTCTACGATGGTTCAATACCATCACAACCTGCAGGAAGACCACCTAAAAGATAGCGAGACAGTTGGACATCTGTATCCCAGGAACAGGCTCCGAGAAATAACAGGACAGTCCTAAATAAAGCATAAGAAGAAGAAGAAGAAAATATAGAATTCAAATTATATGTTCGCGCTGTATCAAAAAACTTCTTACGTATCATCTTTTCCATCGAATATAAAGCTGCTATGATCATAGCGTTGAATAACCTGGAGAGACAGATTTAGAAACGAATTTATTCGACAACAAACCGAGGTGACTGAGGTGGCTCTGAGGATGGGCGGGCTGAAGTGGCGATGGGCTGGCCATGTCTGTCGGAGAACCGACGGCCGATGGGGGAGACGGGTTCTGGAGTGGAGACCGCGTACATGATTCCACAGAGTTGGACGTCCCCCTGCCCGCTGGACCGACGATCTGAAGAGGATTGCTGGACATGGATGGATGGAAGCGGCAATGGATAGGGGGCGGTGGCGTACTTTGGGAGAGGCCTACATTCAGCAGTGGATGACAAATGGCTGATGATGATGATGATCATAGCATTAATGTAATTTTTATTTTACGACCTTCGTTGTAGGGTGGCCGGAGCTCTGACTGCCATACTGAAGGTCGCATGTTCGATTCCCGGCGATAGCAGTGTGATTGTTACACTGTCTTTGGTCTGGTGTAGATTTCACGTGACAATAAATCGATAGATTAGCCACCTATCACATATCATGTGTATTAATATAATAACTAAAACAAATTGTATACAGTAATTGGGTTCAAACGATCTGTGGTAGGATACAAAAAATATCTACTAAAATATCTAATTGGGAAGAGAAATATGGATTTTAATACTCTTGAAACACGTTGTATTCTCTTTCTATGGTATATACTCGTACTCGTACATTGTATATTTTTATTATTCTTTCCTTGCAGTTTCAATCCTAGGAATTAGTTTGCATAAAGCCTTGTACCTCGTCCTCCTCTGCTCTAGGTATTCTGCAGCCCTCTTCAATTGAACATAATAAGACGCAGTTCATGTCTGCGCACACCTATTATAGATATTTCCGTTGGGGGCACCCTCTTTAATAAGTCCCCTCAACCCTTCCCTCTATTATGTCATGCAAGTGACCCTCATGAGCGATCCATTAAGGCTGCTTCCCTGAAATGAGTTGAATGCTGCCTCCTTCCTTCGATTCTACTGAGTACGTCATTTGTGATGTGGTCACTCCAGGAAATTCCTAAAGTTCTTCTATAGCACCACAACTCAAGAGCCCTGTCCCTTACAGATTATTTTGTTACATTTGGAGCTTCAGATCTTCGTTATTTGGTTAGAAATTCTTAGATTTTTTGTTGAACACAACGCCTGATTTATAAGACTGTCGACTTCACTTCTTGTTCTTCCATCCCTGATGATCCTACTTCCAAGGTTCACAAACCCTTTCGCGTTTTCCAGTGTGGCACCTTACATCACTACATTCATTTGCTGCTCATTATGGCCTAAAATCAACATGCTTAACACGGGGTATTTATATTCCATGAATAAACAAAATCTACATGTTTTCTTATAGCCATAAAAAGCATTATTTTATGTCCTAAATTGTCGCACGGAAGTGTTTTCAAATTCTCATATATTGAAAGTCATCATTATCAGCCGTCTGTCATCCACTGCTGAATGTAGGCCTCTCTCAAATGACGCCACCGCCCCCAATGCATTGCCGCTCCCATCCATCCATGTCCAGCAATCCTCTTCAGATCGTCGGTCCAGCGGGCAGGGGGACGTCCAACTCTGCGGAATCCTGTACGCGGTCTCCACTCTAGAACCCGTCTCCCTCATCGGCCGATATGGCCAGCCCATTGTCACTTCAGCCTGCCCATCCCCCGAACCACCTCAGTCACCTTGGTTTGTTGTCGAATAAATTCGTTTCTAAATCTGTCCCTCAAGGTTATTCCAAGTATGTCTCTTTCTCTGGTTTCCATATTGAAAGTGAAGTAAGTTAATTGGCAGAGGACGATCTCGCCAGGAGTACCTAAAATAGTAAAAAAAATAGTAAACTAATCTTTAGATTGAGACCGGTAAGTAAGATAGAGAATTTGATATTTGAATATTATTTTCTTTCTTTTTAATATCTACATCGGTTTGACTCGCGTTTTTAACATTTTGTTGCTTACCGCCCCAAACGTGAGACCCTGCAATATTGATAAAGATACGTTGGTCCAAGTTTTGGCGCGCAGTGATTAAATTTTAAAAGATACGTTTTTTCTAGGCATGCAGTAGAGGTAGCGCGCGGGAAAAGGACGGAAATGTCTTCGAGCGAGAAAATGCTAAACAAAATGGCGACCCTCTATGTAATGGCGTGATTTGTACGGACCTTCGGAAGAGGACATAAATTAGTTTAGCTTTTTACATTATTTCTGAAGCGCTTTCGAATAATGCCTATTTCACAGAGGCAATCTCTTTACTCATAAATCTCATTCCATACAAAAATAACTAATGAAATCTAGGCTCATTATAATAATAATTAAAACTCATTTATTATTAATGTAAACTAACTAACTAACCATCACGCCGTTTCACCGGAGGGGTAGGCAGAGAGGATGGACCGCCAAACTGTTCTATCCTGAGCTTACTATCGCGCCTCTTCCACTTTCACACACCGTGACACGCACGCTCGTCGATTGTTTCTACTTCGAACATGGCCGCCTTTAAGTATTTGATTAATTTGGCCAAGCCATGTTTTCCTTGGCCTTCCTCGACTCTTAATCCATTCACATTGTTGAAGTATACTTTCTTAACTAAAGGGATCTGATTTCTACCGCATGCTATCAACATTATTTTGCCAGTTTCGTGTTTCGCTTCCATGCATAAAGGTTGGAACAAGAACTCCATTGTGAACGAACTGTTTTCGTACATTTATTTATTTAAAAAGTATACAAACAAAAAAAAGAAACAGAAACAATGTACAGCCACAAAATTCTATCCTAACACCTCATTAGATTCCTCCACATTCACTCAGCGAGTCATACGGGCACGTCGATTAGTCAGACTTCTAGCATGGCTAATTAAAATTTGATTAATTTGGCCAAGCCATGTTTTCCTCGGTCTTTCTCGACTCTGTATTCCATTCACATCGTTTACATACTCGTATACTTTCCTAACCATTTTCATCCATAGGTTCCAGACAATCATCATTTTATCTGCCATAGTGCAGAGAACTGCATTGAACACTGTCCAAGGTCAAAAGACGACGATGACATGACGTCTTTCGTGACATAGTGGTGGGAGCTCTGACTGCCATCCCGAAGGTCTCGGGTTCGATTCCCGGCGATGGCAGTGTGATTGTCACACTGTCTTTGGTCTGGTGTAGAATTCACGCGACAGTAAAATGGCGATAGATTAACTACCTATCACATGTCATGAGAATCAATATAATAGCTAATGACGAAGTAAGAAAGTAATGTAAGGCGGATGAATGCGTGATAAATAAACTTAGGAAAGGGTCGCAAAGATGGTTTGGACATATGAAACGAATGAACGAGGAAAGAATGATTAAAAATATATATAGGTATATAATATAACGAGTATTGTGAATGGAAAAAGAAATCAAGGAAGGCCAAGGAAGACATGGTATGAACAAATCAATCAATTATTGAAAGGCAGCCATGTTCGAAGAAGGAACAATCCACGAGCATGCATGTCACGATATGTGAATGTAGACGAGGCGCGAGAATTATGTCAGGATAGAACAGTGTAGCTATCCATCCTCTCTGCCTATCCCTCCGCAGAATCGGCGTTATGGTTAGTTAGTTAGTTAGTATAGTTAGCTAAAATACAAAAAAAATATCTTATGTTTTTTTTTGTTTTTTGTATTTGTCGTTTCAACCAAATTATTTTATACTATTTGTTTTAGCTATTATATTGATTCTCATGACATGTGATAGGCAGTCAATCCGTCGCCATTCCACTGTCACGCAAATTCTACATCAGACCAATGACAGTGTGACAATGACACCGCCATCGCCGGGAATCGAACCCGGGACCCTCGGTATGGCAGTCAGAGCTCCCACCACTCTGCCACGAAGATCCTCAACATATTGAGCGGAGACACCTATTCATAAACATCTGGAGTTATATACTGCCGCACTTAAGATAAACGCATTAACTAGGGTTTGACGCTTTTCGAGAAAAACGCGTTTAAAGTTTTTATTTTGCTTTTATCTCAGGAACTAGATAAGATACCAACATGAAAGTTGTACCAAAACAAAGAGAAAATGGCATGGAATGCTAAAAAATACAAACATATATAAAAATAAAATATTTGGTACATATAATTTTTAAAAAGTACTTATCGCTAGCAGCCTCGCATACTTTTAGGCCATAATAACTAATCATAAACGCATCAACTACCCTACTTGATGCATTTATGCTTAGTAAATCAATTTAATGCATTTTATATAGTAAGCTTATACTTCAATACATAATATGATAAGTGCAACTACACCACATAATGCATTTATGTTAAGGAAAATAGCTATTTGAATACAAATATTGTAAAATCTTGTAAAATTAGTGCAATTCCTCAAACATAGTGCATTTATGACTAAGAAGCTATTGAACACACACATTTCATTCATCTTTCTTTCCATTCCTCCTCTTTATCCTGCTTTTATCCTTCTTTTGTGAAGCTTGGAGCTGGCAAAAGAAGGATGAAAGCAGGATAAACGCCGTAGAAATGAGATCAGTAAGAAGAATGTACGGGAAAACGTTGTATGATAGAATACCGAACGATGAAATAAGAAAGAAATGTAAGGCATATGACTGCATCATGAATAAAATTAAAAAAGGATCCTTGAGATGGTTTGGACATATGGAACGAATGCATGAGAGTAGAATGGTTAAAAAGTTGTACACAAGCAGCCTGAGTGGGAAAAGAAGCCGAGGACGACCGAGGAAAACATGGCATGAACAAATTAATCAATTACTAAAAGGCGGCCACATTCGAAGTCGGAATAATCGACGTGCGTGCATGGTACGATGTATGAATGTAGAGGAAGCCCGAGAGGTATGCCAGGACAGGCCACTGTGGTGATCCATCCTCTCTGCCTACCCTTCCGGGGAAATGGTGTGATGGTTAGTTAGTTAAGCTATTGAATGCTAGAAAACAAGTCTGTACTCACTACAGCTAGTGCGTTCTTGATAAGTAAAACTGAACTCGAAGTCTTAGTTAATGCGTTTATGAAAACTGAAAAACTGAGAAAATGAAAAAATCATGTAATGTTACTTTGAGAAAGTTGTAGATCTCGTTTTCCTGATACCAGATAATGTAATAACTCACTTTCGACAAAAGCCTTAGTTGATGCGTTTATCGTAAGCGCGGCAGTATAAGTCTGTGGTGATTTTATCGCATCCGTATAGTTATTATACTAACTAACTAACCATCACTCCGTCTCTCCAAAGGGGTAGGCAGAAAGAATGGACTGCCACACTTTTCTTTCCTGACATATTTCTCTCGCTTCCTCAACATTCATACATCGTGTCATGCACGCGCGTCGATTTCTCTGACTCCTCACATGGCCGACATTCAATATTTGATTTATTTGATCGTGCCACGTTTTCCTCGGTCTTCCTCTATTTCTGGTTCCATTTACATCATTAACATATAATTTTTTTACCATTCTTTCTTCATTCATTCTTTCCATATGTCCAAACCATCTTAATGATCCTTTCATTATTTTGTTCATGACACCATCATTCGCACCGCATTCACTTCTTATATTTTCATTCGACACTCTATCATACACAGAGTATCCACACATTCGTCTAAGAGATCTCATTTCTACTGCATTTATTCTACTTTCATCCTTCTTCAGCCAGTTCCATGCTTCGCTTCCACACATAATGCATTTATGTTAAGGAAAATAGCTATTTGAATACAAATATTGTAAAATCTTGTAAAATTAGTGCGATTCCTCAAACATTGTGCATTTATGACTAAGAAGCTATTGAATGCTAGAAAACAAGTCTGTACTAACTACAGCTAGTGCGTTCTTGATAAGTAAAACTGCACTCGAAGTCTTAGTTAATGCGTTTATGAAAACTGTAAAACCGAAAAATGAAGAAATCATGAAATGTCACTTTGAGAAAGTTGTAGATCTCGTTTTCCTGATACCAGATAATGTAATAACTCAATTTCGACAAAAACCTTAGTTGATGCGTTTATCGTAAGCGCGGCAGTATAATTCCGTAGTGATTTTCCTCGCATCCGTATAGTTATTATAATTAACTAAAACGTTCTCCCGAGTAACCTTGCTGGAGTTATCACAAGTGCACTCTGGTAAATGGCGAAGGATAAAGCTTTCAACCTTAATTGTGCTTTTGTAATTGCATGACAGAAAGTATTATAAATCCAACATTGAATTTAATTCCAATTATTTGATTGGTTTTCCATTTGGGACAATGCCCCAGATACGGAAACTTAGATCGAAGAACGTGTCAAGAGTTATTTAATTTTAAATTCATTCAATTTATAATTTATATCATAGATACGAAGATTTAAAAAAATATTTAACATTATAAACTGTTCAATTAAAAAAACTTCACACATCACAATTGTATTTTTGTTTTTCGCGACAGCTCTTTCGTCAACCTATGTTGACATCGTCAGGTCAATAATATATACGAGTAAAATGTCGAATTTTCGTGATTTTTCGAACCTTTATGTGTATTTGTTCCTTTGTCAATTTGAATAATTTCTTTGATATAATTTTGAAGTTCTTGCTGGACTTGAGTCATATACCTAATTATTTTAATTAAAAGAACGGTTAGTTACTGTTCATAGGAGAAAAAATTAAAGGTGAAAAATAAACTAACTAACTAACTAACCATCACGCCGTCTCCCCGAAGGGTAGGCAGAAAGAATGGACTGCCACACTTTTCTTTCCTGACAAATTTCTCTCGGTTCCTCAACATTCATACATCGTGTCATGCACGCGCGTCGTTTTCTCTGACTCCTCACATTATTCATTATTTCTCTTTCTTTATTCATTATTTCCATATGTCCAAACCCTCTTAATGATCCTTTCATTATTTTGTTCATAACACCATCATTCGCACCGCATTCACACCGGGTGAAAGTAGAATAAATGAAGTAGAAATGATATCTCTTAGACGAATGTGTGTACTCTGTGTATGATAGAGTGTCGAATGAAAATATAAGAATTATTATAAAATCACATGATTAATAATCAGAATCGAATTCATTAAAAATTCGTCATTATGAAATTCCACAGCGTTAACGTCTTAAGTTCGGGTGGTGGTCTAGGGGATAGAACGCTTGGCTCCTGATCCAGGGGACATGGGTTCAAGCCTGGATACGACCAGATTCCTTCTTCATAATAATGAGCTATTTTCTGCTCACATTGAAGATTGTAAAATAAATTCTAATATCATTGATTTAAATCCTAGGTATTAGTATAAAAAAAAGGACATTTAAAATTAGTTATCCTTTGGGAATTAAAAAAACATTGTTTAAACCACTTTTTAAAGTTTTTTTTTCCTTCTTAAATTATATTATCATCATGTATTATTATTATTTTATATTATTTATTATTTCTTACTGTTAAAAAATAATTGTTAGTACCTACTTATAACAAATAACCCAGTTAAATTTTTAAATTTGAATTATTGTATCGAATTTTAAATGCGTTTTTTATTAGTCTTTCTTTGTTTAATTTTTGTTTTCTTTTTACACCTGAAGATGGAGGTATCCTACGAAACATGTCGTTTATTTTAATATTTTTTATTAAAAAGTGGTTTAAACAATGTTTTTTTAATTCCCAAAGTAGATTACTATGGAATTCCACAGTGTTAATGCCTTAACTTTCAATAAGTTAAAATTAGTTAGTTTTATTTATGAATCGTCCATGTCAACATGTGCAACATCGAAAAAAACATTATTTGTTATTACATTACGTGCTAAATTAAAAAACGGTGGATACGTGGAACATAAGTTAAATAGACAATATGTGCACCATCTAAAAAGAACATTTTGTGTTAAATTATTTTTATTTTGTTATTTTATTTTATATCATTGTATTTCATATTTTTTATTTTAGATTTATTTTGTGGGTGTTGGACGATCGAAGTGTGCGCGGGAGATGCCTATTGGTGGCGATGAGGTTCGCAACCCATCACACCGCGTCTCCCGCGGGGCGAAAAGAGAAGGATGGAGTGCCGCATCAGAAAAAGTGTGACAGTCCATTCTTTCCGCCTACCCTTTCGGGGAGACGGCGTGATGGTTAGTTAGTTAGTTAGTTATTTATGAATTGATCGAATGGATGTGTTTTGACAACTACAATAAAATATCTCGTTCACACAATACACTACCGCTATTAATCACGAAACTGCTCTTGTAATAGAATCGCTCTACAATCCGGTCCATAATATTAAATGGTATAATTCCACATACCGGTGCAGGGTACTGGTATACGTATTACATAAGCGGTTACCGCCGGCGCGCCGGACTCGAATATTATTATCTTTGTCCGAATAATTTGGGTAACTTTCCTCTTACGCTGAACTTGACACACTTTTTTTGCCACACCCTGTGTAAAAGTGGTCCGGTACCCACCGAGTTACCCACAAGTAAGTAGGTTCTTTAATTAAGGCAGCTTTATAAAAAGGGATTTACCATATATTTAGTGTCATTGTAATTATTTTGTTACATTGTCTGATCATCCCAACTATCATTAGGGGTAAAAATATTATTTAAAACTAATTAACTAACTAACCATCACTGCCACACTTTCCTTTTCTGACATACTTCTCTCCATTCCTCAACTGAAAAAAGCAGTTGGAGTGGAGAACTGTTATGGAGGAGGCTAAATCCTACGCCTGGATGAAGCTCCTAAAGGAATAACTCATCACTGTGGAATTCATCGATAACTGCGAGCGAAAATCCAGGTACTAACTAACTAACTAACCATCACGTCGTTTCCCCGGAGGAGTAGTCAGATAGGATGGATCGCCACATTGTTCTATCCTGGCATAATTCTCACGCCTCTTCTACATTCACACATCGTGGCATGCACGCTCGTCGATTATTCCTAGTTCGAACATAGCCGCCTTTCATGGCCACATAGGCACATTCTTCTTAGTGACCTCATTTCTACGGCATTAATCCTACTTTAATCCTTCTGCCAACTCCAAGCTTCACTTCCATATATAAGGGTCGGGACTAGAACTCCATTGTGCACTGCCATCTTTGTTTAAATCGATATATTTTTATTTGCGGTAATGACTTGGTTCTAAAAATTTGTCAGATGTGGTGTGTTCGTAAGAAGGGCGGAATGGGGAATGTTGTTAACATAAAGCTATCGCTTAATCCAACCAATAACAGGTCATAAGTCCTGTAAACGCCTCGACCACCATATTCTGTTTCCAAAAAACAATTTACATCTTCGTCTCTATTGAGATACAATCAATCCACACCATTTATTTTCTTTCCAGCCCCAACCCTTCTTCCGATATCTTTCTCTATTCTTCCATCATTTTGTAAACATGCTTCCCAGATAAATAAATTCGGTAACTTGCTCTAATTTCTCACCGTTCGCACTTATGTCACAATTCGTCACGCTCCAGGTATATGATATTAAAATAAAACGAAAAAAAATCAATTTCCTTTTTAGGGAGGCCTCCTCTGTGCCAAGGAAACAATAAACAAAAAGTAGGTTCGTTTGTCATGGGCACACTGCCATTCTGTTCGCATTACACGAACGCTGTACTGAGAATGGGCAGTGTCACGCCAAAACGTGTAATACTTTCGAGAATGATCGAGAAAAATTATCGAACTTCATTCTCGAATTAATTACCGAATGTTAAGCAAGTATCGTGTCATTACCAAGGCATGACCGGTTGATAAATTTATTCACTCGTTATAAACGTAGATATTTAAAAATAATTGTATGTAATGTATACCAATTTAAGGTTTACAGATGATTGTTGCAACGGACCGAATTAAAATTTAAACAATTAAAATAAAATACTATATTTCATCATCATCATCGGCTGTTCCTCGTGTCCGAGGAAGACTGTCCTTCACGGTTTTGGGTCCGCATGTGACTGAAGAGCCCGATCCTGGACCCACATGTTCTGGGGCATCTGGGATAGGGGAAGGCGCTTGTAATGGAGCCGTCACCGTCTCCTAGAGGTCTCTCCTTTCTCCTCCTTCTCCTGTCAACAGCGTCGTCTCTGCGCTGTGCTTCAGAGTCTTGTGTGCCTTTAAGTAATGCTGTTATCCACCTAGGTCTGTCCTCTGCAGTCTTTTCCCAGCAATCACAGTCGATGCCAGTATTTTGTAGGTTTTCTTTAAGGGAGTCCCTAAAGCGCTTCCTCTGACCATTGTGTGAGCGTTTTCCTTAAGTAAACTGAGAGTACATAATCTTCCTTGAGAATCTTGCCTCAGGCATTCTAACGACGTGTCCAGCCCAGCGCAGTTGTTTTTGGATAATGGCAGCCTCAATACTTGTCAAATTGACCTCTGCAAGTATGCTGTCAGAAAATACTATATCTATGCAGTGGCGGTACTACCATAGAAGCCCGGAAGCCCGGCTTGCGTAAGAAATTTTTAATCAAAACCTCTTCTGGCTTACAGAGGTTCAGCTCTTGTGGCTATTCCTCTTACGTTACGATAGGAACATTGTTGGAAGGTGATTTAGTGGGGTTTTGGTTTATGCGGGGGCATGATTGCTTAGATTTGAGCGTTTTGATTCAAAATTTCTTAAGCAAGCCGGGCTTCTGGGCTTTTATGGGAGTACCGCCACTGTATCTAGGCACCCTACAAGATGTAAGCTGACTGTTGATGACATTCCTGTGGAGCCAGTAATGAGTTTTAGATATTTGGGAGTAGAGATCTGCAGCCAAAATGACCTTTATACCGAAGTACGAGAACAAGTCAGTAAAGCCGCTGCCGTGTCACGATGTCTGAAGAATCTAGTCTGGAAGAACAAGCACACGCGAATCGACAGTAAGATCAGAATTCATAAAACATCAAATCAAATCAAATCATATCAGTGTTTTAAATTAATAGACATTACAAACAGGAAAATGTTTAAGGCATCTATTAAGTACAGGTAAAATATCATAAAAATATTACAACAAAGTACCAGGAACGCATTAGAGATGGTTCGACATTAGGAAGACAAGATACTTTCTAAAGTCAATAGTATTTGCCCCCTGAACGTACTTTCACTAACATGAAAGACGTCGATCTCCAAGGAGACCGCGTTCAGCAGACAAATTGCTCTTCCCACCGGTGTCACCAGAGGCAGATTGGTTCTGGCGGCCGGTAGGTAAAACAATCTGTGCTGTCGCTGTCGGAGATATCTATCGGGGACAAAAAGCCGAACACCCTCCAGTACGGCCGAGTTCTCGAAGTATCCCCTAATTAATCTGAAGAAATGGGTTATTAGATGTCCATCTCTTCGAAGCAGTAAAGAATTGGTTCCGAGCATTCCCAGAAGAAATGCCGTGGGATAGAGCCACGGATAGCTACCATACTCCCTCATGTAGAGATACCTCAGAATTTTTTTCTGAACCCTCTCCAGCATAACGGAATATCTCGCCTCGTGAGGACTCCATATCACAGAATCACTTTCGAGCCTGCTCCGAACCAATGCGTTGTATAGTGCGTGCGTGCGACCTATCATGACGTACGCTGTAGAGACGCGGGCCGACACTGTGCGAACCAAGGGACTACTTAGAACATCGGAAATGAAGTTTCTAAGATCAACTATGTACTAGAAAAACTCTCCGAGATCGTGTCCGCAACGTAGACACAAGAAAAACTTGCGAAATAGAGGATATCGTTCAGTGGAGTAGATCCAGAAGAAGATACTGGAGAGACCATGTAGCCTGAATGGATGATGACAGACTTGCAGATACAGCCGCTTATGAAATCCCCTCCGGACACCGCCTAAGAGATGGAAGGACAGCTGGACCTCATCATCCGACGAGACATGATTTCTGTATCACAGATCATCAGATCTATTAAAAGAAGAAGAAGAAAATAAATTGTATTTTTTAATGTATATTGTATTATATTGTAGGTTTAGGGCTTCGATCGGTTTCGGCATCTTCTGGTCTAGGATACCAGAAGATGAAAGAGAGCTGCCGATACCGGTCGACGCGACGTCCTAATCCTAAGTGGAATATAACTACATGTACTTTAAAAAAAATTAACAAAATTTTATTATTGACATTAAAAAATATAAACAAATTTTTATTATTAGTTTATTTAGGAAGTATGTTTACAAATGATGGGAGAGTGGAGAAGAAAGAAGGGTTGGGGCAGGCAACAGAGTAAATGATGCACTTAAAGTTGTCATTGCGAACAAAAGCCTATCCGAAAAAGGTAATATAGCAGTGCATAATGGTGATATTGTGCCGACTCTTATGTATGGAAGTGAAGCATGGATCTGGCAAAAGAAGGATGAAAGAAGAATAAATGCAGTAGAAATGAGATCTCTAAGACGAATGTGTCGTAAATCTGTATATGATAGAGTGTCAAATGCAAGTATAAGAATTGAATGCGGTGCGAATGAAAGTGTTATTAACAAAATAATGAATGGGTCGTTAAGATGGTTTGGACACATGGAAAGAATGAGTGAAGACAGAATGGTGAACGACGTGAACGGAGCTAGAAATAGAGGAAGACCGAGGAAAACGTGGCACGATCAAATCAATCAAATATTAAATGTCGGTCACATGAGGAGTCGAAGAAATCGACGCGCGTGCATGACAAGATGTATGAATGTAGAAGAATCAAGAGAAGTATGTCAGGACAGAATAGTGTGGCGTTCCATTCATTCTGCCTACCCCTCCGGAGAGACGGCGTGATGGTTAATTAGTTTACAATGAACTTCTACCATGAAATTTCAATCAGCAACATTTTTTTTGTTTTTCTTGTTCTTCTTCAAGTGCCCTGTCGGGTCCCCTCAACGTTGGCGATCACCTCGGCGAACCTGTCCCTGCTCTGTGCCGCTCGGAACAGCTCCTCCACACTTCGGATGCCGGTCCACTCCCTCATGTTTCGCAGCCAGGACATCTGTCTCCTACCTTCGGAGTCCCTCAATTTTCCCCTCCAATATCAGTTGGAGAAGGTGGTAGTTTCCCCTACGCAGTATATGACCCATCTTGTTGTTGAGTTTTCAAATTGTACTTTGTTTTTATTTATTTAATTACTTGAAATAGTAAACATGTACACAACACACGTTCTAATAAAAAAAAACAATTAAACATTCAATTATAATAATAAGGTTTTGTTTACAAATTTATTTAATTCTATTCTAAAACCAATTATGCTCTGCACACTTTTGACATCCTCTGGTATATCTTCATAAATTTTAAATACTTTATACATAGGGGAATTCTGAAATTTGTTTTTTTTTTTTTCTGAATGTGAGTCTTAGTTTATTTTTTTCTCTTGTTTCATATTGATGTTCATGTTGGTTACTTTTTATCTTCCTTAAAAAAATTTGGGAGGTATGCCCTGAGGTTTCATACCATAATCTTATCATTTTGATACGTAATTTGTCAAATTACAAGGTACTCTTTTTTCAAAAAATTCCAGACTATAGGGGGGTCTAAGACAGTACTCTATAATCCGACAAATTCGATAGTCCGACACTGACCTGCAGTGTATTTTAATCTGTTGTTAGATATTACGTATTAAATTTTTTTTTTTATTCTATAGAACAGAAGATGAAGAAGATGAATAAATCTTTATGTAACACAATCTAAAAAACCTGTTTCTAAGTTAGTCGTGAGAAAAAGTACTTCCGATTCAATATCCAAATCTTATAAATCTCCGGAGAAATGATCTTGTTGACACCTACTAACGAATTCATCTAATTTGTTACAGCACGTATTAATTAAAACTGATTTAATTTACTATCGATAAGCATTTTTTTTATTTGCAATGGAATCCATCACTCGGACGTGTGTTGATTATCTCAGACATGATTTGTTTACGTAATATAATTAGGTTACATCATCATCATCCAGTGTCTTGGTGGTATCCTCACGAATATCAATACAAAAAAACAACAAACTAACCATCACGCCGTCTATCCGAAGGAGTAAGCAGAAAGAATGGACTGCCACACTTTTCTTCCCTGACATATTTTTCTCGCTTTCAAACATTCATACATCGTGTCATGCATAAAAATAAATATCAAACATGTTTCGGACTAACCAGCCCTTCATCAATGATATTATTTAAAATATTCTAAAATTATTTACAAATGAAGACTACAGGGGAAAAACAAGGAATGTCAGTTAAAATTCAAAATAAATGTAATAATGCCATCTAGCGGCATTTGTACGTATCTATCCACAGTAAAATTTTCATATTCAAAAATCATGTGTGTCATCGACTATGGCCAGATAATCGATTGCTAATTGCTAAGAAATATACAGACTTTGATTAGCTTTATTCTCAATTTATTCAAATTAACCTTCTACTGACATTCCTTGTTTTTCCCCTGTAGTCTTCAAATATGGTCAGTTTTGACATTATAACAACTCTCAACATTATAACATCTGTCAAAACTGACATTATAACATCTGTCAACATTATAACATCCACATTTTTGACATTATAATACCTCTCAACATTATAACATCTGTCAACATTATAACATCAACAGTTTTGACAATAAAACATCTGTCAACATTATAACATCTGTTAAAACTGACTATACTTGTAAACAATTTTATAATATTTGAAATAATATCACTTTATATTAAATAAGTATATAAAAAAAGAAACATTATGATAACATTTATACAAGGCATGCACCGCCCCATCCTGACGTATGGGATAGAAGTCAGAGCCGATACCAATAGGAAGACCTTCTCAGAGTCTTCAACGCTCCATCGCAGGTAGAACCCTTAGGGTACGGCCACACCAAAGTGCCAGAGTAGGGCCAACGTATGGCGCACTATGGGAGCGGTCACACTATACGCTCCGCGCCACAGGGCATGATCACAAGCGAACTGTGTCTTGACTCCTACCCAGGCACTCCGGTGTGGCCGTACCCTTAGGTTAAAAAATGAAACGATAAGGTCTGTCTGTGGTGTTGAAGACATAGTATATTAGGACTAAGATAATGACATAATCATGTCTGTCGTGTTTTGAAGAAGCAGAAGGCCCTTTTGGAGATATCAGGTGGACCGAATGGAGAATACACGAATTATAAAAATTGTTAGAGAAGAAAACCCCAGCAGCAAGAGATTACCAGGAAGGCCGCCGAAGAAAAGGAGAGATGGCTGGACATCATCATCCCAGGATAGCTCACCGTTATAAGCAGGTATTACGACCTAAATTGAAAAATACGAAGAAAATTATGATAATATATAGACTTTAACACATAAAAGAACCTTGGCAAACTACTTTTAAATTCTAAACAAAAAAACGATATTTGGCAAAAAAGTGGTGTATGTAAAATTAAATGTAAGGATTGTGATGCTTTTTAGATAGGCAAATCAGGACGAACATTTAAAACACGTATCAACGAACACAAACAAGCTTACACCAAACATACTAAATTTTCTGAAAAGGCTAACCATTGTATTGAATTTAACCATATTTCCGATAAAAATGACACAATATTTATGTGAATCAATGAGTGAAAACATACTTATAATCAGAGTCCTCCTTCTACTCCTTGAATACTTTGGCTACTTTCAGTCTCCCAAGCTCCCATTCTCAATCAGATGCAAATTAATAATTTATTAATTTATATATTAATTATGTCTTTTTAAATGTATGTTTTTTCTAAGTTACAATTTTTATTTTATTATTATGTATTATTATCGTTTAATATTATTTATTAGTTCTTACTGATAAAAAATAATTATTAGTGCCTATAAGAATTAGCCCGGGTTAATTCTTAAATTTTAAATATTGTATCGAATTTTACATGCGTTTTTTTTACATTAGTCTTTCATTGTTTAGTTTTTATTATATATTTTTACACCTGAAGATGGATTTTGTGGTTAATAAACAAAGTATGAAGAAAGCATGTCAATATTTCGAAAAGTATAACAATCTTTAGTAAAGTAAGACAATATTTAACGAAGTTGACAGTAAAGCACAATCTGACAATCTTTGGCAAAGTATGACAATCTTTTGATGAATGTGTAATCAACGCCAAAATTGTTAAATGTTAATACTTGTTTATAGATGCAATTTGTGCATGCCACAAAACACACGGTACGCCCACTGCTAGACATTTTGATCCCATTAAAAAATGTCATTAGAGTTTAATGATCGCCGTATTCGGAGCCGCGTGTATAGCATGTCACCTCACGAGTGTAAGTTCTTGCCTATTCACCTGAGTAACAGCTGTAGACATGCGTGATCCCGTATTTCTCAAAGTGTGGGTTCCTAATCACGTGGCAATAATGAAATCACGTCGTTTCATTTACAAATAGACGGCAGTGTGATTGTTACGCTGTCTTTGGTCTGGTGTAGAATTATTACTTACTTACTTAGACAGCCGTTGTCGTCCACTGCTGGACATAGGCCTCTTCCATATTTCTCCACGCATCACTGTCTTGTGCATTTTGCATCCGATCGCCAGTAATTCTTCTAATGTTATCGGACCATCGTATGGGGGGTCTCCCTCTTTTTCATTTGTCTTCGCGGGGCTCCACTCTACCACCCTTCTGGTCCATCTATCGTCTGCCAATCTGGCAACATGTCCCGCAAATGACCATTTAAGCTTCGCTACCCTTGCGACGACATCTGTTACTCCCGACCTTCTACGTATTTCAGTATTTCTTATCCGGTCTCAGAGTTACGTGTAGCATTGCTCTTACGTGTTTCCTCTGTGCTACACGGAGTCTCTTTATAGTCGACTTGGTGAGGGTTAGCGTTTCTGCTCCATTTGTCAGTACTGGAAGTACGCATTGATCATACATTTTGTGTTTCAGACACTGTAGTAAGATTTCCCAGTGTCTGAAACGGTGTAGAATTCATTCAATAGATTAGCTACCTCACTATATGCCAGAGAAACCAAGAAGCAACTGGATAGACTGCAAACCATAGTTCTTACGTTTTTTGTACCTCAAAGAAAACGGTTATTACCCCTGGCTGTACCCAACTGATTTCTTGCTGGGTATGCTGGACTACCAATCATTGGAAATTAGACGAACTATCCATTTGGGTGTTAATTTTTTTCAACTGATTCGTAGTCGAATACATAACTCTGATATTTTGAATTACTTGACTTTGTTTGTCCGCGACAATAATCTGCGACAAAGGCAACATAGGCAATCGGGTGGTGGTCTAGGGGATAGAACGCTTGACTCCTAATCTAGGGGACTTGGGTTCGAGCCTGGACACGACCAGATTCCTTCTTCATAATAATGAGCTATTTTCTGCTCACATTGAAGATTGTAAAATAAATTCTAATATCATTGATTTAAATCTTTGATGTTAGTCTTTTTTAAAAAAAAAAAAAAATTCACCTTTCACTGTGTAGAACCAATCTTCCTAAGGTAATGCCCGTGGGCAGGGTAATAATCCTTTTAAATCTCTTTGGATGTGGACATCTTCCACGATAGTGAGGCTACCCTTAGCATCTATCTCTTATATAATGTATAAAATTGATATTCGCCCCTCTTGTTATTCTTATTGTTTCTTTTTACTTAGAGTAGTGATGTCAGGAGTTCCACTAAAGAACACCAAGGAGTTTGTCTACCTCGGGAGCAAAATAACATGAGACGGTCGGTCTAAGAGCGAGGTCGATAGCCGTATACATCAGGCTAGGCTTGCATTTAATAAAATGTCGAAAATAATAGAATCGAATAATATAGACTTAAAACTGAGAATACTCCTCATCAAGACCTATGTACGGAGTACGGCTGCGAGACATGGTGCCTATCCGAAAGAGATAAGCGGAGACGAGAGGCTTTTGAGATGTGGTCCTATAGAAGACTATTAGAAATTTCCTGGACAGACCACATTACAAATGAGGAGGTTCCCCAAAGAATCGAAGGAGAAAGGCACCTGCACAGGACCTTGTTTGAAAGACATGCAAGATGGATCGGCCATGTAATACGACAAGAAGGCCTCTTGCATGCCATAATGGAGGGTATGACCGAGGGGACAAACTCTAGGGGACGCCCACGCCGAGAGTACCTGGAGGACCTGTTGGTGGATGTGCGCTGCTCATCATACTCGTATGCAGATTTTACAAGAGCCGCACAAGACAGGGAAGAATGGAAGAGAAGAATAGAGGAAATTGCTGCAAACCAATCCCAGGATTGAAGCCAGAGAGAGACAGAGAGTAAATTGTTTATTAGGAAAAACAAATAATTTGAATTTGAACATAGAATGTTCGTACTTTATAGAATTTTCATTATTTAATTAGAGAAATGTGTAACAATTTGACTGTAGCATTTCAACCTTAAGTAACATTTTCGATCCTATTAAGGAAAAACGGGTATTAATTTGTAAGTCGGGTGTATCCAAGGTTGGAGCGTGTTGTGAGCAGGTATGATTAGTGACTTTAGGTACGCCATTTCTGATTGCGAAATGTTTTCCACCAAAGGAAAAGTCCATTTACTATGAGACTGCATGGAATTTACAGTGGCAGACAGGTGCTATTGCTTCAAAGAATGAATTTTTCAAATATATATTTAATTTAAATTTACAGCTGCCAAAATTGACATATTTTTAAAACACGGGAAGACAGAGAGGATAGACCACCATCCTGTCCTGACATATCTCTCGAGTTTCCTCTACATTCATACATCATAACATGCTCATCGATTTTTCTGACTTCAAATGTGATCGCGGTAGTATTTGATTAATTTTGTCATGACATTTATCCTACTTTCATCTGTGTGGAAAATTTGTGTATGATGGAGTATCAAATTTAAATTTAAGAAGTGAATGCAGTGCGAATGATGGTGTTATGAACAAAATAATGAAAGGATCATTAAGATGGTTTGGACATATGGAAAGAATGAATGAAGAATGAATGGTAAAAAAATTATATGTTAACGATGTAAATGGAACCAGAAATGGAGTAAGAACGAGGAAAACGTGGCACTATCAAATGAATCAAATATTGAATTGAATGTCGGCCATGTGAGGAGTCAGAGAAATCGACGCGCGTGCATGACACGATGTATGAATGTTGAGGAAGCGAGAGAAATATGTCAGGAAAGAATAGTGTGGCAGTCCATTCTTTCTGCCTACCCCTTCGGAGAGACAGCGTGATGGTTAGTTAGTTAGTTTTTACAGCTGTCAAAATTGACACATTTTAAAACATGGGTAGATAAAGAGGATAGAGTACCATATTGATCAGTCCTGACATATCTCTCGAGTTTCCTCTACATTTATACATCGTAACATGCCCGCTCGTCTATTTTTCTGACTTCGAATGTGGTCGCCTTATTTTGGTCATGGCATGCTTTCATTGGTCTTTCACGACTACTTTTTCTATGACACTGCTTGAATACAACATTTTAACCATTCTTCTATAGTCCATTTGTTCCATACGTCTAGGAACTTTTTTTTTTATTATACTTGGATGCAATCTTCTGCCTTACATTTCTTAATTATTTCGTCATTTTTTATTTAATCATATATTGTTGTCCCGTAAATTATTCTCATCTCATGATATAATTTCTACTGCGTTTATTATACTTTCTTCCTTCTTTTGGCAGTTCCATGCTTCACTTTTATAAGGGTCGTCACAAGAACATCATTGTGCACTGGCATTTCACCTTTTTTGGACAGGCTTTTGTTAGCGATGACAACTTTAAGTGCACTATAAATATATCTTCTTCTTCTTCTTCCTCAGCTTATTTCCGCCCACTCCTGGACAAAGGCCTCCTCCATTCGCTTCCATATCACTCTGTCTTGTGCAGACTGCATCCAGGTTATTCTGACGTGTCTGTTCAGATCATCCTTCCACCGTAGTTGCGGTCGCCCTGAACTTCTCTTCGCCATCCACGGTCTCCAAGTCAGCAGTCTTCTTGTCCATTTTTTATCTGAGCTTCTGGTTACGTGACCTGCCCATTGCCATAGAGTCGCAACCCGGTGGATGATGTCAGTGACCTTTGTTTCTCTCATCGTATCGTTTCTGACTCTGTCTCTTAGGCTTATTCCTAACATGGCTCTTTGGGTCACTCGTAGTTTCTCGGCACTTTGTTTGGACAATGTAACAGTTTCAAGACCATAAGTATCAACTGGTATATCTTTATATAATATATGTATATCTTATGTAATATCAATTATTCCCAATAAAAAAAAAGCCTGTAGATGTGATTTATTGATTCTTGAACAATGATGTTCTCCACATTAAATAAACCTTATGTATGGTAGCGAAGCATGGAACTGGCAGAAGGTGGATGAGAGCAGAATAAATCCGGTCGAGATGAGATCCCTTAGGCGCATGTGTGATAAAACGATGTACGACAGAGTTTCAAATGCTGATATCATTTCATTGACCGCCACTGCTTATCGGATCAAAAAATGTATTAATTAAAACCAAATGAGTTGTTTCTCTATTTGACTTAAGCCGGGCGTGTGGTATTGCACACGCTGCCGATCTGACTTGAGTATTGTGATAGAAATTTCAGAATATTTTTTTATTGATTTGCTCCAGATATGTAGACCTGGCAGTGTCAATCGCAGAGAGAAAAAAAACTTGTCTGATTAATAACAAATTCTTTTCATGACTACATTCTAAAATTCCCGTCGATTAAGTATGCGAATCATTCTTAAACTGTTGGTCTACAATTCGAATTTTGATTTAACCTTTAAAAACACCGTCTACCACAGGTTCTCAAACTTTCTATCACTGCCGCCCCCCTTTATTTTTAAATAAAAATATAAACTGTTTCCATAAAAAAACTAACTAACTAACTAACTAACTAACTAACCATCACGCTGACTCCCCGAAGGGGTAGGCAGAAATAAATAAAAATTTGACGTATGGTCACACTATTTGTAATTAGCAGACGTAGCCCATTATAGTGTTTATGATGAAAAAGGTGGCGGAAAAGTTTGGTGACAGCAGCTATTGAAAATGCTATAGCAGCACGCTTCAGGGTGACGTTAGGGGTATAAAACCTTTTATCAAATATACATATACAAACAAACTAACTAACTAACCATCACGCCGTTTCCCCGAAGGGGTAGGCAGAAAGAATGAACTGCCACACTTTTCTTTCCTGACATATTTCTCTCGCTTCCTCAACATTCATACATCTTGTCATGCAAGCGTGTCGATTTCTCTGACTCCTCACATGGCCGACATTCAATATTTGATTTATTTGATCGTGCCACGTTTTCCTCAGTCTAACTCTATTTCTGGTTCCATTCACATCGTTAACACATAATTTTTTTACCGTTCTTTCTTTATTCATTATTTCCATATGTCCAAACCATCTTAATGACCTTTCATTATTTTGTTCATGACACCATCATTCGCACCGCATTCACTTCTTATATTTTCATTCGACACTCTATCATACACAGAATATCAACACATTCGTCTAAGAGATCTCATTTCTACTGCATTTATTCTACTTTCATCCTTCTTTTGGCAGTACCATGCTTCGCTTCCATACATAAGGGTCGGTAGAAGAACACCATTGTGCACTGCCAAAAAAACTTTGTTATTAATATCACAATTGATTAAATTGTATTTTGTCGCGACAGCTGTTTCGTTACCCGATGTTAGCATCGTCTGCGTTAGTTTGGTCACATGGAACGCATGGATAAAGAAAGAACGGTTAAGAAAGTATACCTTAACGATATGAATGGAGAACGGAGTTAAGGAAGAAAACATGACGTGGCCAAATAATCTTTTTTTCGCATTTTCCAAATCTCATCAAAAAGTATTGTAACATTAATATCAACAATAGCCATTTTTCGCATTACCCAATCTCATAAAAAGAATTATAAAATAAATATACAATAGCCATTAACTTAACAATACTAATAATAAAAGAATTATAAAATAAATATACAATAGCCATTAACTTAACATTAAATTAACAATAGCCATTTTTCTGCATTCTCCAAAGCTCATCAAAAACCATTGTTAAATTAATATCAACAATAACCAATTTTCCGCATTCTCCAAATCGTATCAAAAAGCATTGTCAAATTAATATCCACAATAGCCGTTTTTCCGCATTCTCCAAATCGTATCAAAAAGCATTGTCAAATTAATATCCACAATAGCCGTTTTTCCGCATTCTCCAAATCTTATCAAAAAGCATTGTAAAATTAATATCCACAATAGGCATTTTTCCGCATTCTCCAAATCTCATCAAGAAGCATTGTTAAATTAATATCAACAATATACTTAGGAAATTGAAAAACTTTGTATTATTATTATTTAATATTATTTATTAGTTCATACTGTCAAAAAATAACTGTTAGTACCTACTTATAACAAATAGCACAGGTTAATTTTTATATTTGAATTATTGTACTGGTATCGAATTTTAAATGCGTTTTTTATAAGTCACTCCTTGTTTAGTTTTTACTATATTTTTACACCTGAAGATGGAGGTATCCTCCAAAACGTGTAGAGTTTTTTTAAAATATTTTTTATTAAATAGTGGATTAAACAAAGTTTTTCAATTTCCTAAGTATATTACAATGGAATTCCACAGTGTTATTGCCTTAGCGTTCAATAAGTTAATATCAAACAATAACCATTTTCCGCATTCTCATCAAAAAGCATTGTAAAAATAATAGCAATAATAGCATTTTTCGGCATTACCCAAATCTCGTTAAAGTATCATAAAATTAATATCAACAATACACATTTTTCCGCATTCTGCTAATCTCATCAAAAAGAATTGTATGATTAATATCAACATTAACTATTTATAAAGTTCTTAAATTCACAAGAGATCATTTTTTGCGTTACTTAGCCAATTAAAAAGTAATTTAATTTAATCATATCAACGAAACACAAAGATCTAGCCCCAGGGAAGGCTGTTAGTTACAATACGTGTAAGTTAAGCCCGAATTCAATAAACCGCACAAGAAATGCGTATTCCACAAACACATTAAGTCTATCTATAATATACAAATAAAGATCTATTCAAAAAAGCTAAGATGGCAGTGCGCAATGGTGTTATTGTACTGACCAAGGAAGCTAAATAGGTTGATCTGGATAGAGTAGTGTGCTGCAGAAGATTTTATAGGAATTTCCTGGAGAGAATGAGGTTCTCAACAGAATCAGAGGAGGGAGGTAACTTGTCAAATCCATTTCAGAAGGCGAATCCGATGGATCGGTCATATAATGCGTCATGAGGGTATCCTAAATTTATTTATTAATACATAATACACAAATGAGACATAATAAACGAATAACATTTAGGCGACTCATTTGGACACAAAACGGTGTAACAAAGATAAAATAATGACATTAAACCAAAAAAGAACCCAAATATGTCGACGTCAGTGAGGCAGTAATCTTTCCAGAAATTGTAATATTTTTTTTTATGAACACCGCCTCACTGACACTGAAAATGTCCAAATCCGAGACGATTAGATTCAACGTCCGAATGGCTCTTCCTACTGGCATCACCAAAATCAGGTTGGTTCTGCATGACGGAGCGAAGAACAATTGATGTCGGCGCTGTCGCAGGTAATTATCAGGAACAAAAATACCTATTTGCTCCAGAATATAGGGGTTCTCAATAGAGCCCCGAAACGGATTGAGGTCATATTATCTTTTTGCAGGATCTTTTAAAATGTGCAAAAAGAGAAAAATAGATTTGTTCAATTTCTACCCAAGAATATCCCCTTAAAAACAAAAATTATATTTGAAGGATGCTCCAACCATTCTTTTGAAACTGCTATGCGATTATTCGGTTTAAATTATTTATTTAAAATGCATGGTATAGTTTCGTTTCTCAATTCGATTCCAGGTACACATGCTCTCGAGCACATTTCGTGAACTTTCACTTCGAGGGCTGCAGCCTGACCGCTGTTCTTGAATAAACTGCTCTTGCGTAATTACCCACGCTCCGTGAGCCACCACTGCTTTGCTACCTACACCGGCCGCTTTTTGCGCTGTTCCTATACTGCTCCAGAAAAAAAATACGAGGGCATACTGCTATGGGCATACAGAAGAGATAGGCCGACGATGTAGCCACAACAGCTGGTAAACAGTTTGTGAGAAAGCTAGAAACATATAGGAGTGGAAACGTTTGAAAGCCTATTTATTTATTTTGTCTTTTTGAGTGTATAAATAAAGGAATTTAGATTTACTCCAAAAAAATCTAAGCCATGACAAGAGTTTATGTTTAGCAGTGAATCAAGGCTGAAGAGGAAAAGCAGAAGACTTATTTTTTGTCGTATAATCATTTAGCTTTGCTTCCACTACCATAACCTCACTAATGTGGGCTATTTGTACGAAGGTGGCCAGGATCGAGCAAATGGAAGAGTTCACTGATCTCGGCATGGTCATGACGAAAACCAGTGATATTTAACATGGAGTTAAAGTGCAGAATTAATAGGATTACGTGCTGCAGCTTCCTTGAAGAAGTTCCAACCATCCAATTAAATCCGTTACTTCTGACCATCTATAAATATCTTATTATTCCTTGTTGTAGACCTATGTGGTCTGTTCTCCAGAGTGTTTCTCCTCCTGTGAGGTAGATTCCCAGCTGTCCTTCTATCTTTTGGAAGGTCTTTCGCGAGGACAAGTCTAATGAGGCTGATTATGTAGTGCAATATAGGGGAGTCTGGTGGTATCCATTATTCGAACATGACCGTACAGTCCCTTTTTAACTGTCTGCTCCATCTTATAATATCATCAACCTCACATATCTCTCTTATTCTGGCGTTCGTCACGCGATCTCTCGGTGTCTTGCCTACTATCGTCCCCGGTATCTTCATCTCAGAATTCCTCCAAATTAGTTTGGTCGTGTTCAAAGAAACCTGACCGTGTCAGTCCCTTTTTAACTATCTGCTTCATCTTATAATATCCTCAACCTCACATATCTTTCTTATTCTGATGTTCCTCACGCGATCTCTCAGTGTCTTGCCTGCTATCGTACTAAGTGGATTTAGATTTATCTACAAATATAATTCTTCTTCTTCTTCACTTTTGATAGACTCAGGAGTCTGTTATTTCAGGCGGGTCCTCTTGAGACGCTGAACTCCAGCTTTCTCTCCACCGTTTGGGGGTCTTTCTGGTCGGCGTTGTCCGTTTGGCGTTCCATGGAGAGCTATGTATGGTATCCTATTTGAGCTCATTCTTTCTACATGTTGATGCCAGTATCGCCGTCTTTGACGTCCCCATCTGACCACATCTTCGACCTCGCAAATATAATTATTAGAAAAAAATTATGTTATGTATGCTACATACGAGTATGAGTAAAACAACGAAATTGCCGTTAAAATGGTTTCAGATTATTTCACTGTCGAGGTATAGTTTGACCTTAATTCGAAATTCATGGACCGGTTTATATATTTCGCGAATTCAGTCACAAAGAGATAAATTAAGTCACGAAGCTGCACTTATGCATTGTAATATTTTTTCTTATCGCTTATCGTATTATTATTATTATACATTTCTCAATTACATTTCAAGTCCGCAAATATAACGATTATTGGATGCATAATATAATGGCACATTTTATCTGACGATCAACTCTCACATAAGAGTTTTCTTGAATTATGGAATGCATATCTTGATTAAATTGATAAAAATACATACAGTTGACCAAGTATTGCATCTTCCTGCTTATCGCACCAATTACGCTCAAAACGTGGCGACATAAATAAAACAACAAATATTCTTCTTCTCTGGTATCCTGGGATTGGTTTGCAGCAATTTCCTCTATTCTTCTCTTCCATTCTTCCCTGTCTTGTGCGGCTCTTTTGAAATCTGCATATGATGAGCAGCGCACGTCCACCAACAGGTCCTCAAGATACTCTCGGCGTGGGCGTTCTCATTCGTGATGTGGTCTCTCCAGGAAATTCCTAAGAGTATTCTATAGGACCACATCTCAAAAGCCTCTTGTCTCCGCTTATCCCTTTCGGATAGGCACCATGTCTCGCAGCCGTACATCAAGACACTCCATACATAGGTCTTGATGTAATGAATATTTTAAATTGAAATTTCTTGGTAGAAATTCATTTTTAATAATGAAAACAACAAAAAAAATTGTTACAAAATTTCTTTATTATTTTATATTTAGTGTGCTTCCACTTGTGTTAATCGTCGACCGGCAGCTTGCTGCCATCTTTTGGGACTTCATGACCAGAAGATGGCAGCAAACTGCCGAAACCGGTCGACGATAAACACAAGTGGAAGCACACAAAATATATAATAATAAAGACATTTTGGATCAATTTATTTTTTGTTTTCATTATTTAATAAATATTATTCCATCCAACAGGAATTTAAACTAACTAACCATCACGCTGTTTTCCAGAAGGAATATGCAAAAATAATGTAATGCCACACATTTCTTTCCTGACATACTTCTCTCGATTCCTCAATATTAATATATCGTGTCATGCACGTACATCGATTTCTCCGACTCTTCACGTGGCCGACATTCAATATTTGATTAATTTGATCGTGCTACATTTTCCTCGAACTTCCTTTATTTTTTAAATAGTCCATTGTTTTGGCCGAAACTCTATGATACTTTAAAATTATAAACTGTTAAATAATAAAAAAATCGTTTTATGTATCACAATTGTATTTTTATTTTACGCGACAGCTGTTTTGTCAAACTACGTAACGCCTGATGATTTCAACATTGGTTAATTTGATTGGTCAATATTTGATTAATTTGATCGTGCTACATTTTCCTCGAACTTCCTTTATTTTTTAAATAGTCCATTGTTTTGGCCGAAACTCTATGATACTTTAAAATTATAAACTGTTAAATTTAAAAAAAAAATCGTTTTATGTATCACAATTGTATTTTTATTTTACGCGACAGCTGTTTTGTCAAACTACGTAACGCCTGATGATTTCAACATTGGTTGACGAAACAGCTGTCTCGTAAAATAAAAATACAATTGTGTTAGATAAAACGAAGTTTTTAAAAATATAATAAACCTTCTAGAAAAGAATCCTTTTCATTCGTATTAATAATTAAAAAGAGCACGTTTGATGAGGCCTGCATCCAGCAGAAGAGAGATGGCTAAAGAATAAGATATATGTCCACATTCATACGTCGTGTTCACGCACGTCTCAAGAAGTTGAAAGAAAGAAGCGTGAGAAGTAGGTATATCAGGAAAAACAGTGTGGCGATCCGTTCTTTCTGCCTATCCCTTTGGGGAGACGGCATGAAGATTAGTTAAAGAATGATGAGATTTTTTTTTTAATACTTTACAAACTAAAATAAATTACCAAAGATGTTTCGGACTACCCAGCACTTCCTCAGTGATATTAATATAGGTATTTAAAATGTTATAAATTTTTTTATTAATATGGTTAGTTTTGACAGATTTTATAAAGATTTATTCTTGAACGTTTATGCTTTTTTTATAATAATATTTTGGATAAATTTAAATTTTAAAATAATAATTTAAAGTAATCATTGGGGTTCAGGTATTAACTTGCAACAAAGGAAATAAATCAAAGATTGAACTTGATGTTAAATTTATTTTACAGCGGTTATACTGCCCTGATGAAGCTTGGGTCCAAGCGAAACTAGTGGCATCAATATAATAACCCTACCGTGGTTAAATACAAAGTTGTTTTATTTATATAATTATTTTAAATTTGTTTGATTATTTATAATATTTTATTTAGTTTTAATTTCTTTTTTAACTTCTAAAATTTTGAGATTGTTCAAACATGTTTGATATTTAATTTTAATTTGTTTAAAAAGTAAGTGTTGTATACAAAATATAAAACATCTATAACACAAAGTATGACGAACATAGAAGAAATGATGAGAAACTTTATTTTTTGTGAATGTATACTTATACTTGTACACGAATCCTGGATTTTCACCCATGGTGGGTGATTAATTCATGAAATTTAATTGTATCTCAATAGAGACGAATATGCAAACTGGAAACTGAATATGGATGATCAAGGTATTTACAGGACTTATGACCTGCCATTGGTTGGGTTAAGCGCACGCTTTATGTAATTACAACATTCCCCATTCCACCTTTGTTTATGATCATGCATGACAAATTTTTGGAAGTTGTATATATGCTGAGATACAATTAAGAAACTTTATATTCAGATTTGTTGTAGAGTCCATTTGATAACACTCTTCTAAAGCGAAACATATCTCTCCCATAAAATATAATGCATGTTATATAAATAATATCATAACTCCATTAACAATCTGCATATATAGTACAGTAAGTGACACAATGAAAAGTCATTATGTCACCTGGGACGTTAATTATTACAGAAAATAAAATTTTATGGTCTGAAATAAATGTTCCATTCGTATTAAAAGCAATAAATTTTATGGGAAACATAAGAACGTTCATAAATCTTGACGAATTTCAAAACTGTATTAAATTCTTTATTTTTGACTTGGTGATATAATTTATGGAAATTCTCTGTACTGAGGGGTAGAACGAATCATATTTATTATTTTCTAATTATAAATTAAATATTGGGTTGATGCAAAAGTTCGAAGTTTATTTTTGAACTAACTAACTAACCATCACGCCTTTTCCCCAAAGGGTAGGCAGAAAGAATGGACTGTCACACATTTACTGATGCGGCACTCCATCCTTTTCTTTTCGCCCCGCGGGAGACGCGGTGTGATGGGTTGCGAACCTCATCGCCACCAATAGGCATCTCCCGCGCACACTTCGATCGTCCACCCACAAAATAAATCTAAAACAAATAATAAAAAATACAATGATGTAAAATAAAATAACAAAATAATAATAATTTAACACAAAAAGTGTGCAACAAATGAAAAATTTATTTTTACACCTGTCAAAATTCTTTACTAAAACGATAAAACTAATATAATTTTAACAGCAAAACAGTACAAACGTATTACGTGTCACAATTAACTATTATAATGTGCGGCAGCAGTTAAATTGACCAAAACAATTCACTTAAACACGAAATATCTCAAAATTTACAGGAGCACCGCACCACATGAATCAAACCAAATTTTCAAAATCCAAGTTTATTTTTGTTATATATTTAATCAATTATATAATTTCCATCGGTTATTATAACCTTCTCCAACGTTTCTATTACTTATTAATACCGTTGGAGTAAAATTCCGTTAACTTTGATTCGAAAAATGTATCAAGAGATGTGCTCTATTGTACAAAAAGTTTATCATTAATTTTTTTTGCAGTGATCTGAATAAATTATAATCAGAAGGAGCCAGATCTGAAGAATACGGTGGTTGTTTGATAACATCCCAATTCAACTAATTTAGTTTTGGCCTTCCTCGACTTTTTTCCCATTCACACTACTTGCATATATCTTTTTAACCATTCTTCCCTCATCCATTCGTTCCACATGTCCAAACCATCTTAGTGACCCTTTCTTAATTTTATTTTTCACGCATTCATCCGCCTTACATTCATTTCTTACTTCATCATTAAATATTCTATCGTACATTGTTTTTCCGCACATTCTTCTTAGTGATCTCATTTCTACGGCATTTATCCTACTTTCATCTTTTTTCTACCAACTCCAAGCTTAACTTTCATACATAACATCCATGCACTAGAACACTAGAACTTTACTTCAGTCGATATATTTCTATTTGCGTTAATGACTTTGAGCGCACCATTTATTTTATTTCCAGCTCCAATCCTTCTTCCGATATCTTTCTCCATTCTTCCATCACTTGTTAACATGCTTCCCAGATAAACAAATATTTAACATACATAAAGTACTCGTAATCATTTAAAATATACTCTTCTTTCGGAAATAATCCAATTATCCGATTTTTTATTATCTGAATCCGATCCCAATTGATTCGGATAATTAGAGTTGTAAACTAACTAACTAACCATCACCTCTAAGGGGTAGGATGAACCGCCACACTGTTCTATCATGACATACATCTCTCGCTTCCTCCACACTCATACATCGTGTCATGCACGCATGTCATTTTGTTACTCCTTTAAACGCCTCACATGACCAACATTTAATATTTGATTGATTTGATCATGCCAATTTTTCCTCTGCCTTCCACTATTTCTAGCTCCGTTCGCATCGTTAACATATACCTTATTCACCATTCTGTCACGCTATTTTTTCCATGTATCCAAATCGTCTTTACGACACTTTCATAATTTTGTTCATAACACTTTCATTCGCACCGCATTCAATTCTTATATTTGTTAAAACTTCAATTCCGTATTTCGTTTAGCTAGAGCATTATCAAGTAGATATTGGAGAAAAAGGAGAAGATATTAGAGAGACCATGTGGAAATTGTGGACACCCAGAGATTACCACACCTTGCCCTTCATGGGAAACTAGAGAGAAGAAGGATGTCTGGAGGACCCCCTAAGAGATGGAAAGAAAGCTGGAAATCCACGTCGCAACAGGCAGCAAATTCTGCACAATTAGTCCCTAGCGGCCTTCAACATTATAAGAAGATTATCAAGTACTATTTAATTACGTTTCTCTCTTCTTGTCCTGTCATTTCCGCGGTGTATAGAGTTTCCAAAGTTTTTACAATGGAATTCCACAGTGTTAACGCCTTGAATTTCAATAAAATTTTAAAAATATTATAAATGAATTGCTATGCTTTTCAAATTCACCAAAATCTAGGAAGAATTATTTATTACATACATAACACAATGCACCTAATAAGGAGAGTTCCGTGTGGGTGCATAGCAAGGGTACTTAAACTGAACTGTGTCATATGCTAATAGGACGAAAAAGAAAATGTTCTACGTTTTACTATTTACACACGTGAGGAGAAACCAATATAATCGTGGAATAATTCATAAGAAAAAGGGAATATGTTTATACAAGTGTAATGTCATCTAGGCATACCTGGTGGGGGAGCTGAGCTGCGGGAAGAAATACAAGCCCAAGTAAACAAGGCAGCTGCAATCTCTGGGGCTCTAAAATCCACAATATGGAAAAACAAAGACATGGTCATTAAGAGTAATATGAGAATCTATAAAACATGCGTAAGACCAATAATATCATATGGCGTCTAAGCAAGGGCAGATAGAGTAAGGACCAAACAAGTTTTGAGGTTTTCCGAAATGAAGACACTGAGGACGATAGCAGGCAAGACATTGAGAGATCGCGCAAGGAACACCAGAATAAGAGAGATATGTGAGGTTGAGGATATTATAAGATAGAACAGACAGCGAAAAGGGACTGGTACGGTCATGTTCAAAGAATGGACCCCACCAGATTCCCCTATCAGCCTCATGGGACTCGTCCTCGTGGAAGACCTCTTAAAAGATGAAAGGACAGCTGAGAGTCTACCTCACACCAGGAGCTTAACGATAAAAAGCAATAAAAAAAACGATATTTTGTAAGAACTGAAGAAATTCTTACATTGCTCGATTTTCATTTTATTCGTATCAGTGGCAAGAAATCTTTTTATATGCGAGAGGTACAGAGACAGTTAATAGATATATTATCTTTCCGCGATTATGTTGACCTCTCCTTAGACATTTGATCAGAGTGTGCCTTAAACCGGTTGCCATATGAAAAAACTATATATCGATCACTATCGATATTATGTCATTCGCCGTTCATAAATAGGTGGAGTAAGTAGGTACTCGCTGTTTATGATAGGTTGCAACACATTTCTATCTCGAGTATTAAGATGACAACACAGATATAAAGTAATAAATGTGTAGATATTAACTAAATTTCAGATTTACATATTAAATGCTGCTCCCAGTACTTAATCATGTTTGACATTTCATTTCCCATTTGACACGGTAGGTACTTGTTATTCATAATAAATATGTCTACACTTTGTTGTGACTTCATGACGTGAATTCATGTTTAACATCCAGGGTTATTCAGAACAGACAATGACAGAAATATTATGACTAGGGAGACTACATGATTAGGGCATTATGTACCTAGATTACATGGCATGGGCATTACAATGACTAGGATATTATTGTGACTATTAGTTGTTAGGTATTTTCATGACTAGAGCATTATTTTGATTAAAGCATTATCTTGACTAGAGCATTATCATGACTAGAGCATTATTAAGACTAGAGCATAATCATAACTAGATTATTATCATGACTAGAGGTGTATAATGACTAGAGCAGTATCGTGACTAGAGCATTATCACGACTAAAGCGTTATCTTGACTAGAGCGTTATCATGACTAGAGAATTATAATGACTGGAGCATTATCATGACTAGAGCATTATCATGACTAGAGCATTATCACGACTGGAGCATTATTATGACTGGAGCATTATGAGAGCACTAGATGATTATAGTAAAATAACTGGAGCATTATCATGACTAGACCATTATCGTGACTAGAGGATTATCACGACTAAAGCATTATCTTGACTGGAGCATTATCATGACTAAAGCATTATTGAGACTAGAGCATAATCATGTCTAGATGATTATAGTATAATAACTAGAGCATTATCATGACTTGACCGCTATCGTGACTAGAGCATTATCATGACTAGATTATCATGCATTATCATGACTAGAGGTTTATCATGGCTCGAGGTTTATCATGACTAGAGGATTATCATGACTAGAGCATAATCATGATTAGAGCATATCATGACCAGAGAATTATCATGACTAGGGCATTACCAGGAGACTACATTACCAGGGTTACGATAAGGACATTATGCATCTTGACTTATCGTTATACGTAATACTTGTGACTTGGGAAAGAATGGAACCCACCAGACTCCCTTATATTGCACTGCATAAACAGCCTCACGGGACTTCTTAAAGATGAAAGGACAGCTGGTAGTCTACCCCACAGGAGGAGTAACACTCTGGAGAACAGACCGCATAGGTCTAAAAATATAATATGTATTGTATATTTAGAATTACTCGTATTATATCACTTAATACACTGAGATAATGCTTTCATTTTCAATGAGACCACATTCAAATGTTAGGCATAGGAGTAAATAGGGCGCTGTATGAGTCTATAAGATCGAGAACCGCAATGTGTGGAAACAGGTTTACTGATGGGAAAGTATGTATCCAGCTTGACTCAGTGTATATCCAACGATGCGGTCATTGAATATTATTATGCAGATAGCATGCAAGCTGTTATGAATGAAATCCATACACTCCCACGCGTGGACCACCTTTCCAAAGGACTTTTCTACAACCATTTTACCGGTGACAAAATGAAAGAACAATCACATAGTTTAGAGCACTTAAAGTTGTCATCGTAAAAAATGATTTTTCCAAAACGCTAAACGCTAAACGCAGTGCGTAATGGTGTTATTATTATTATTTTGTTGAATCGCTCTTTACATCATGACAGCATGAGCCAAATCGATGTAAAGAGTATTATAGCTATTAAAGTGATTCTCGTGACATTTTTTTGTTTTTTTGTTTTAAAGGAATATAGAAGTTCCCGCCACATACTGTTATAGGGCGTTATAGGGCGTAGCGGCGCCCTTTTGTTAGCCTCGCTCGTACACTCCCTAAGCCTGTCCCCGGTCCATCCGGGACTTACATTTAAAGACGGCAACAACAAGGGGGTGCCAGACCACATTTAATCTACCCCATCTTACTTCTATGCTCCGCTGTACTTTATTGAATAAATAAACATAATATATAATACATGAAAATTTTAGGAACATTATATAAATGATAAAAAGAATGATACACCACAAGCACATACAGTGGGAAGATTAGGAGAGGCAGAGGAGACAAATGCGGGATGGGAAAAAAATGTGGAGTACAGTGATAGGTGTACATGTGATAGGTAGCTAATCTATCGCCATTTTAGTGTCACGTAAATTCTACACCAGACCAAAGACAGTGTGACAATCACACTGCCCTCGCCGGGATTCGAACCCGGAACCTTCGGAGTGGCAGTCAATGCACTTACCACTCGGCCACGAAGGTCGTCATTGTACCGACCCTTATGTGAATTGAATCATGGAACTGGCAAAAGAAGGATGAAAGTAGAATAAATGCAGTAGAAATAAGATCGCTTAGACGAATGTGTGTAAAAAAAGGGGATGATATTTTTTTTTATTTACATAAAAAAAAATAGCTCATTATTATTAAGAAGGAATCCGATCGTGTCTAGGCTTGAACCCAAGTCCTCTGGATCAGGAGCTAAACGTTCTGTCTCCTAGACCACCACCTGATTAGATAGAGTGTCGAATGAAAACATGAGAAGTGAATGTAGTGCGAATGAAAGTGTTATACAACAAAATAATGATGGTTTGGAGACATGGAAAGAAAAAGTATGTATCGACGATTAAACTGAACTAGAAATAGAGGAAGATCGATAAAAACGTTGCACGATCTAATAAATCAAATATTGAATTTTGACCACATGGGAAGCGGAGAAATCGACGTGCGAGCATTACAAGACGTATGAATGTTGAAGAATCGAGAGTAGTATGTCAGGAAAGAATACCTACCCCTTCTGGGAGACAGCGTGATGGTTAGTTAGTTAGCGTAGGGTCGACGTGCCTTAGAAAGAATAATACGAAACAGTTATTTTTTATTTACTTACTTACACAGCTGATGTCGTCTACTTTTGGACATAGACCTCCTCCAATCTTCATCCCACATGTCTATCTTTTATCTTTTGCATCCTCTTCTTCTTCTTCGATGGCCCTACAGCCCATATCGAGCCTTAGCCTCCAGTATTCTTCGCCTCCAACTCCTCCTGTCCTCCGCTTCGACCCTCCAATCTGACACTCTTAACAATCTTGTTCCATCTCTCCCAACTTCATCCTCCCATCGCAGCCTTGGTCGTCCAATTGGTCTTCTACCACCTGGGTGCCACTCCAGCAATCTTTTTGGGGTTCGCGATGACGGCATCCTCTGTACGTGACCGGCCCATCTCAGTCTATTCAGTCTGGCCTGTGTGGAGAGACTGGGAGCTTTGTAAATATTGTACAGCTCGTCATTATGCCGCACTCTCCAGCCTTCACCGTCATTCACAGGCCCCAGAATTCTGCGCAGCACCCTTCTCTCACAAGTATCCAGTCGCTCTGCAGATTTCGCTGTCATTGTCCACGCCTCACACCCATAGGTCACTACTGTTCGGATGATTGTTTTATACAGGGTGATTTTGGTTTTCCAGTGTACGTTTCTTGATTTGAGCGCTGGAAGTAGAGAGAAGAATGTTTTGTTATCGATTGTGATCTTTTTCTATCTATCTTTTGCATCCAGTTATCAGCAAATTTTCTTATGTCGTCAGACCATCGTATTCCCGATCTTCTACGTATTTCAGTATTTCTTATTCGGTCTGAGAGTCTTATGTATGACTCTTTCGTGTTTCTTTTGTGCTACACGGAGACTCTTGATGGTCGATTTGGTGAGGGAAGGGTTTCTGCTCCATATTTCAGTATTTTTCAATCGTATAGTCTATTTTATTTACTATTTATATAATAGTGTGGAAATTTACTCATAGTTCTAGGGAATGACATATTTCGCCTTTCTAATTCATTACTATTATCACATATAATATTATCACATTTGATAAACTATAATATAATTTTTTTCTAGAAAAAAAAGACGATTGCATTCATATAAATAATTTAACACAGAGTTTCATAGTATATTCAATAAACAATAAAATAAATCATATTAACTGTTCAACATTAAAAGCTGTTACGGTATCCCAATTTTTTATTATTTTTCATTTATTTAATCGGTTGGCAAAACAGCTGTCGGGAAATATAAATATATTATAAAAAATGTGATACAATAACAGCTTTAAAATTTGAACGGTTAGTAATATTGACTGATCATAGCGTTTCGGCTAAAACAATGGACTATTTAAATAATTCACACATAAAGGTTGGTACTATAACACCTTTGTGCACTACGTATTAACTTTCTTCTTCTTCTTCAATGGCCCAACAGCCCATATCGACTATTAACTTTATTAAATTAAAATTAGTTTACAAATGTAGATAATGACAAAATGGTAATAAGCCACTCTTGGACGCAGTAATTATCTTTACGTAAGACAGGGTGGACACGCGACATGTGTAAATTCACCGCTGTTTATTGCAAATTATCGTAAAGCTGAGAACTCCCATGAAACATGAGAATAATTACCCCCCGGGGGTTTCGGGGGCGGCTGTTACGCCAGTGCATATGTCGCATGCTTTTACCCTCTCGCTAACACTGACGTTTCTGAAATTCACAAAAGTAAATGAAGTTATTTGATATCAATAAAACATTAATAGAATGCAATATTGTTGCACGAGCTGCATTTAATAAAATAAGAACCTTCTTTTGCAACGATAATCTAAACTTGAAACTCTGACAAAGAATAAATAAATGTTCTGCTATATGGCTGCGAAACCTGGACTCTAAAAGTGAATGTAAAGAACCGTTTGTTTTAAATAGGGACTTAGAGGAGTCCCACCGTTTTTCCGTTGTTATAGGCGTACTTCGCCTTTGCTTCGATTCCGTATGTCATTATGGGCCTGATGCATGTTTTATAAATTCTAACTTTGCTTTCTACTAGCATATGCTTATTGTCCCAGACAGTGTCCCTTAGACATCCGGAGATAACTGCAGCTTTATCAGTCTGTTCTTTAACTTCAATAAATAGATCGCTGCAACTAGATATCTTCACATCCAGATATCTGAACTTCATGACATGTTCTATGGGTTTATCGTCTACAACCAACTAGCATCTGAGAGGCTGTCTGGATATTGTTAGACATTTTGTTTTTGCGACGGATATAATCATATTATACCTCTCAGACGCAAGATGGAACGTAAATTCTCAGTTCATTAACTCAGTTCAGCAAATTGGAGCCGACCTCCAAGCAGTAATTGACGTCGTCAGAACTTTAAGCTAAGTGTTAGATTTTGATCAAACGTCTTTCAAGATCTTTAGATTACGAGTATTATTATTATTATTTTAAATAATAATGAAATAAAACGGTTATTTTTAACTACTTCCACTTTTGTGTTTATTTTGACAGCGACGGGTTTCGCCAGGCTTGCTGGCATCGACAGACTGGTTTGGATCAGTCTGTCGATGCCAGCGAGCGTGGCGAAACCGGTCGCTGTCGAAATTAAGACAAAAGTGGAAGTAGTTAAAAATAACCGTTTTATTTCATTATTATTTAAAATTAACTTCCATCAAGAGATTTCAGTAAAATCATTTGATTATAGGTATTATTATTTTGTTGAATCGCTCTTTACATCATAACAGCATGAGCCAAATCGATGTAAATAGTATTATAGCTTTCATAGTGATTCTCGTGACATGTAATATGTAGCTAATCTATCGCCATTGTCACGTGAAAAGACAGTGTGACAATCACACTGCCCTCGCCGGGAATCGAACCCGGAACCTTCGGGGTGGCTCGCAATGCACTCACCACTCGGTCACGAAGGTCGTCGTCGTAGATCGTCTTGATCCCTGTTTATATTAGTAATTGGATCGAGAATATTCTTATAAGAACAGTAGCTAAAGTGTTAACTCTATGCACATTTCATGTATTGACTACATTTACCTGAATAATTATCTTAATTTCTAATAAATAAGTTATAGTGCAGGTTTAACGCTATATAGACTCGTACTATTAATTTTAGAAGTTTCATTCGGTTTATGTAATAATTTGATTACTCGAGTATGTGGAATGTATGCATTTAAATGTGGTTGAGAACAACTGTGTGTCGGAATTTCCAACGTAAAATTCGCTACTTAAGTGTCACGTTCGTTGCTGTAGACCAGTGGTTCCCAAACTTTTCGCCCGTGGACCCCTTGTTGTTTTTTTTATTTTTTGCAGACCCCACACTTTCGTAATATTGTTTTTTTTACAATAACGGATATTTTAATTACAATTTTTGTAGTTCATCAGCGACTTCCTTCTAGTGGAATTCGGCAGCGACCAGTTTTTTTAGCTCATCAAGAAGCTAAAAAAAATATGACCAATTTTCACGATGGAGCTTAAAAAAGGTTGTCGCTGATTTCGACAGGCCGATTTTCGCGAATGAGCTTAAAAAGGTCGATAACGGAAAATAACCTCAGAACCCCCTGACGTTGTTCATAGACCCCCAAAAACAATTTAAATTTTCCGCGGACCTCCTGAAAGATCCCATGGACCCCTCTGGGAGTCCGTACGGACCACTTTGAGAACCACTGCTGTAGACAAAACTGCTAACTGAGGCATATTGGTTCTTTATTAATCATTTAGTACACAATGGTGATCTTGTACCGACCCTTATGTATGTAAGTGAAGCATGGAACTGGCGAAAGAAGAATGAAAGTAGAATAAATGCATTAGATCTCTTAGGCAAATGTGTGATACTCTGTGTATGATAGTGTCGAATGAAAAATAATAAGTGAATCGGTGCGAATGATGGTGTTATGAACAAAATAATGAAAGGATCATTTAGATGGTTTGGACACATGAAAATAATGAATGACGAAAGAATGGTAAAAAAAGTATATGTTAACGATGTAAATGGAACTTAAAGTAGAGAAAGGCCGAGGAAAATGTGGCACGATAAAATAAATAAAATATTATGATATGTCAGGAAAGAAAAGTGTGGCAGTCCATTCTTTCTCCCTACCCATTCGGGGAGACGGCGTGATGGTTAGTAAGTTAGTTTTAGTTAGTTTAATAATCATTTAGTAAGGAAGTGGGGTTGCTTTTGCTTTTCGGTAAAATAATCCTATATTCTTCTTCTTCTTCTTTCGGTGCCGTGTCGGGTCCCCCCAACGTTGGCGCTCACTACAGTAAAGGCATCTCTATCCTGCACCATTAAAAACAGGTTCTGAACTCTTGTTATTCCTGTCCACTCTTTTTCGCCATAGTGATTCCTGGGAAAAGGTGACCAGAGTGGTTTCTCGTTGCCTTCTCTGGTGGATTTTTCTGTCGGGGTTACCTTCCCTTAGCTGGTTGGATCTGGTTTGGAGTCCCCAGAAACTCGCCTTTCATCCCCTCGTTATCTGCTGTGATCACACGGTTATGAATGTGATCCCATTGCCCGGGGCTCGCGACAGGGACGCTAACGAGTTGGACTAGTCAGTAGTGTTGCCGGTGGAATGCAACTGGGCGTTTCGCAGCATTTTATAGAATCACATCCTCCAGCAAGATGTGACTCGCCGCGATCCTACTGACAATTCAAACCCCTTTATTACAATTATATAATATAACATTGAACACTTTTATTTGCGGTTTGCGATTTAAAAAAAATGTCCAAATATAAACTGTTCTTTGTGCAGATACGCGAAATTCGCGTGCAACGTTTCGAAAGCAATACTTTTCTCAAGGCAATTTAAACTCGATTCTCGGGTCAAGGCAAGTAGAAATTACTGGGGCATTCGTTGATTATATGTGATCGAATACGTCTATAGTTAAGAGAATGTGTGTCATTATTATGACAGGTAAGCTAGGAATTAAAATAATTTACGAGTTCTTGATTAATAGAAAAAATATTTCATCTGAATCAATAATAAAAAATAACGTGTTTTTTAAAACATATCTATTGAACAAATTTCAACAAAAAATATGCATATTTTCTTACATTTCTTATTTAATGTTTCCCCAATAAATTGTATAAAATTCATGATTTAATTGTATCTCAATAGAGACGAAGATGCAAATTGGAAACTGAATATGGTTGATCAAGGTGTTTACAGGACTTATGACCTGTCATTGGTTGGGTTAAGTGTACACTTTATGTAATTACAACATTCCCCATTCCACCTTTGTTATGACCGTGTCTGACAAATTTTTGGAAGTTGTTTATATGTTAAAGTCCAACGCCAGAATTCACATGTCAGTTTCAATGCGCCATCTATGAAGACTTGACGGACTGCACTCGTCCTTCTTAAGTGTAAAAAATCTATGCAAAGGAAGGACGAGTAAGGTTATTAATGGTTATTAACGTAAAACATTATAACGGTTATTTATAGAGGTTCAATAAGGAAAAAAATTCACAATATGCATAAAATAATTATTATTTTGTATTTATTAAAAAATATTTTACAATTTAATTTAATTAGTGTAAAGAGATGATAATCTATGACATTCTCATAAAAGATAAAAGTGGAGAGGGATATTAAAAGAAGGATTGGGGAAAGTAACAAAGTGCATGGTGCGCTTAAAGTTGTCATCGCAAACAAAAACCTATTTAAAAAGCTTAAATGGCAATCTTGTACCGACTATTATGTATGGAAGCGAAGCATGGAACTGGCAAAATAATGATGAAAGTAGAAGAAATTCAGAAGAAATGAGATCTCTTAGACGAATGTGTGATACTCTGTGTATGATAGTGAAAATACAAGAAGTGAATGCGGTGCGAATGATGGTGTTATGAACAAAATAATGAAAGGATCATTAAGATGGTTTAGACAAATGGAAAGAATGGTAAAAAAATTATAAATTTTTTCGATGTAAATGTAACTAGAAATAGAGGAAGACCGAGTAAATCAAATATTGTATGTCGGCCACGTGAGGAGTCAATGAAATCGACGCGCATGCATGACACGATGTATGAATTTTGAGGAAGCGATAGAAATATGTCAGGAAATAAAAGTATGCCAGTCCATTCTTTCTGCCTACCCCTTCGGTAAAACGGCATGATGGTTAGTTATGTAGATAATCTTTATGATATTGAAGTTTTATTTTAATTTTTTTTTTTTAATTGTGTTACATTTATAATCGAAATTAGCGTTCGGTCTTCAATTATTTCTCTAAAAATACACATGTTCTTACGTCTAGACATGTACCCAGTAATTACAATCAGTGAACTGTATACAAGCGACCAATTTTAATTTACGAGTTAAAAAAAAACGTTATAATCGGTGTTCTTATTTTGATTTGACTGATACCTTATTGCTTATTGGCTGCGTTTCACAATACAAGTAATTCATACGTACCTTATATCTATAGCAACATATAGACTATAGGTTCCCAACCTTTTCTGTACCCCTTGACAAGAAAAAAATTCTGAAGTATCTCTACATGAGGGAGTATGTTAGCTATCTGTGAGTCTATCCCACGGCATTTCTTTTAGAAATGCTTGGGGCCAACTCTCTGCAGCTTCGAAGAGATGGGCATCTCAAAACCTATTTATTTAGATTACTCAGGGGAGAATTTTCGAGAACTCGGCCGTGCTGGAGGGTTTTCGACTTTTTGGCCCTGATAGATATCTCCGAGAGCGACAGCACAGATTGTTTTACCTACCGGCCGCTAGAATTGACCTGCCTCTGATGACACCGGTGGAAAAAGCAATTAATCTGCTGAACGCGGTCTCCTCGGAGATCGACGTCTTTAATATTAGTGAAAGTACGTTTAGAAGGCAAATACTCTTAATTCTGGAGAGTATCCTGTCTTCCTAATGTCGAACTAATATAAAAAAACGCACTTAAAATTCGATACAATAATTTAAATTTAAAAATAAACCTGGGCTTTTGTTATAAGTACAAATACTATTTTTTATCAGTAAGAACTTATAAAAAATATTGAATAATAATAATACATGATGATAATATAAAGAAATTATTTAGAAAAAACATATTTTTGAAAAGACATAATTTTTATAAAAATAATAAATTATTAATTTTCATTTGATTGGGAATGGGAGCTTGGGATTTTAATCTTCTTTTTAATATTGTGTGGATTAAACAAAGTTTTTTGCAATTTCCTAAGAAAATATAATAATAATAAAAAAAACTAACTAACTAACCATCACGCCGTCTCCTCAAAGGGTAGGCAGAAATAATGAACTGCCACACTTTTCTTTTCTGACATATTTCCCTCGCTTCCTCGACATTCATTTATCGTGTCATACAAGCACGTCGATTCTTCCGGCTTCTGACATGACCAACCTTTAATATTTGATTAATTTGGTCATGCCATGTTTTCCTCGGTCTACATTTACTCCTTACTCCATTTACATCGTTAACGAATACTTTTTTAACCATTCTCTCTTATGTATGGAAGCGAAGCATGGAACTGGCAGAAGAAAGATGAAAGCAGAATAAATGCGGTAGAGATGAGGTCCCTAAGACGTATGTGTGGTAGAACGATGTACGACAGAATCTCAAATGCTGATATTAGGAAGGAATGTAGAGCGAAAGAAGGTATTATGAACAAAATTATGAAAGGATCGCTGCGTTGGTTCGGACATATGGAGCGCATGGGTGAAGAAAGAATGGTTAAAAAAAGCTTAATAATTAAACTTCTAGAAAATATACGTTATCATTCTTATTCATTAAATACGTAGAGATTTTTATATTCATTTTGATATTTGTTGAATGAATTTTTTTCTAGTATTAAACGTATTAAAAAAAAATCGAACACGAATAGATTCGCCAGTATCATCATTGGTTATATAAGATTAAAAAGTGATCCAAAAAAGATCATCGATACCAAGATGTAACCAGTTTCTCGAAGTATCTACGCACAATTCATCATTTTAATCGGATCGTGAATATAATCAAAATGCAGTATACTCCAAAATGTCCATACTCCAAAAACACCAAAACATTTCAACGGCATAGTAAATCCACCAAAAAACGTTAGTCCAAATACGAAAAAGAATAATGAATTTTTTTATTGTTGAGTGATAAGGCAATGAGATTTATTTAAGTTCACTGTGCCGCTGCGGTGTTCGCGACTCTCGCGATTGCTTCGAAGAACCGGTTTTTTGCTCCAAATCTTACCGCAGAATAAACAAATGACGCACGAAATGTCTCCCGAGTGGGGTTGGTGGGAAAATGGAGCAGGTCTCCGTGAGTATAAAAGGGAAAGTAATTTCAGAATGAGTACAGTTTGTCCGGAACAGTATCACATTCAACAAGATGGCATTCAAAGTACGTTGAAATTCAGTACATTCGCATCTATTTGTTTTAACTTGCGAAGGATTCGTATGTGAAGACTACAGGGGAAAAACAAGGAATGTCAGTTAAAATTCAATGTAATAATGCCATCTAGCGGCATTTGTACGTATCTATCCACAGTAAAATTTTCATTTTCAAAAATCATGTGTGTCATCGACTATGGCCAGATAATCAATTGCTAATTGCTAAGAAATGTATAGACTTTAATTAGCTTTATTTTCAATTTATTCAAATTAACCTTCTATTGACATCCCTTGTTTTCCCGTGTCTTCATATACTCGTACTTACAAACGTGATCAAATTGATAAAAAAAAACGTGTAGATTTAATTTTTATAACTAACTAACTAACCATCACGCCGTCTCCCCGAAGGGGTAGGCAGAAATAATGGACTACCACACTTTTCTTTCCTGACATATTTCTCTCGTTTCCTCAACATTCATACATCGTGTCATATACGCGCGTCGATTTCTCCGACTCCTTACATGGCCGACATTCAATATTTAATTTATTTGATCGTGCCACGTTTTCCTCGGTCTTCCTCTATTTCTGGTTCCATTTACATCGTTAACATATATTTTTTTTACCATTATTTCTTCATTCATTTTTTCCATGTGTCCAAACCATCGTAATGAGCCTTTCATAATTTTGTCATTTTATTATTTTTTTTATTCATTTATTTATTTATTTAAAAACTAATTTTTTCTACATTACAATTTCTGTCGATACATTTCGTAGCTTTTACACCTTCATCAAATCATCATTAATAAAATCGTGTTAACGTTATAATTGTGAACGTGTTAAATTCATCAGAAGAATCTTAAAATTTAAATAAATTGTATTATAATTTATTATTTATTTTCCGATTCAAAATAATCGAGTCATTTCTAGGCTCGAACCCTAGTCTCCTAGATAATAACTCAAGTGTTATATCCCCTAGACTGCCTGATTCATACATTATTCGATAGATTTGTTTTAGTTTTTCAATAATATTTTTAAAACATAGAAATGGTTGAAGTAAAATTGGCACTAATTACCAAAAAAAAAAAAAAATGTGCAGTTTCGTTCTATATGATATATTTATAATATAAAACGAAATCGCTTATTAATTATTTATTCACTGTTAAATTAAAAACGCTGTTTTAATATAAAAAAATTGAGTTTATTTTTTATAAAATCGTCGTGACAGCTGTTTCGGTAACCGATGTTACCATCGTCAGGTTTTACAATTAACTGATTATTGTAACACCTGACGATGGTAACGTCAGTTACCGAAACGACGTTTTTATATACAAAAAATAAACTCAATTTTTTATATTAAAACAGTGTTTTTAATTTAACAGTGAATAATGTTAAAATATCAAAGTGTTTCCACCAAAACAATGGATTATCTGTTAAAAAAATTGTACTTAGTGCCTATTTTATTTCAACAATTCTAATATATTTGTATTTTGTTAATTCCATAAAAAAAACTTTCATTCGAATAGCATTTTTTTGTGAATAATTTATTAAGAATTGTGTATTCTTCTAGATTTTCGCTTTCGCCTGCGTATTGGCTGTAGCCAACGCTGGAGTGATCGCCCCCGTGGCTCAAGTGGCTCACTATGCCGCCCCCCAGGTGTCCCACTACGCCGCCCCCCAAGTTCACTATGCCGCTCCCCAGGTCTCCCACTATTCCGCCCCCCAGGTCCACTATTCCGCCCCTCAGGTATCCCACTATTCCGCCCCTCAGGTCCACTATTCCGCCCCACAAGTCTCCCACTACGCCGCCCCCCAGGTCCACTATGCTGCTCCCCAGGTCCACAAGGTAGCCATCGCCGCCCCTGTTGAGCACTACGCCCCCGCTGAGTACAACTTCGAGTACTCCGTCCATGACGAGCACACCGGAGACATCAAAAGCCAACAGGAGGTCCGTCACGGAGACGAAGTTAAGGGATCTTACTCCCTCATCGAAGCCGACGGCAGCCGTCGCGTCGTCGAATACACCGCTGATGAGCACAACGGATTCAACGCCGTCGTCCACCGCGAGCCCGGCCAGCACCCCGTTGCCGTCAAGCCAGTGCTGAAGGTTGCCGCCCCCGTGTATGCCCATGCAGCCCCCGCCTATGCTCATGCCGCCCCGGCCTACCAGTCCTATGCAGCTCCCGCCCAATCTTACTACCATCATTAAACCCCAACTGAATAACCGTGACTTGCTTAGATTTAAGTAGCTAATATTGTAAATAAATTATTTCAAAATCAAATTCAATCTTTCATTTACTACATCAGAATACCGAAAGTAACGAAATTCCCCTGGAATCGATACAATGTCGGCCAATCCTTCCACCACAATGGACAGAGAGTATTAGTTTGTATTGTAGGGTAACATACAGTGATTGTTAATACAAATGCAAATGAACAAACTAACAGTTAAATAAAGAGATTTTTAAATGGCCGAGCCATTGAGGGCTCCCTCCGCTTACCCGAAGCTGTTATAGGCGCAGCGGCGCCTTTCGTCAGCTTCACTCGTGCACTCCCTAGGCCCGTCCCCCGTCCATGCGGGACTTACGTTAAAAAAAATATATACGAGGTCCGTTCAAAAAGTATCGCGAATTTTGTGTTTTTTCAAAAATTATTTATATATTCATGAATTTCTATTTTGTCCCCTTCAAAGTAATCCCAACCAGATATTATACACTTGTGCCAACGTTTTTTTCAATCCTCGAAGCACCCCAAAAAATCATTTTTTGTGATCTTGTTCAGCTCCTCCTTCGATGCCGTCTTTATTTCCTCAATCGTAGCCTAGCGTCGTCCTTTCATGGGCCTCTTCAGTTTCGGGAACAAGAAAAAGTCACAGGGGGTCAGATCTGGGGAATACGGTGGCTGCGGCATTATTGGTGTGTTGTTTTGGCCAAAAATTCGCGCACAAGCAGATGCGAAATTGAGCAATTTTGGTACGAATTTCGCGGCGACCGATCTCATGCCCAAATCATTGGTAAAAATCGAATGGCACGAGCCAAGCGATATGTTTAAGTCCTCAGCAACTTCTCTAGCGGTGATTCGACGATTGGCCAATACTATGTTATTCACTTCATCAATGTTTTCGTCTGTTGTTGACGTGCTCGGGCGTCCGGCAGGCTCTTTTTCGTTCACATCTTCTCGGTCCTCTGAGAACATTTTGTACCACCGATAAACGTTGCTTTGGTCCAAGATAGCTTCACCATATGCCACAGTCAACATTTGGAATGCGTCCGGGGACTTAATTTTGTTTTTCACTCAAAATTTGATACAGATTCTTTGATCCATTTTTTTGGAGTGGGCAAAAATCGAAGACGAGCCAAAACACGTGCAAGCAAAGTGGCTCTCAAAAATTAACTGAACATTCAAACTGGCCGAACTTATCGGCATAAGTGAGAGACATGAGTATTAGCATAACGCCACAAAAAAATCAAAAATCGAATATACGTAACCGGCGGAAATTCAAAATTCGCGATACTTTTTGAACATACCTCGTATATTTGAAACCAAGGGGGACCCAGACCACATTTAAGCTACGCTACCCTCCTTCGATGTCCCGCCGTACACACATAGCAATACAACAGCAAAAGCAAATACACAATTGATACATTGATATGTTAGAGAAAGAATAAAAAAAAAGAAATAATGCACAGCAGGAGGCACAGGAGGGAGGGGAGAGACAAAATGCAGGATGGGGGAAATAAGGAAATTTATTTAATATGTGGACAAAGGAAGGTAACATAGGAAGTTTATTCTATATATATTGAAGAGAAGAAAAATAATGCAATTGAACTAAGCAGGAGGAGGACGAGGTCCGGCATTGCGGATCAGTCCCCCCTCCCCCCAGCAAGATAATCGGCACCCCCTCAAAGGGGCAAATGACTTCACAAAACGGCAACGTCCGGTCGAGACGATTGGCCGAGGTTAAAAAAAAAAAAATTACAATAATAAAATAAAATAAGCAAGAAAGAATAAGCAATTGATAACAGTAATAATAATAACAGTAAATAATAAACCCGGATCAGGAGCAGTAGCCCCAGAGATAACAAAAACACATAAAATAAGAAGAGAAAAGAATAAGAAGAGAAAAGAAAATTCAACAAAATAAAGAGATAGAAGATTACCCGCCGCTTATCCAAAGCTGTTATAGGACGCAGCGGCGCCCCTTCGTCAGCTTCGCTCAAACAATCCCTAGGCCCGCCCCTCATCCACGCAGGATTTACATTATCTGGAGAATGCACCATTCCAGAAAAAAAAAGCAAAAGGGTATCTAGGCCACATTTAATCTAGTTTAATTTCAATCCACTTCTATGTCCAATGGACCACAATACCACAATGGACATAAGGTTCCCACCACCACCCAAGACTGTTATAGGACGCAGCGACGCCCTTTCGTTAGTCTCGCTGCACTATCTAGGCCTGTTCCTTGTCCATCCGGGACTTACGTTAAATTAATTTTGCCTTCCTGTCATCAATCAAAGGGTGACAGACCACATTTAATCTATTTATTTTAAACCTTCTATCTCCCGCGCAGCCTCACGTCTCTTTATTGATAAAATATACATTATATAGAAAAACATAATAGAACACATTAACTTTGTTTTTTTTTACAACAACAAAAATAAAATAAAACGCAATGGACAGAGAAGAGGAGAGTTATGAAAACGATATCTACAAAACAAACTTGCCATTGATACGACGAAGAATAATAATCTAACTAACCATCTCACCCGCCCCGAAAAGGTAAGCAGATAAAATAGACCCCCACACTATTTTTTCTTGGCATACTTCTATCGCAACAAACATACCTCGTGTCATTCACACACGTCGATTTCTCCGATTTCTCAACATTAGAAATAAAATAATATATGTTGACATTCTTCTTTTCCTTCTTGTCCTGTACCACCTCCGTGGTACTAAGGGTCTCAAGGAACCTTCTTCACCCTACTTTATTGCATGCCTGATGCCCGCAGTGATACCTCACATTATCCTATGTGGCCCTTGACCAGAAAAGTGTGACGACCGCTGATCTAGGATATCTACGTTCACCATTTTTTGGAATCCATCTGGGAAAACAATTATGAAAAATAATATTTACACTTAATTTATAATAGTAAACACGATTGTTTAGTAGAGTTTTACAAAACTTATATCCTTTCAATATCCTTCAATATTAAAAGAAGGGTTGGGGCAGGCAACAGAGTAAATGGTGCACTTAAAGTTGTCATCGCAAACGAAAGCTTATCCAAAAAAGCTAAGATGGCAGTGCATAATAGTGTTCGTATGGCGACCCTTATGTATGGAAGTGAAGCACGTAACAGGCAAAAGAAGGATGAAAGTAGAATAAATGCAGTAGAAATGAGATCTCTAAGACGAATGTGTGGTAAATCCTTATATGATAGTGTCAAATGCAAGTATAAGAAGTTAATGCGGTGCAAAGTAAAGTAGGTACTATGAACAAAATAATGAAAGGGTCGTTAAGATGGTTTGTACACATGGAGAATGGTGAAGAAGGTATATGAAAACGACGTGAACGGAGCTAGAAATGGAGGAAGGCCGAGAAAAACGTGACACGATCAAATCAATCAAATATTGAATGTCGGTCACGTGAGGAGTCGGAGAAATCGACGTGCGTGCATGAAAAAGATGTATGAATGTAGAGGAAACGAAAGAAGTATCTCAGGACAGAACAGTGTCGCGGTATATTCTTTCCGCCTACCCCTCCGGGGAGACGGTGTGATGGTTAGTTAGTTAGTTAGTCCATTTCTTGAACAATGATATAAAACTAATATTAAATAATTTACCCTAATTACTTAACTTAACGGTCGACAGTTCTCTTGAGTGACTTCTGCATTTTGCCATTTTGCTGGAATCTGGGCATCTTCTAAGGATCTATTGAAAAGTATGAATAGTGCATCTTCTAAAACTTTTCCACCTATTTTAAGCATTTCTCCTGTTATTCCATCATTGCCTTGACGTTTGCGGTTCTTCACTTGGTTTATTGCAGCCCTCTAAATTAATTAGTCTTAAAAACGCGAGTATGTCATTCCCATAAATTATCAAAATAATTCTAGAAAACTGCCTATCCCTTCGGAAAGACGCCGTAATGGTTAGATAGCTTTTTTAAAAATTTGTTTCTTATATTTTCTTCCATACCCGTATGTATGGAAGAGAAGCATGGAACTGGCAAAAGAAGGATGAGAGCATAATATATGCGGTAGAGATGAGGTCCCTAAGACGTATATGTGTTAGAACGATATACCACAGAATCTCTAATGCTGATATAAGAAAGGAATGTAGAGCGGAAGAAGGTATTATGAACAAAATTATGAAAGGATCACTGCGTTCGTTCAGACATATGGAGCGCATGGATGGAGAAATAATGGTTAAAAAAAGACCTAGGAAAACATGGCATGACCAAATTAATCAAATTTTAAAGGTTGGTAATGTTAGAAGTGGGAGGAATCGATGTGCGTATATGACTCATTGTATGAATGTGGAGGAATCTAGAGAGGTGCATCAGGATATATTCTCTCTGTCTACCCCTGCGGGGAAACGGCGTGATGGTTTGTTCGTTTGTTTTGTTTTATATTTTAGCTTATTTTACTATATTTCTAACAGTTTGTTTCATTGTAGAAGCCCTTTGGACTTTTAAAGGCGGGCCAGACTGTGATAAACTCGGTTTCCAACCAACGAGCCAGACTATCTATCTCATTCTACGCCGGGTAAAATAATGCGAGGAAGAGAGATAAACGTACCATGTTTGTTGAATAGTTTGAAAGGATAACCGTATGCAGAAACATCCGCGGTTTAACTAAAATCGACGTTTTTACTACGTCTAGAACATGGTTTAAGTTTGAGTAATAACATTCTGTATACAAATTTTGGTTTCAAACCAGCTTGTTTGTCACAGTGTGGCCCGCCTATTATACATAAATAAAGAGATAGAATAAACCTTTTTATTTTGTTTCATATATTTTCTTCCATATCCTTATGTATAGAAACGAAACATGGAACTGGCAGAAGAAGGATGAGAGCAGAATATATGCGGTAGATATGAGGTTCCTAAGACGTGTGTGTGTTAGAACGATATACGACAGAATCTCAAATGCTGATATAAGAAAGGAATGTAGAGCGGAAGAAGGTATTATGAACAAAATTATGAAAGGTTCGGACATATGGAGCGCGTGGATGGAGAAAGAATGGTTAAGAAAGTATACGTTAATGATGTAAATGGAGTACGGAGTCGAGGCAGACCGAGGAAAACATGGCATGGCGGAACATGGCATTGGAAGTCGGAAGAATCGACGTGCGTATATGATTCGTTGTATGAATTTGGAGGAAGCTAGAGAGGTGTGCCAGGATAGAGTAGTGTGGCGGTCCATTCTCTCTGCCTTTCCTTGCGGGGAAACGGCGTGATTGTTTGTTTTGTTTTATATTTCGTTTTTTTTTACTTTGTTTTCAATAGTTTGTTTCAGTTACTTTGTTTGAAATAATTCGTTTTGTAGAAGCCAATTAGACTTTTGTTCAAAAATAAAGAGGTAAAATAAAACTTGAAGAAAACATCCGTTTTCAACAGGCGTTTAACAATTATTCAAGCAACAACATATATAATGACCGCACTCCCGATGCAAGCAAACTGACTTATTAAATGGAGCACTTTCGAATGGCGCGACTGTCTTTCTCCGGGTCCTTGATTGTGACAGATATTGCAGCCCGATAAGACAGTCCTCGCGGGGTGGGGGTACTTTCAGGTGTATATAACGGGAGCTTTCAGCCGAATAAGGCACAGTACGCAACCAACCGCACAGAACAAAATGGCATTCAAAGTACGTGAATTGTCACATTTGTAATTTGTAGTTTTGACGGAAATAATTTGATATTTCAACAATATTAAGTGCTTAATTAAAATCCTGTTATATAATATCACAATTGATTTAATTTCTATAAAATTGTCGCCACAGTTGTTTCGCTAACCGATGTTAGCATCATCAAGTGTTACTAAGACTTTTAGTTGATTGTAACACCTATACTATCTATCACTGGTTAGCGAAACAGCTGTCTCGACAATATCATAGAAATTAAATCAATTGTGATATTATATAACAGTGATTTAATTAAACATTTTTCCGCATTTTCCTTGGTCTCCTTCTATTTCTTGTTCCGTTTACATACACTTTCTTTATCATTTTTTATTCATTCATTCTTTCCATTAGTCCAAATCATCTAAATGACAATTTAATTATTTTGTTCATAATACTTTTATTAACACTCAATTCACTTCTTATATTAACATTTTAAAAGTAAAAACAAATGTTTTTATAAACATTCATAACTTATTTAGCTTACTTATATAATATAATAACGATTTTTATGAATTTAAACACTGTTTTTTCCACTTTTTAGTTAATTTTTCTCGACATGTTTCGAAGGCTTACACCTTCATCATCGGGAGAACGAGTTTATATCGTTCTCCTGATGATAAAGTATTCTTTATATATGTTGATACACGAGTTTCATATGGTTAAACTATTTTAAAAGCATTTTGGTGAAAAAAAATTAGTATTCATTGCTATATTTTTACCTGTTTTTTTTATTGCAGATCCTCGCCTTCGCTTGCTTCGTGGCTGCGGCCCAAGCCGGAGTGATCGCCCCCGTGGCTCACTATGCCGCCCCCCAGGTTCAATATTCCGCCCCTCAGGTGCACTATGCCGCCCCCCAAGTCCAGTATGCCGCCCCCCAGATCCAGTATGCCGCCCCCCAGGTCCACAAGGTAGCCTACGCCGCCCCCGTGGAGCAGTACGCCCCCGCTGAATACAGCTTCGAGTACTCCGTCCATGACGAGCACACCGGAGACATCAAGAGCCAGAAGGAAGTCCGCCACGGAGACCAGGTTCAGGGCTCCTACTCCCTCGTTGAGGCTGATGGAAGCCGTCGCGTCGTAGAATACACCGCTGATGAGCACAGCGGATTCAACGCCGTCGTCCACCGCGAGCCCAGCCAGCACCCCGTTGCCGTCAAGCCCGTGCTGAAGGTTGCCGCCCCCGTGTATGCTCATGCCGCCCCGGCCTACCAGACCTATGCAGCTCCCGCCCAATCCTACTACCACTAAATTCTGTGCCATGGATCTGAAATAGATATAAGTAGTTTATAATAAATTATTATATACACAAACCAACATCTTTATCTTAAATATCTCCTATCTTCCTTCCGTTATGAATATATAATTGTGTTGTTGATGCAAATTTGTTGTAGACGATAAACCCATAGAACAGGTTATGAAGTTCAGGTATCTGGGTGTAGAGATATCTAGTTGCAGCGATCTATATAATGAAGTTAAAAAACAGACTGATAAAGCTATTATCTCCGGATGTCTAAGGGACACTGTCTGGGACAATAAGCATATGCTAGCAGAAAGCAAAGTTAGAATTTATAAAACATGCATCAGGCCCATAATGACATACGGAATCGAAGCAAGAGCAGACACTGTCAGAACCAAACTTCTCTTAGGAGTAGCAGAAATGAGAACATTGCGACCTATTGTGGGGAGAACCCTTAGAGATAGGATACCCAACGAAGAAATTCGCAAATCCTGCAAAATTTAAGACATAGTGAAATGGAGTAGGTAAAGAAGACGATTCTGGAGGGACCACATCGAGAGGATGGATCCAGCAAGAATTCCTAATATCGTGATGCACGAGACTCCAGAGGGCCGTCGACCACCAGGATGACCACCAAAGAGATGGAGAGAAGGCTGGTCGTCTTCATCACAGGAAGAAAGTTGATATCCTGCATAAACAGATCGGAAGATCTACACTCAGAGGAAGAAGAAGAAGGAGAAGAAGAAGTTCTTAACATCATTACATCGTGAGTAAAATCGATGTAAAGGGTATAGCTATCATATTGATTCTCATGTCAGGTAACAAATCTATCGCCTTTTTTTGTTACAGTCCAAACCATCTTAGTGTCCCTTTCTTAATTAATGTTGTCATCACAGAAAATACTTTTCATCTATAATAATTAAAGGCTATACAAGAAACTTTGATTCTACATTTGATTTCGGTTTTCGGGTTGAGGTTCTAAGCGACCTCTAAATTCTCTGCAGTTTCGAAAGGACGGATTTCTCATAATTCATTTCATAAGATTAATCAGGGAATGGGTCTATGAGACATGCATCCTCCCGGTGATTACATAGGGATTGGAAACTGTGGTATTCACAGCCAATACCATTTACAAGCTGAAATTTGCACAACGGGCTATGGAGAGACAAATGCTTGGCAGAAGTCAAAGGACTAAATACCCAATACCAAAATCAGACCCCGAACAAAGCTTGTCGATATAATGGACCTTGTTGCCAAACGAAAGTTGAAATGGGCAGGACATGTCCCCAAACAGGGAACAGAGAGATGGGCACCAGAGTCTTGACGTGGAGATCGTGGGCGGATAATATAAGCATCGGTCAACCCCAAAAAAGATGGGCAGTCAAGGGAAGAATTTGAACGAGAGTCGCACAGGATAGACAAAAATGGATGACGTTTGAAAAGGCCATCCAGTGAAGAGCCGCATCCAGCAGTGGAGAGACGGCTAAAGAAGAAGAAGAATCAGGGGATATTTTGGGAACTCAGCCGTGTTGGAGGGTGTATGTCTTTTTCTTTCCGACAGATATCTCCGACAACGCCAATATAACTGTACTCCACATTTTTTTTCCCATCCCGCATTTGTCTCCTCTACCTCTCCTGTTCTTCCCGCTGTATATTCCTGTGGCGTATCATTCTTTTTATCTTTTATATAATGTTCCTAAAATGTTCATGTATTATATATTATGCTTATTTATTCAATAAAGTACAGCGGAGCATAGAAGTAAGATGGGGTAGATTAAATGTGGTCTGGCACCCCCTTGCTGTTGCCGTCTTTAAATGTAAGTCCCGGATGGACCGGAGACAGGTCCAGGGAGTGTACGAGCGAAGCTGACAAAAGGGCGCCGCTACGCCCTCTTCGCCTCCAGTCGGACATCAATAATATTGTCAACTGGAGTCACAGTAATCAAATGCAATTCAATGTCTCTAAATGCGTTATGCTATCTTTTACTAGAGCATTGAGAACTGTGTATTATAGATACACAATGAACAACCAGCAACTAGCACATGTATCTACGATGAGAGATCTCGGGATCATCTATGAGAGTAGGCTGACTTTTCGTGCACATGTTGAGAGGATTTGTGGCACTGCACTGAAGATGTTGGGCTTCATCGTCCGGACCGGCAGAGTTTTCAGGGATCCCAATGTGCTCAGAGTCCTATACAACGCATTGGTTCGGAGCAGACTCGAAAGTGGTTCTGTGATATGGAGTCCTCACGAGGCGAGATATTCCATTATGCTGGAGAGGGTTCAGAAAAAATTTCTGAGGTATCTCTACATGAGGGAGTATGGTAGCTATCCTTGGCTCTATCCCACGGCATTTCTTTTGGGAATGCTCGGAACCAATTCTCTACAGCTTCGAAGAGATGGACATCTAATTACCCATTTCTTTAGATTAATTAGGGGATACTTCGAGAACTCGGCCGTACTGGAGGGTGTTCGGCTTTTTGTCCCCGATAGATATCTCCGACAGCGACAGCACAGATTGTTTTACCTACCGGCTGCCAGAACCAATCTGCCTCTGGTGACACCGGTGGGAAGAGCAATTAGTCTGCTGAACGCGGTCTCCTCGGAGATCGACGTCTTTCATGTTAGTGAAAGTACGTTCAGAAGGCAAATACTCTTAATTCTGGAGAGTATCCTGTCTTCCTAATGTTGAACCATCTCTTATGCGTTTCTGGTACTATACTATATATAATATATTATTTTACCTGTTCTCAATAGATGCCTTAAAAATAAATTTTGTAATGTCTGTTGATGAAATAAACTGATTTGATATTAGTGAAAGTAAGTTCAGAAGGCAAATGCTCTTAATTCTGGAGAGTATCCTGTCTTCCTAATGTCGAACCATCTCTCGTGCGTTTCTGGTAGAATACTATACTTATTCTTCTTCTTCTCCGGCGCTACAACCCTTGGTGGGTCTTGGTCTCCACCAAGAAACGTCTCCATTCCGTCCTGTCTCTGGCCGCCACCTCCCAGTCTTGCTGCTCCAGGACCCGACAATCTGCCATGGCACCATCCAGCCATCGCAGTCTCGGCCTACCGATGCTTCTTCGCCCTGCTGGATTATCATACAACACTCTTTTGGGGGGCTCCAGATCTCCCATGCGGTACACGTGCCCTAGCCAGCGCAGTCTGTTAATCTTTATAAACTTGACCACGCTGACGTCCTGGTATAGATCGTAGAGCTCTGTGTTGTATCTCCTTCTCCACGTCTGACCATCCTTAATGGGTCCGACGATTCTGCGGAGGATCTTCCTTTCGAAGCAGTTTATTTTGTTTTCATCCCGTTTAGTGAGCGTCCAAGTCTCCGAGGCATATGTTAGGACTGGTCTAATCTGCGTTTTATATATAGTGGTCTTTGTCTGTCTAGAAAGAATACTATACACAATATATTATTTTACCTGTTCTCAATTGATGCCTTTAAAATTAAGTTTTTACTGTCTATTGATGAAATAAACTGATTTCACTTGATTTTATTTGATACTTCCGTGAATATTTCACGGGTTGCAACTAGAAGTATTTCTAAAATCTGCATTTGAGGGAAAAGTAAACAAATATGTTTAGTGCATAAATAAAAATAATAATTTATTAACAACTAAAGAGAAACAGCCAGTGGATTTAATGGTAGTAGGATTGAGCGGGGGCAGCATAGGTCTGGTAGGCGGGTGCGGCATGGGCATACACGGGGGCGGCAACCTTCAGCACGGGCTTGACGGCAACGGGGTGCTGGCCGGGCTCGCGGTGGACGACGGCGTTGAATCCGTTGTGCTCATCAGCGGTGTATTCTACGACGCGACGGCTTCCATCAGCTTCGATTAGAGAGTAGGAGCCTTGCACCTGGTCTCCGTGGCGGACTTCCTTCTGGCTCTTGATGTCTCCGGTGTGCTCGTCATGGACGGAGTACTCGAAGTTGTACTCGGCGGGGGCATACTGCTCCACGGGCGCGTAGGCCACCTTCTGCACCTGCGGCACGGCGTAGTGCACCTGCGGCGCGATCAGACCGGCCTGGACAGCAGCCACCAGGCACGCGAAAGCAACGATCTGAAATGCAACAGAATTTAGTACAAGCACTCTCTGACCATTGACTTATATTATTACTATGTAAATTCTGCTTGATCGATTAGACCGAGATAACCAAACCACAGAGCTAAAAATTAGAATTGAACTAAGCTGGGCAGCTTTCGGAAACATGAGCTGCATCCTTAAAAACCGGAAAATATCGATCAACCTGAAACGAAAAGTCTATGAAGCCTGCGTTCTGCCAGTTGGTACTTATGTTCTTGAAACTGCTATATTGTCCAAACAAAGTGCCGAGAAACTACGAGTGACCTAAAGAGGCATGGAAAGAACCATGTTAGGAATAAGCCTATGAGACAGAGTCAGAAACGATACGGTGAAAGAAAAAACAAAGATCACTGACAGCGACTCTAAAATGCATGCTTCGCTTCCATACACAAGGGTCGGTACAAGAACACAATTAATAAACAACAATATGATGAACTTGTAGAAAGCAGACGTTTGAGTTTGTATTAATAATGAAATTCATTTATCTATGTTAAACGCCTTGTTAAAAGAAGTTGCCCATGTTACACACACTTGCGGAAGTTGACATGCAGTAAAAATTTATTAACATGCAAAAGTCCTCGAGCGGAAGTTATTTTTATTGCTTGGATAGTTAGTTGTATCATTTATAATAAACAATAATTAAAATTGTAAATTTGAACGTACTTTGAATGCCATTTTGATAAAGCTCTGGTCACTGTTAATGGATGACTGTAATTATTCAAAACTCACCACGGCTTTTATACGTCCGCAAATTCAGAGACACCCCCTCCACCGCCTATTAATCAGAGTGCTAAGTAATAATAATATATAACAACAGTTTAACGACAATAATTAGCCAATCAGAAATGAATTAGAATTAGAGACGAGGATAAAAACTATTTCACTGTCGAATAATGGGGACATCGAATAGTATAGTGCTCGACTTGATTAATATACTCGTATTATTAAAATTAATGGCGCACTCCAAATCATCACTGCAAATATAAATATTTCAGCTAATGCAAAGATGGTAGTACATAATGGAGTTCTAGTGCCAACCTTGTGTATGTAAGTCAAGCTTGGAGCTGACAAAAAAGGATGAAAGTATGATAAAAGCAGTAGAAATGAGATCGCTGAGATGAATGTGCGGGAAAACGATATACGATAGAATACTGAACAACGAAATAAGGAAGAAATGTAAGGCAGATGATTGCATTAAAAATAAAATTAAAAAAGGATCCCTGAGATGGTTTAGACAACAAGAAGTTATTTATGTATGCATGGGAGGTGCCCAAATTAATAATTTGCTACTTTCGTCAGTAACAAGATTTTCGCAATATAATTCATAACTGGCGATGAAAGAAAATCGTAGGGATATGACATTAGTAACTTAACTATATACGTAGGATAAAATATAATATATATAATAAATTATAAAATATATATAAAGTAAAGTTGGCTGTACACAATTGAGTTCCAGTGCCAACCCTTATGAATGGAAGTGGAAATAGGATAAATACCGTAGAAATGAGATCACTGAGATGAATGTGCGGGAAAACGATATATGATAGAATACTGAACAACGAAATAAGGAAGAAATGTAAGACAGATGATTGCATTAAAAGTAAAATTAAAAAGTTTTTTTTTTTTTTAAAGGAACATAGAAGTTCCCACCACATACCCGAGGCTGTTATAGGGCGTAGCGGCGCCCTTTTATCAGCCTCGCTCGTACACTCCCTGGGCCTGTCCCCGGTCCATCCGGGACTTACATTTAAATACGGCAACAACAAGGGGGTGCCAGACCACATTTAATCTACTCAATTTCACTTCTATGCTCCGCTGTACTTTATTGAATAAATAATAATTAAAAAGTATTCTTGAGATTGTTTGAACATATGGAACGAATGGACGAGAAAAGAATGGTTAAAATGCTGTATACTAGCAGTGTGAGCAAAAGAGAAGCCGTGGTAGACCAAGAAAAGCACGGCACCAAATTAATACTGAAAGGCGGCCACATTCAAAGTCGAAAAAATTGACGACAGCGCATGTTACGATGTATGAAGTGTGGAGTAAGCTAGAGAGTTATGTCAGGACAGAACGAAAGGCGGTCCATCCTATCTGCCTACCTCTCCGGGGAAACGGAGTGATGGTTAGTTGGTTAGTTTGTTTTTATTAATTAATAGACATGAAAGACAGATTAGATTAAGATCAATAGACATGTTTTCTGGCAGAAGAAAGATGAGAGCAGAATAAATGCGGTAGAGATGAGGTCCCTAAGACGTATGTGCGGTAGAACGATGTACGACAGAATCTCAAATGCTGATATTAGGAAGGAGTGTAGAGCGAAAGAAGGTATTATGAACAAAATTATGAAAGGTTCACTTCGTTGGTTCGGACATATGGAGCGCATGGGTGAAGAAAGAATGGTTAAAAAAGTATACGTTAACAATGTAAATGGAGTAAGGAGTCGAGGTAGACCGAGGAAAACATGGCATGACCAAATTAATCAAATATTAAAAGTTGGTCATGTCAGAAGCCGGAAGAATCGACGTGCGTGTATGACTCGATGTATGAATGTAGAGGTGTGCCAGGATAGAGTAGTGTGGCGGTCCATTCTCTCTGCCTACCCCTACGGGGAAACGGCGTGATGGTTTTGTTTGTTTGTTTGTTTTACAAATAAATAATAATTCTATGTTCGACGACCTTCGTGAGCAGAATGGTAAGAGCTCTGACTGCTATACCGAAGGTTCCGGGTTCGATTCTCGGCGATGGCAGTGTGATTGCCATGCTGACTTTGGTCTGGTGTAGAATTTACGTGATAATAAAATGGATATAGATAAGCTACCTATCATATATCATGAGAATCAATATAATAGCGAAAAACAAATTGTGTGCAGCAATTGGGTTCAAGTGACCTAAACAATATAATAATGAAATAAAACGATGTTTTTTTATAATAACTACTTCCACTTTTGGGCCTTTATTTCGACAGTGGCCGGTTTTTCCAGTATAGCTGACATCGACTGACTCTGTTCAGTTATTGTTAAAAAAAACATCGCTTTATATAATTATTATTCGTTTTATAAAGTCGAACCATCTTTTATGGGTTCCTGGTATTTTACTTGTTCCTAACTAACTAACTAACTAACTAAATGCTTGTTCCTAACTACTCGTAAATGCTTTAAATCTTAATTTTGTTTGTAATAATAGACGGATTTAACTGAAATCTCTTAAATCTCTTAAATCTCTTAAATCTCTATCAAAGTTAATTTTAAATAATGAATGCGGTAGATACATATAAGATCTCTTAAACTTAACTAGCTAACTAACTAACTAACCATCACGCCCTCTCCCCGAAGGGGGAGGCAGAAAGAATGGACTGCCACACTTTTCTTTCCTGACATATTTCTCTCGCTTCCTCAACATTCATACATCGTGTCGATTTTTCTGTGCACGGGCGTCGATTTCTCTGACTCCTCACATGGCCGACATTCATTATTTGATTTATTTGATCGTGCCACGTTTTCCTATGACTTCCTCTATTTCTGGTTCCATTTACATCGTTTACATACCTATACTTTTTTTTACAAATCTTTCTTCATTCATTCTTTCCATATTTCCAAACCATCTTAATGATCCTTTCATTATTTTGTTCATAACATTATCATTCGCACCGCATTCACTTCTTATATTTTCATTAGACAATCTATCATACACAGCGTATCCACACATTCGTCTAAGAGATCTCATTTCTACTGAATATATTCTACTTTCATCCTTCTTTTGCCACTTCCATGCTTCGCTTAATTTGATATATTTTATCATAAATAAGTTTAAGTGTATGAAAGAGCTAAAAGGGTTGGATGTAGGTGAGAAAATCAGCGGAGTGTCAATAAGCTGTTTCTTGTATGCGGATGACGCCGTCCTACTTGCAGACAACGAGCATGAACTTAATAATTGGTTGCCGTTATAGTAGAATGAATAGAGTGGTGATTATTTTGTTAGTTAATTATATCTATATGAAAATCATATAAGTATTAGTTGGTAGCCGAATGGGCGGCGATGCCGGCGTCGGGATGTCTGGCGAGGTGCAAAACCTGAATACAAAGAGCATCATCTATTAACCAGTTGCTAAATTCATTATTCAAAATAACTCATAATCAGTAATGCATTGATTGAAATTTCCGATTTCTAGTATCTCGGACCCAAACTATATCATACATATAATATCTCTTCTTCTTCTGATTGTAGATCTTGCGATCTGTTTATGCTAGATATCAACTTTCTTCCTGCGATGAAGACGACCAGCCTTCTCTCCATCTCTTTGGTGGTCTTCCTGGTGGTCGACGGCCCTCTGGACTCTCGTGCATCACGATATTAGGAATCTTGTTGGAGGTATTAGGAAGTTTTGTTTGAGAATGAAAAATAGTTATTTGAAACAAGAATTTAACAATGAAAGTGAATATGCCCATTTACAATACCTTCAGTTTTGATTCCAACTCCTTAGTATGGAAGCGAAGGATGGAACTAGCAGAAGAAGGATGTGAGCAGAATAAATACGTATGGCAGTCTCACCATATGCTTCTAGAATGCACCTCAGCTGCAAATTTTTTCAAAATGAAAAAGTGAATCAAAAGTTCCCGCAAATTACGCTTATTCGGCTCAAATTCATACATATTTAATATAAAAAAAAGTTATAATATAATAAACAAAACTGTAAACGTTTCTCTTCTTTTTTTTACTTTGTACACAACACACTTCATTACAAAAATAAAAATTAAAAAACAAACATGTTTCGGACGCAGAAGCCCTTCATCAGTGATATAAATGATAAATATTATTGTCGACTTGCAAAAAGCATACGATTACGTTAATAGAGAAAAGTTGTGGAAAATTTTTGTCTGAATATGGAATAAGTACAAAACTGATCACGGCAATTAAGTCGCTATACACGGAAAGCACTGCTAGTGTCAGAGTAAATAGAGATCTTACAGCCTGGTTTGATATCAATAAAGGTGTCAAACAGGGTTGATGACGCTGTCCTACTTGCAGACAACGAGCATGAACTACAAGTCCTGGTGAATCGTATGTATGAGGTATGCATGCGAAATGATCTGATGATGAATGTAAATAAGTCCAAGGTAATGATTTTTGAAAAGGAAGAAACCATGACAGTCTGCAACATTAGCGTGAATGGTGAAAATTTGGAGCAAATAGTTGAGTTTGTGTATTTAGGTAGTATGTTTACAAGAGATGGGAGAGTGGAGAGGGATATTGAAAGAAGGGTTGGGGCAGGCAACAAAGTGAATGGTGCACTTAAAGTTGTCATCGCAAACAAAAACCTATCCAAAAAAGCTAGAATGGCAGTGCACAATGGTGTTCTTCTACCGACCCTTATGTATGGAAGCGAAGCATGGAACTGGCAAAAGAAGGATGAAAGTAGAATAAATGCATTAGAAATGAGATCTTTTAGACGAATTTGTGGATATTCGAATTTGTCGAATGAAAATATAAGAAGTGAATGCGGTGCGAATGATGGTGTCATGAACAAAATAATGAAAGGATCATTAAGATGGTTTGGACATATGGAAAGAATGAATGAAGAAAGAATGGTAAAAAAATTATATGTTAATGATGTAAATGGAATCAGAAATAGAGGAAGACCGAGGAAAACGTGGCACGATCAAATAAATCAAATATTGAATGTCGGCCATGTGAGGAGTCAGAGAAATCGACGCGCGTGCATGACACGATGTATGAATGTTGAGGAAGCGAGAGAAATATGTCAGGAAAGAAAGGTGTGGCAGTCCATTGTTTCTGCCTACCCCTTCGGAGAGATGGCGTGATGGTTAGTTAGTTAGTTAGTTTATATTATTTAAATATAATATTATATCTCAAATATTATTTTTTTTAAATCACGAATGTTGTCAGTTTTGACAGATATTAAAATTATTTATTTCTAACGTTTATGCTTTTGTTATAACTAATATTAAGAATATTCTAAATATATGTTATAACATAAGCATAAATAAAATATTTTTATATCTGTCAAAACTGACCACATTATACCAATATGGGTATATATCATTAATTAACAAAAAGTTTTTTTTTTTTTTTTATTCTGTCCGTATCTATTATGCAATAAATGTAAAATAATATTTTTGTAGTTAAATTTAAAAAAATAATAATAATTAAGTGAAGGGTAAAAAAGTGAATTTTTTTTAAATGAGTCCTTATTATACCCTCAAACGTGTATACTTGTGACCTTGTGCGCTTTAGCACGTTACGTTATCTGACAAAAACCATTTAATTTTTTTATTATACTGTCGGTGTTAATTTTATCTCGAGCATATGGGCTGTCTGACTGCATTTCTCGTCTGAAACTCGGTCAATTTCAATGTCCAGTATCCAGTGGAGAAATGCCCGAACGATTGGCCAGACAAATGTATAAATGGATCGAATATAAAAACACATAAGTCTGAATTTCTACAACAATGAACCATCGCGCCGGTTCTCCGGAGAGGTAGGCAGAGAGAATAGACCACCACACTACTCGATCCTGTCACAGGTCTCTAGGTTTCTCCACATTCATCACGTCCATTCTTCCGATTTCTAGCATGGCCGACCTTTAAAATTTGATTAATTTGTTGTAAAAATTTTCCTCGGTCTCCCACGACTCTGTACTCCATTCACATCATTAATGTACTTTTGCCCTTCCAAGACTTCCTCAAATGTGGTAAAATTTCAGCTCGTTTCTGTTTATATACACTAGTAAATGGAGCTGAATATGTTATTAACGAAAATTGATGTGGCTTCTTACATTTTTAACAAATAATTCTAATATTTGGGTAAGCCCAGAAATACTGGAGAGTGTTTATTGGAATTCATAAAAAAAATTATGACAATGATTACATAGTTAAGGAATACTAAATGACATTATATAAATCAAAAAAGTTATTTGAGGTAGGACGAAAAAAAATGTTTCTAAGAAAAACATCGATTTACAAATTGTTCACAAATTATTACACCCAATCTTAATGGATGGCGCTAGTGTAGATTGAACTAAAAAATGTGAAGTGTTCCTCAACATTGTAGCATATATACATCTTCCAAAAATTGGCAGACGTGGTGGTCGTAAGAAGGGCGGAATGGGGAATGTTGTTAACATAAGCGACCGCTTAACCCAACTTATGACAGGTCATAAGTCCTGTAAGCGTCTCGATCACTATATTCTGTTCCCAGAAAACAATTTACATCTTCGTCGCTATTGAGATACAATTAATAAATTATTTTACATATTTCAAGGCGACTAATGATTCTAACGACTGAGAAGAAGATAAAGATGCGTATTTCAAAATTTACACTTATTCAGTTTTACATTTGCAACTCGTATATATAATACATGACTTGCATCAATGTTTTTCTTCTCGTGTGCGAATCTGGTTTAAGCGCGTATTTTGAAATTACATACGCCTTCGAAATTATATACGGAGTTTCGTTGTCACCTCATGGAATAAAACGTTCTAGCCAGTAGCGTAGAGTCCTTTCATATCAGGGAGATTGTTTGCAATAGTGTGACAGTGCTTTTACAAAAAAAAAATTGACGCAGTTTTATTTTATTTATTATTTATATAGGGTGTCCCAAAATTTAAGCAAGATTTGAATTTGCCGCCTTTTGTGCAGTAATTTTTTTTATATTTTTTTTATGTATTATATACAACAGGTTGTTTGAACCCAATTCCTATGTACAATTTAATTTTAGCTATTATATTGATTCTCGTGACATGTGATAGGTAGCCAATCTATCGCCATTTTATTGTCACGTGAATTCTACACCAGACCAAAGACAGTGTGACAATCACACTGCCATCGCCAGGAATCGAACCCGGGACCTTCGGTATGGAAATCAGCGCTGTTACCATTCTGCCACGAAGGTCGTCGTGTTGGTCATTGTTGGCAACAACGAAAAACGACAATTTGTTTGCTGACAGTTTAGGGTTAGTAAAAATGGAGCGTTACACGATACAACAACGTGTTTTCATAATTGAACAATATCTCAAAAATAATGCAATTTTGGCGGCTGCAGTTCGAACGTTTCATACAGAATATGATCGGAAAAGTGTTTTACCTTCGTTAACTGTGAAGAGATTCATTTAAAAATTCAGGGAGACTGGATCAGTTGGAAACGCTAAACGCACTGGTCGTCCAAAAACAAACCGTTCAAATGTCAATATCGAAGAAGTGTGTGACAGTGTTAGTGAAAATTCTTTTATCTGTACTCTCTCGTTTCGGTGATCAGAATTGGCCTCCTAGATCGTGTGATTTAACACCATTAGATTTATTTTTATATGGTTATTTGAAAACAAAGGTCTATGTCAACAAGCCCACAACTATCCGTGCATCACAGGAGAAAATTAAACTTTGCATCAACAAAATTCAGCCACCTTCATGCAAAATGGTCATGAATATATACTATGTACTTTATGATTCAATAATAAAAAAAACAATCTAAAGACTAAAAACTGTGTTTTCTATTTAATTCAAATCTTGCTTTAATTTTGGGACACCCTATAGTAAATCCAAAAAAATATTTTAACAACAACAACAATAAACTATCACGCCGTTTCCCCCCAAGGGTAGACAGAGAGAATGAACAGCCACACTACTCTATCCAGACACACCTCTCTACCGTCCTCCACATTCATACAGCGAGTCATATACGCACGTCGATTCCTCCGACTTTTAACATGACCAATCTTTAAAATTTAATTAATTTGGTCATGCCATCTTTTCCTCGGTCTATCTCGACTCCATACACCATTTACATCGTTTACGTAAACTTTGTTTGCAATTTCTTATATCAGCATTTGAAATTCTGTCGTACATCGTTCTACCACAAATACGTCTTAAGGACCTCATATCTACCGGATTTATTCTGGTCTCATCCTTCTTCTGCCAGTTTCTTACTTCGCTTCCATAATATAAAATATTTCAATTTTAAACTTTAAAATTAACAAACATGTATTTTGAAACATGTTTTGGTCAAGGGAGATGATGCTCAATAAAACTTCGGGAATCAATGATATAAAACATTCGTTTTCTTTCTTATTTATTATAATAATTGAATTCTAGTGTTGACCCTTATGTATTGAAGTAAAGTTTGGAGCTAACAAAAGAATGATGAAAGTACAAATATTCCGTAGAAAAGAGATCACTGTGAAGAATGTGCGTTAAAACAATGTACCAAACGACGGAATAAGAAAAAAATTAGCATCCTTGAGATGGTTTGGATGTATGGAACGAACGGATGAGAGAATAATGGTTTAAAAGTAGTGTACAAGCAATGTGAATGGAAAACGAAGTCGAATATATAAAAAGACAGCCACATTCGAAATAGGAAAATCGGGTGCATGTTACGATGTATGAATGTAGGGGTATCTCAAGACAGGGGAAACGGCGTGATGGTTAATTAGTTCATCATCAGTCGTCTGTCATCCACTGCTGAATGTAGGCCTCTCCCAAAGCACGCCACCGCCCTCTATCCATTGCCGCTCCCATCCATCCATGTCCAGCAATCCTTTTCAGATCGTCGGTCCAGCGGGCAGCGAGACGTCCAACTCTGCGGAATCCTAAACGTGGTCTCCACTTCAGAACCCGTCTCCCACATCAGCCGTCGGTTCTCTGACAGATATGGCCAGCCCATCGCCACTTCACCTACCATGAATCTGTAGACTAGACCCTTTGTCAGTGTCCACGTTTAGGCTCCGAACGTCATGACTGGCAAGACGCACTGGTTGAAGACTTTAGTATTGAGGCATTGTGGTATTTTAGAGGTGAGAACATGACGTAATTTTCCAAAAGCCGCGCAACCCAACTGAATTCTTTGGTCGGCTTCTTTCTCGAATTTGTTTCTACCTAATTGAATTAGTAATTTAGTCATAATGCATGAAAGTGAATGTGATGTTTGTTTTGCGTTTTGGATAAAAAAAATATCATGGTACGCCTTTCGTTAAAGCTGTATGGGTGTGGACCAGATCGAATTGTTGCCAATTCCTCTATCTGATAAGATAATTTTGGTGGGGGCATTGCACTATATATAGCCAGCATTGGCCAGTAATTAAACACAGTCGTTTGTGCAAAAGTAACAATTAAAATGGCATTCAAAGTAGGTTCCATTTATTTTAAACCATTTTCCTTTAACTTCAATAAAAGAAAAATAAATAATAAATTGATAAAAGATAAATAAAAAAATTAAGATTTCTACTTCATAATCAAAACGTTACATGATTACGTTTCCTACAATATAAACTTTTTGGCTTTTATGCATTTTAAAATATTTTTACGTATTTATCTTTTCAATTATTGAAAGAAAGTAACTGTTAATTATTTTATTATCTTACTGTTATTGTTTCTTTTTTCTTTTTCATTATTTATAATTAATTTCTATCAATTAATTAATTTCGATTAGTAATATTTAAATTGAACGATACATTTTGGGGTGCGTCTTATGGCCCGATAATCATATCGTCCAAAACATTTTTTTAAATTGTAAGATAATTTTTGGGTTGCGTTTTATCGTCCGGTTCGTCTTATTGTCCAAAACATTTTTTTTCTCAAAAATTTTGGAGTGCTTTTTGGGGTAGTTTTTGAGGTAATTTTTGGGGTAATTTTTAGGTGCTTTATGGGGTAATTTTTGGGGTAATTTTTGGTCGGACGCATCTTATCGTCCAAAACATTATTTTTTCTAAAAATAAATAGATAAATTTTGGGGTGCGTCTTTTCGTTCAAAACATTTTTTTATATAAAAATTTATAAATACATTTCGGGGTGCGTCTTATGGTCCGATGCGTCTTATCGTTCACAAAATACTGTTGTTGAAAATTATAATGGAAAGAAAACTGAATATTTTGTTTTATAATATTTATTATTATTTTACAAAATATTTTTTTTTAATTTTTGAACTAACTAACCATCATGCCTTCTCTCCGAAGGGGTTGGCAGAAAGAATGGACTTCCACACTTTTCTTTCCTGACATATTTATCTCGCTTCCTCAACATTCATACATCGTGTCATGCACGCGCGTCGATTTCTCTGACTCCTCACGTGGCCGACATTCAATATTTGATTTATTTAATCGTGCCACGTTTTCCTCGGTCTCCCTCTATTTCTGGTTCCATTTACATCGTTAACATATAATTTTTTTACCATTCTTTCCATATGCCCAAACCATCTTAATGATCCTTTCATTATTTTGTTCATAACACCATCATTCGACACTCTATCATACAAAGAGTATGCACACATTCGTCTAAGAGATCTCACTTCTACTGCATTTATTCTACTTTCATTCTTCTTTTGCCAGTTCCATGCTTTGCTTCCATACATAAGGGTCGGTAGAAGAACATCATTTTTAATTTTCATTATTTAAGATGATGAGCAACATTTATACACGTACTTCTTGATTAGATTACAGTATTAATAATATAATGTTGGACGATCGAAGTGTGCACGGGAGATGCTTATTGGTAGCGATGAGGTTCGCAACCCATCACACCGCGTCTCCCGCAGGGCCAAAAAAGAGAAGGATTGAGTGCCGCATCAGTAAAAGTGTGACAGTCCATTCTTTCTGCCTACTCTTTCGGGGAGACGGCGTGATGGTTAGTTAGTTAGTTTTTATTAATAATATCAGCCAATTACCAGGATGTGCTAATACTAAGCTCTGATGAATTTCAGATCGTCGCTTTCGCGTGCCTGGTGGCTGCTGTCCAGGCCGGTCTGATCGCACCGCAGGTGCACTACGCCGTGCCGCAGGTGCAGAAGGTGGCCTACGCGCCCGTGGAGCAGTATGCCCCCGCCGAATACAACTTCGAGTACTCCGTCCATGACGAGCACACCGGAGACATCAAGAGCCAGAAGGAAGTCCGCCACGGAGACCAGGTGCAGGGCTCCTACTCCCTAATCGAAGCTGATGGAAGCCGTCGCGTCGTAGAATACACTGCTGATGAGCACAACGGATTCAACGCCGTCGTCCACCGCGAGCCCGGCCAGCACCCCGTTGCCGTCAAGCCCGTGCTGAAGGTTGCCGCCCCCGTGTATGCCCATGCCGCACCCGCCTACCAGACCTATGCTGCCCCCGCCCAATCTTACTACCATTAATTCCAATGACTGACTCTTTGTTACGCTGTAGTTATTAATAAATTATTTATATAAACCCACTTTTTTTCTTATTTTTTTTTTTTAAATATGAAATTCTTGAAGAAAAGTCTATGAAGCCTGCGTTCTGCCAGTTGGTACTTATAAACTGTTACACTGTCCAAACCAAGTGCCGAGAAACTACGAGTGACCCAAAGAGCCATGTTAGGAATAAGCCTAAGAGACAGAGTCAGAAACGATACGGTGAGAGAAAAAACAAAGGTCACTGACATCATCCACCAGGTGGCCACTCTAAAATGGCAATGGACAGGTCACGTAGCCAGAAGCTCAGATGAAAAGTGGACAAGAAGACTGCTGACTTGGAGACCGTGGACGGGAAAGAGAAGTGCAGGGCGACCGCAACTATGGTGGAGGAATGATCTGAACAGACACGTCGGAATAACCTGGATGCAGTCTGCACAGGACAGAGTGACATGGAAGCGAATAGAGGAGGCCTTTGTCCAGGAGTGGACGGGAATAGACTGAGGAAGAAGAAGAAGATGATATTCTTCTCTTCTTCTTATGCATATCTGCACTGCTGTACATAGATCTCTTCAAAACAGTCTTAATTTTCATATATGCTAAGCAACTTTTATCCATCTTCTTCCCTCGACTGGAATCATCAAATCAAATCAAATCAGTTTATTTACTCAAGAGACATTAAAAGGTAAAATATTATATACATTCAATATTATACCAGGAACGCATTAGAGATGATTCGACATTAGGAAGACAAGATGCTTTCTTAAGTTCAGAGTATACGTCCCCTGAACGTACTTTCACTAATATGAAAGACGTCGAGACATCTCCGAGGAGACCGCGTTCAGCAGACTAATTTATATGAAACTAATAAACAGAATAAAAAAATAAGACGAAGAACCGAAGTAATAATGGAGCGTAGAGGCAGATTAAAGTGGCAATGCGTAGGACAAAGAGATACCATATAATAATAGATGGACAACCAGCTTAATCAAATAGAGATCTTAGGCAAATGAAAATGGTGTCGGATGGCCATAGAAGAGGTAACCCGACGATATAGTCTCAATAACCGATAAATATGAATATGAACAGCAAAAATACAGCGGTATAGATATATATTTAGTTAGGAGAGCCGACCCAAAATAAATAAGAAAGAGCTAGGACACAAGAAGACGAAGAAGAAGCATTTACCTTTATTGGTATTATCACGTGTTATTAATTGAATTGGTGTCACGTGCAACAGTAACTGTGTGGTTTGGTTCGCGTGGTACTCCCATAAAACTGAAGATGTTTTGTGTATTAATAAATTATTTTGGTGTGTATATGAGTGTAACAATAATTTATGTTTTTTTATATCCTCTTAAACGTGTTGGGTGTGTCCTGTTACAAATGGGAAATTGACATTTTCAAAACATCGTTAACAAGTAGACAAACTGTAATATAGGCTCTAGTATGAGAATCCTCCTGGCCATTTTTTTTTGTTGCCGCACTTTTATAATTTTTAGTTATAAAACTTAATACGTTGAGCTGTTTTAGTGTTAAAATTAATTTTGGAGCTTTTTTCGAACCTTTGTGTGCATTTGTTCTAATGTCAATTTGAATAATTTCCAGTTATTTAAAAGAACGGTGGATGCGTGCTATATAAATTAAATAAACACAAAAGTCCGGATCGTCCAGCTGACATGTGCACCATAAAATAAACATTATGTGTTATTTTAATTATATTTTATATTATTTGTTTTAGATTTATTTTGTGGATGTTGGACGATCGAAATCACCCGCATCTCCCGCGGGGGCAAAAAGAGAAGGGTGGAGTGCATCGGTTAAAGTGTGGCAGTCCATTATTAGTTAGTTAGGTATTATCACAGCAACAGTGGTAATAGCGTATGAGTCAAGATATTCCAGATTCGAAATTCCGATAGAAAATATTTACTGAGAATTGCTCACGTTTAGTATAGCAGTTAAGCTTCAAGTCCGTTTTAATTTTAGTAAACAGTTGTCTTCTTCTTTTCATGTCATGTCGTGAAATAGAAAAACCTGAGATAATGCATAAATTCGACGAAGAACCAATAATGCATAAATTCGACGAAGAAAACAAGCAAATAAATATAAATGAATAGGTATTAACGAAAAAACAAACAAACTTTTTTTGAATAAAATTTATTGCTACTTAATACTAAAATTTTCTAAAAAGCTTACAAATTAGATAAATAAAAATGGGTGATCATGATGGAATAATGGGGTGACATTTAGTGATAGTAAGACTGAGAGCGAGAAGCCTGGTTGTAACCCTGGCCTTGTCCCTGGTTTCCAGAAGAAGAAGAGGAGTGAGAGTAAGATGGAGATCCTTGAGAGCCCTGAGAGCCCTGAGAGTATGCAGAAAGTCCCTGGGAATAGCCATGAGAAGGAGCAGACTGAGAATAAGAAGATCCTTGAGAGTAAGAAGGAGCTGAGTGAGAATAAGAAGATCCTTGAGAGTAAGAAGGAGCTGAGTGAGAATAAGACGGAGCTGAGTGGGAATAAGACGGAGCTGATTGGGAATAAGACGGTGCTGATTGGGAATAAGACGGAGCTGATTGGGAATAAGACGGAGCTGAGTGAGAATAAGAAGGAGCTGAGTGGGAATAAGAGGGGGCTGAATTAGAGTAAGACGGGGAAGCTTTTTGGGGTTGTGCACGGGCCTCTCCCTCATGACGAACGACAGCGTTGAAGCCGCTATGCTTATCAGCAGTATATTCTACAATGCGGCGTCTTCCGTCAGCTTCAATCATGGTGTAGTATCCTTCGACGTTATCTCCATGGCGGGACTCCTTCTGGCTCTTGATATCTCCGGTTTTTTCGTCATGGACTGAATATTCGAAGCTGTATTCAGCTGGTCCGTATTCCTCTTCTTCGTGGGAGTATTGCTTGGACTGGACTGGGTAGGCGATTTTGGCTGGGGCGGCGTAGGCAATCTTAGCGGGGGCGACGTATTTGGTCACCGGCGCGTAGGCAACCTTGAGGGGGGCGGCATATTGAATTGGGGCGGGAGCTGAGTAGTGGCCTTGTGCTATGACCCCAGCACGAACCACTGCCAGCACACAGGCAAAAGTGAAGAGCTGAAAACAGAAATAAAATCTTATTTACCTCCACTTAAAACAACGTTTTTGCTAATTTTTTAGTACGTATATATTGTAATATCAAGCTATATATTAAAGTCATATATAATATTATATATGCCGAGAAACTACGAGTGACCCAAAGAGCCTTGGAAAGAGCCATGTTAGGAATAAGCCTAAGAGGCAGGGTCAGAATCAAATCAAATCAAATTAAATCAAATCAGTTTATTTCATCAACAGACATTACAAAAGTTATTTTTAAGGCATCTATTGAGAACAGGTAAAATAATATATTATATATAGTATACTACCAGAAACGCATAAGAGATGGTTCAACATTAGGAAGACAGGATACTCTCCAGAATTAAGAGTATTTGCCTTCTGAACGTACTTTCACTAACATGAAAGACGTCGATCTCCGAGGAGACCGCGTTCAGCAGACTAATTGCTCTTCCCACCGGTGTCACCAGAGGCAGATTGGTTCTGGCAGCCGGTAGGTAAAACAATCTGTGCTGTCGCTGTCGGAGATATCTATCGGGGACAAAAAGCCGAACACCCTCCAGTACGGCCGAGTTCTCGAAGTATCCCCTAATTAATCTAAAGAAATGGGTAATTAGATGTCCATCTCTTCGAAGCTGTAGAGAATTGGTTCCGAGCATTCCCAAAAGAAATGCCGTGGGATAGAGAAACGATATGGTGATAGAAAAAACAAAGATCACTGACATCATTCACCGGGTAGCGACTCTAAAGTGGCAATGGGAAGGTCACGTAGCCAGAAGCTCGCATGAAAAATGGACAAGAAGACTGCTGACTTAGACCGTGGACGGCAAAGAGAAGTAAGTAGAGGGCGACCGCAACTACGGTGGAAGGATGATCTGGACAGACATGTCATAGTTCAAAAGAAATTCTTGAGAGCCCTCTACATGAGAGAGTACGAGGTATATCCTTGGCTCTATCCAACGACATTTCTCTTGCGAATGGTGGAGTATAACTCCCTCGAACTGAGGAAGGAAGAATTAATGTCGACGCATTTTTTCGAACTGATTCGGGACTCGATTGAGCCTTTGGTGATGCCAGTAGGAAGAGCAATACGGACGTTGAATCTAATCGTCTCGGATTTGGACATTTTCAGTGTCAGTGAGGCAGTATTCATAAAAAATATATTACAAATTCTGGAAAGAGTACTGCCTCACTGACGCCTACATATTTGGGTTCCTTCTGATATGTAGGATTTTTTGGTTTCATGTTGTTTTATCTTAGTCTTATCTTTGTAACGCCGTGTCCAAATGAGTCGCCTAAATGTTTATCGTTTGTTATGTCTCATTTGTGTATCATGTATAAATACATAATAAATAGTCAAAAACAAAAGGATCTACGATTAGAGGAAACTGGATAGACCTGGAGAATGAGAGAGATGGGCAGGGACAATAGCTAAGTGGAAGACGCTAAATCTCACACAGAGATGCAACACCGAGAAGAAAGAAATGCCATTACAAATCATTGATTACATTTTATATGTTGAATTCCCCTATTATACCCAATTACTGAGAAACGAGGTCAACATATTTAAATCAGGTTGGCCACAAAGCCACACAGGGGTGTACTTTGATCAGTACTTTCATAAGACAGCAAGCCTATACGGTGTCAAATTATATAATTTCGCAATTTCTACACAGGAAAACGAAACTCAATACCACGTATCTCTGCACCATCGATCCTTTGCCGCAAAACCAACAAACGTATTGAATTTCAATTACACAAGAAATACGTATAATTTTAGTGTGATTAAAACAGAAACATGTAATTAGAAACTAAAACAGCTTCATTCGATATACTCGTATGTTAACAAAAATACAATGTAGATATTTTTATTTTTAATCTTTATATGGATCTGAAATGGTTGGATGCAGGTGCAAAAATGAACGGAGTGTCAGTAAGCTGTCTGTTATACATGTATGCGGATGACACTGTGCCACTTGCAGACAACTAGCATGATCGACAAGCACTGGTGTCCGGTATGTAAGAGGTATGCAAGCGATACAATTTGATGATGAATATGAATAAGTCCAAGGTATTGATTTTCGTAAATGAATATTGAAGAATATGTTTATTTAGGAAGTATATTTACAAATGATTGGAGAGCGGATAAGGATAAGGTTGGGGCAGGGAACAAATAAAATGGTGCACTTAATGTTGTCATCGCAAATAAAAGGCAGTGCACAATGGTGTTCTAGTGTCGACCTTTATGTATGGAAGTTAGGCATGGACCTGGCAAAAGAATGATGAAAGTAAAATAAATGTAGTAGAAATGCGATCTCCATGACGAAGGTGTGATAAATCAGTATATGATAGTGTCAAATGCAAATTATTAGAAGTGAATACAGTGCGTATGAAAGTGTTATGAACAAAATAATAAAAGGGGAGTTAAGATGGTTTGTATACATGGAAAGAATAAATAAGATAGAAGAAAGTGAAAAAAGTATATGTAAACGACGTAATCGGAGCTAGAAACAGAGAAAGTCCAAGGAAAACGTATGATCAAAAGAATCATATATTAAATGTCGGTCACGTAAGGGGTCGAGGAAATCGACGAGCGTGCATGACACGATGAAGGAATGTAGAGGATTCGAGAGAAAAATGTCAGGACAAAAAATTTGGCGGTCCATTCTTCTGTAATTAATAAAATGAAAACGAACGTTTTCTAGAAATTTTGTGATATTTATATGAATGACATGTTCGCCTGTCTTAGGCATTATCAAATGTCAAACATTTCACACATAGAGTTTTGATTCCTAAACACATTGATTCATATTTTATATACGAGTATATTGTAACACGATGATAAATTTAATCATAAATATCTTATCAATGGACCAAGCTAAAAACTAGTTGATCAAATTTATTTCAATTTGATTATGAATAAACTTATAAACACTTTAACTGAATAGTTTATTAATTATTATATATAAACGTTGAAAACACTTAGATTTTAAAACAATAGACATGTTTATATTATAAAATTTATTCACTGTTGGCCGAGTAAAGATTTAAAACACTAATCAGATATTTTCAAATTCACGTATCGAAAGAGCTTTTTTAAATTACAGTTTAACGTGCTATGCTTAATCAGTTATCATACAAAATTAAATCAAAGTATAATACGTCAAATTATAATAGAACAAACGAAGCTTTTCTGCGTTGCTTTTATTGTGTTAGAATTTCAAAACTTTCACTTATGATAAATAAATAAACAATTATTTAACGTACTTTGAAAGCCATTTTGAGCTGAGAAGTGCAATGTATTGCTTGAATGATATAACTGTACTTGCATAGAACTTATTCTACCAATATATAGTGTATAAAATTCCCCCCCAAAAGTCGCATTATAATGATTGTTACTCTATCAGTATCGAACAAGCAATTATTAGTAATTTCGCATAAGATTATTGCATAACTTTGCTAAAAAATAGATAGTACAATCCCTTTTTTACATATTGAGGTGGAGACATTGAAATTGCTTGTAATGCAATGTAAGTGTGACACACGGTGGTCAGAAATGTATTAAGTCATCACCCCAATAATTCAAAAAGTACAGGGTGCATAGATCTAAAAATAGTTTTACAGAATTTTGCATGAGCTTAAATCATTTCTCCCTAAGTTTTCCGCTAGGGTATTATCAAATGTGCATTTGATAATGTCCTAGTAAAGTGAATCTTAGTGCCAAACTATTGTGAAAATGGGTAGGACATGTCGGAGAACAGAGAGATGGACATACAGAGTCTTGGCGTGTAGACCACGGGAGGAAAAAGTGGCGCTGATGACCTAATTCTAGTCAGGGAAGAAGATGGATGAGAATCGCAAAGGATAGAGAAAAATAGAGAACGTTTGAAGAGGCCTACATCCAGCAGTGGAGAAACGGCTGAAGAGGATGGCGAAACATCACACATGGCGTTGAAATTTTACATTTTTATAATTGAAATATAACTTTGAATAATCTTGAAATTTTAGATATTAACAATAGAGAAATTATTATTAAAAATCAAATAAATTTAAACTAACTAGCTACCTAACTAGCCATCAGGCCGTCTCCCCCAAGGGGTAGGCAGAAAGAATGGACTGCCACACTTTTCTTTCCTGACATATTCCTCTCGCTTACTCAACATTTTTATACATCGCGTCATGCACGCGCGTCGATTTCTCTGACTCCTCACATGGCCGACATTCAATATTCGATTTATTTGATCGTGCCAATAATTTAACTTCAAGTAATAATTGATTTATTTCTTTTGTCGCAAGACCTTGGACCCCAATAATAACTTCAAAACATTATTTTAGATTTATTCAAAACATTTCTTATAACAAATGCATAAACATTCGAAAAAATATTTTAATATCTGCCAAAACTGACCATATTCATGAAAATTTTGTTTTAATATTGATTTATCTTGCATATACCAAAAATTTACAACACTCAATTTATTTATCTAAGAAGCATGTTGACATGAGATGGAAAAATGGAGAAAGATATCGAAAGAATGGCCGGTGCTGGGAACAAAATAAATGGCGCTCTCAGGGTCATCACTGCAAATAGAAAAAATCAACTAAAGCAAAGATGGCAGTACATAGTGGAGTTCTAGTGCTAACTCTTATGTTGCGAAGTGAAGCTTGGAGCTGGCAAAAAAGGATGAAAGAAGAATAAATGCCGTAGAAATGAGATCCCTGAGAAGAATGCGCGGGAAAACAATATATGATAGAACACCGAACTACGAAAAAAGGAAGAATAGTAAGGTAGATGATTGCAAGTCAAATTAAAAAAGGATCCCTGAGATTGTTTGGACATATGTAACGAATGAACGAGGAAAGAATGGTTAACATGTTTTATACAAGCAGTGCGAGTGGAAAAAGATGCCGTGGAAGACCAATGGCATGACCAAATTAATCAAATAGCAAGCATATAGTATATATTTAGATTAGTTCTACATGGCTTTATGGCTTCAAATGGTTTCGGATGCTTGGAGCGTTCATGTTACGATGAATGAATGTGGAGGAAGCTATAGAGATACAATTAATCCTTAAAATGATTAACCCGCAATGGGTAAAATCCAGTATTTGTATACATTCAAAAACAAAAGGTTTTTTATTTAAACAGTTATAAAACCTAAAGATTTATTGTGTGACTAGAAATCAATCGAATCAATTATTTTCTGACCACCGTGCAATAAAAAACCATTACTCTCATTTTTTAATCGGTTTAATTTCTTACAAAGGTAGGTCCGGCATGTGAACTCGCCTTGCGAAACCGCGCCATACGAAGAAATTCATATTTTTTAAAGGCATATCATGATTGCAGCAAAACGAGAGCAAACGAAAAAAACATAGTTACATGCTAATTTTGTTATTAGCCCGGGTGATTGATTTTTATATTCGGAACTCTGATCGGTTGGCAGTCGAATGATTTTTTCTTTCTGCATTACAAAATTCTATCCTTTAACGTGCTAATAGCCGAAAGCGAATGCGTTTTAAAAATCGTTACGATTATTATTAAAGAAATATGTTTGGACATGCCCTCGATACAGTCATTAAATCAATACGAATAAAAAAAACTGTTTTCTAGAAGTTTTATTATAATTTATGTGAATGACAAGTTTTGTCTGTCTAAGGCGTTATCAAATATCACATTAAATATCTGTATTGAATTATTGCAATGATAACATTAACTTGAAACTCCGCCAGAGAATGATCAAATGCTATGTGTGGTCTGTTTAATTGTATGGTTGTGAAACGTGGACCGTGAAGGTCAACTCAATGAACAGACTGGACGCTTTTGAAATGTGGCTCCATCGCCGAATGCTCAGAGTTCCCTGGACATACAAGGTTACCAATACCGAAGTCCTGAGGCGAGCTAGAGTTGACAGGGAACTGTTATCAACTACCGAGGTTCGGAAAATTTCACATCTGGGTCATATACTGCGTGGAGAAAAGTACCACATTCTCCAACAGATATTGGAGGGGAAAGTTGAGGGACGCCGAGGGCCCGGTAGGAGTCAAGTGTCCTGGCTGCGAAACGTGAGGGAGTGAACCGGCATCCAAAAGTTGTGGAGGAACTGTTCCGAGTGGCGCAGGACAGGGACAGGTTCGCCGAGGTGATCGCCAACGTTGGGGGGACCCAACAGGGCACTTGAAGAAGAAGAAGGCGTTATCAAATATCATCGACTGTTTGTAGGGCTGGTTCGTAGTAACTTGGAGTACTGCTCTATCATTTGGGACCCGAGAGAAAAAACAGTCATCTTGGATCTAGAAAGGATCCAGAAACGATTTTTGAGATATTTATACCTCAGGGAGTATAACTATTAAGTATCCTTTTTTGTACTCCTCACTATTTCTAACATGTTGGATTTAAACACTCTTGAAACTTGTCGAATGATCTTTCAAGGAAAGCATTGTTTTAAACTACTATCCGGAGGTATTTACAATCCAGGACTCGTCCATTCGTTCCATATGTCCAAACCATCTGAGAAATCCTTTTTTAATTTTACTTATGATCAAATCAAATCAAATCAAATCAACATTCCCCATTCCACCATTGTTATTATGATCATGCATGATACATTTTTGGAAGTTGTATATATACTCCAAATCCATACCTATCTTCACGTGTCAGTTCCAGTTAGCCATCTATGTAGATTTGATTGTACTAATTAATTTTTTAAGATTAATCTATACAATCCACCCACTAACGCCATCTATGAAGAATGATTGTTTAGCATTTAGCAAACTACTTTATTAACACAATGCGAAGAGGCTACCGCCTCCTAGCGCACTGTTTTAGAAGTCGCCTGGAGTATCACTCCTATTTTATACGCCAAAGAATTGACCAGAATATTTACAAATATTTGTGAAATGTATACTTATATCTCTATACGAATCCTGGATTTTCACCTGTGGGTGGTTAATTTAAATTTTAATTGTATCTCAATAGAGACGAAGAAACAAACTGGAACTAAACAGTGCGCTAGGAGGCGGTAGCCTCTTCGCATTGTGTTAATAAAGTAGTTTGCTAAATGCTAAAACAATCATTCTTCATAGATGGCGTTAGTGGGTGGATTGTATAGATTAATCTTAAAAAATTAATTAGTACAATCAAATCTACATAGATGGCTAACTGGAACTGACACGTGAAGATAGGTATGGATTTGGAGTAAATATACAACTTCCAAAAATGTATCATGCATGATCATAATAACAATGGTGGAATGGGGAATGTTGTAATTACATAAAGCGTGCGCTTAACCCAACCAATGACAGGTCATAAGTCCTGTAAACACCTTGATCATCCATATTCAGTTTCCAGTTTGTTTCTTCGTCTCTATTGAGATACAATTAAAAATTTAAATTAACCACCCACAGGTGAAAATCCAGGATTCGTATACAGATATAAGTATACATTTCACAAAAAAACAAATCAAATCAGTTTATTTTCTCAAAAGACATTACAAACATTTTTATAGTTTAAGGCATCTATTGAGAACAGGTAAAACATAATAAATATATAATACCAGGAACGCATGAGAGATGGTTCGACATTAGGAATACAAGATACTCTCCAAAGTCAAGAGTATTTGTCTTCTGAATGTACTTTCACGAATATGAAAGACATCGATCTCCGAAGCGATCATGTTCAGCAGTTGGATTGCTTTCCCCATCGGCATCACCAGAGGTAGGTTGGTTCTGCATGCAATCATCTGCCTTACATTTCTTCCTTATTTCGTCGTTCGGTATTCTATCATATATCGCTTTCCCGCACATTTTTCTCAGTGATCTCATTTCTACGGTATTTATCCTACTTTCATCCTTTTATTGCCAGCTTCAAGCTTCACTTCCATACATAAGGGTTCGCACTAGAACTCCATTGTGTACTGTAATTTGCATCTTTGTATTAACATTTGATTCTACGAATGGAGTTAAGTTACTAATGTCATATCCCTACGATTTTCTTGCATCGCCAGTTATGAATTATATTGCGAAAATTTTGTTACTGACGAAAGTAGCAAATTAATAATTTGGGCACCTCCCATGCATACATAAATAACTTCGTTTAATCACTTATCTTCTCACAATGTTTATTGCAGGTATATAATGATACGCAAGGTGGTCCATTTGTCAATTTGAATCAAGCATTCATCAGACAAGCAAGTCTACTATGAAAGACAATTGATGAAAGACAACAAGACATTGACGACCTTCGCTACGACGACGGTAAGTGCTTTGACTGCCACACCGGAGGTTCCAGGTTCGATTCCCGGCGATGGCAGTTTGATTGTCACGCTGTCTTTGGTCTGGTGTAGAATTCACGTGACAACAAAATGGCGACAGATTAGCTACTTATCACGAGTCACGAAAATCAATATGATAGCTGTACCCTTTATAACAATTTTGCTCGCATTGTCATGATCTAAAAAGCAAATAATGAATGTATTCAATTGAAATTTCTTTGTAGAAGTTGATTTTAAATAATGAAAACAACAAAAAAAATTATACAAAATTTCTTTATTATTATGTATTTAGTGTGCTTCCACTTGTGTTTATGTTCGACCGGTTTTGGCAGCTTGCTGCCATCTTCTGGTTGAAGGTGCCATCTTCTGGCTTCTCCCAGAAGATGGCAGCAAGCTGCCGAAACCGGTCGAACATAAACACAAGTGGAAGCACACTAAATACATAATAATAAAGAAATTTTACATATTTTTTTGTTTTTGTTTTCATTATGTAAAAAGCAATTTAACAAAGAAATATATAATAATAATAATAATACTATAATATATTTTTTATGAATTAAAACAATATTATTTCATAATAATTTTGGTTAGTTTATATCATTCTCCTGATGATGAAGGTAAGCCTTCGAAAAAAATAAACTTAAAAGAAGTGAAAAAGTTATGATGTACGAAGCGTATGTAAAAAGCCGACTGACATATATGATTCCCTTCTGGGGGACAGGAAACCAAAAGGACATCTCCAGACTCCAAAGACAACAAAATAAAATAATAAAATTAGCATATAACATTGACTACCTTACCCCAACCATACAAGTTTACAGACAAACAAAACAAATGGACATATCAGACCTGACCAAATATGAGACCTTAAAAATTGTACACAGAGTGACCATGGAAAAGTTAACAGACAGCACCTACAAATTAACTAAAAATTCAGACATACACAGACACTAGACCAGGAACGATGACAGATATCACTTACCGATTGCACGAACTAAGACAGGACAATCAAGGATATTGAACAATGGACTGAAACTTTACAATGAACTACCGAAAGACACAAGGAATCTCACTACAACTCAATATAAAAAATATCTGAAACAATGCATAATTAATAGTAAGATCTAAAAATGTAACCAATTGGGTTTTAAAAAAAATTAATTAAATAAAAATAAATAATTAAAAAAAAGTGGAAAAAAAACATTGTTTTAATTCATATAGAAATCTTCATTACGGAATTCCACAGTGTTAACGCCTTAAGTTTATCGAAAAAAATAATATTTGATTTACAAAGTGAGGGCACAATATAGGAACTTGACTTCGGGATGGGATTTTGCAGAACTGTAGTACCCCTTATGTGTCGTCCATAGACAAAGTAAGAAAGCAACAAGCAGTTTCTAGGCCCGTCCCACATTCATGCGGTACTTACTTTAACTGGAAAATGCAACATTCCAAAATAATCAAATGGCAAAGGGTCTCCAGACCACATTTAATCTAATTTAATTTGTTTTCGTTTCAACCTTCCAATCTCATAAAACAAAAGGTCATAATATTATACGACAGGTCGTTTAACGAACCCAATTACTGTATACAATTTATTATTTTAGCTATCATATTGATTCTCATGACACGTGATACGTAGCGAATCTATGTATAATACGAATACTAATTTCATTTTCATTTAATTTATTTATTTTAAACATGTCTAAAGCATTACAGAATTTTTTTCAAGTATACTAAAGATACAAATTAGAGATACACAATAATAAGTAATACATAATAGATTAATAAAAAGAGCAAGAAACATAAGATGCATGACAAATTAATAAAATAAATATACCAAACAATTATAATAAATATATTACTTCCCTCAGATGAGCCAAACTATCACAAAATATGACAAACTCCGAGGGGATACGATTAAGCAAAGATCGGCCTACCTATCGGCTCAACCATTGGCAGGTTGGTTCTGCATCGTGGGATATAAAACAATCTATGGCCCATTTGTCGAAGATAATTATCAGACAGATAATGTGACATTTACTCTGCCGTCGCCGAGAATCGAACCCAGAACAAACGGTGTGGCAGTCTTAGCTCTAAGCACTCTGCCACGAAGGTCGTCATGAATTATTTTGGTCATGACATGTTTGCCTTGGTCTTCCAAGAATTTATACAGCATTCACATCGCTAACCTATATTTTCTTAAGTTGGTATCATGAACCGGCTGGAGACGTTTGAAATGTGGCTGCGTCGCAAAATATTGCACATTCCTTGGACCGATATGGTCAGCAACATAAGTGTTCTCTAGAGAGTTAGAGCTGATAAGGAATTGTTGGCCAACATCAAGCCACACTACTGACACTCTCTTGCATCCTCTACGTTCATACAGCGAGTCATACGCACGTCGATTCTTCCGACTTCTGAGATGGCTGTGCTTTGAAAAATTATTAATTTTGGTAAATGCTATGTTTTCCTCGGTCTCATACGACTCTGTACTCCATTCACACCATTAACATATACTTTCTTAACCATTTTTCATTCATCCATGCGTTCCATATGTCCATATATATCACTTCTGGGCAGGATTAAACGATATATCAAGACTGTATACAACGCAATAATTTTCCCTCATATAAATTACTGTAGCAGCATATTATATTTAGCAAAAAAGAAGATATGCGAAGTTTAACCATTCTTCAGAATAAGGCAATGAGAATAATTTTGAGGAGAAACAGATATGCTAAGATTAAAGTGATGCTGACTGAGCCAAAAATTACGTCATTACAAAAAATAATAACATACAACGTTTTATTACTAATTCTAAAATTGTTAATGGGCACACCTCCCAAGAATTTTTAAGAAACATAAAAAGTAACCAACATGAACATCAATATGAAACAAAAAAGAAAAAAACTAAGGCTCCCATATAGAAAAAAAAAAAAATCTCAGAATTCCTTTTTGTATAAAGCATTTAAAATTTATGAAGATATACCGGAGGATGTCAAAAGTGTACAGAGGGTAAATTTTTTAGAATAGAATTAAATAAATATGTAAACAAAATGTAACCTTATATTGACGTTTATGTGGATTATTATAATTGAATGTTTAATTGTTTTTTATTAGATCAAGTGTTGTGTACATGTGTACTATTTCAAGTAAATAAATAAAATAAAAAATATGTCCAAACCAACAATGTATAACAACAAAAAACTATCCCACAATACTCTATCCTGACTTGGTTCTCTAGATTCCTCCACGTTCACACAACGATTCATACATGCACGTCGATTAATTCGACTTCTAACATGACCAACCTTTAAAAATTTGATTTGATTAATTTTTTTTAATAAAATCTGTTCATACCATGTTTTACTCGGTCTACCTCGACTTCGTACTACATTTACATCGTGAACGTATACTTTCTTAACCATTCTTTCTCCATCCATGCGCTTCAAGTGTCCGAACCAACGAAGCGTATCTTTCATAATTTAGTTCATAATACCATCTTCCGCTTTACATTCCTTTCTTATATCAGCATTTGAAAATCTATCATAAATCATTCTACCACGCATACGTCTTAAGGACCTCATCTCTACCGCATTTATTCTGCTCTCATCCTTCTTCTGCCAGTTCCATGCTTCGCTACCATATATAAGGGTTGGGACCAGAATTCCATTGTGAACGTCTATTTTCGCTTTCATTGATAAATGTTAACGTATACTTTCTTAACCATTCTTCCTTCCATATGCTCTGATGATCTCTGATGGCATTTTAAGTGTTTCTATCGTTACTAGGATTTTAGCGTTGGTGCATTCTCTACATTTGCAGATGATTATTTTGTAATTTGAAATATTTATATTAAATGTTTTCCAAACGCTCTGCGTTCCATATGTTCAAACGAACAATATATCTTTTCTTCAAGTGCCCTGTCGGGTCCCCCCAACGTTGATGATCACCTCGGCGAACCTGTCCCTGTCAGGCAGTATATGAACAAGGCTCGTATAATGACTCGCACCTTCAGGACGAAAACGACTCAACTCGAAAAATCATATTTTTGGGAAATCGCAAAAGAAGAATGTAAATTGGGACACTTTCGTATTATTTCTTCGATTGTTTCGATTTTTTTAAAGTAAGTACACTGCGATTACTTTAAAGAAATCGAAACAATCGAAGAAATCATACGAAAGTGTCACAATTTACATTCTTTTTTTGCGATTTCCCAACAATATGATTTTTCGAGTTGAGTCGTTTTCGTCCTGAAGGTGCGAGTGAAGTTTATTCATATTGTATGTGAGTGACATGCTTGTCCATGCCAATATTTTTGTTGGTGTTTGAATTAAAATGATATACTTTATAAAAAGTTCTATATCATTACAAGATATAGGTAAAATAAGAAATAAAATTCATAAATTTTGCGGGAAATAATTTATTTACAGACTACATAACTAAATAAATAATACAGAGTCGGTCTTAAATTGGGTTGGGGCTTAATGATGGTAGTAAGATTGGGCTGGGGCAGCATAGGACTGGTAGGCGGGGGCGGCGTGGGCATAGGCGGGGGCGGCATGGGCATACACGGGGGCGGCATGGGCATACACGGGGGCGGCGACCTTCAGGACGGGCTTGACGGCAACGGGGTGCTGGCCGGGCTCGCGGTGGACGACGGCGTTGAATCCGTTGTGCTCATCAGCAGAGTATTCGACGACGCGACGGCTTCCGTCGGCTTCAATGAGGGAGTAGGATCCCTGGACCTGGTCTCCATGACGGACTTCCTTCTGGCTCTTGATGTCTCCGGTGTGCTCGTCATGGACGGAGTACTCGAAGTTGTACTCAGCAGGGGCGTAGTGCTCAACAGGGGCGGCGATGGCTACCTTGTGGATCTGGGGGGCGGCATAGTGCACCTGGGGAGCGGCATAGTGGACCTGGGGAGCGGCATAGTGGGAGACCTGGGGAGCGGCGTAGTGGGAGACCTGGGGGGCAGAGTAGTGGACCTGGGGGGCGGCATAGTGAGCCACTTGAGCTACGGGGGCGGCATAGTGGGCCACGGGGGCGATCACTCCAGCGTTGGCTACAGCCAATACGCAGGCGAAAGCGAATACCTGAAAATAAAAAAAATCGATTAGAATAATTCGAACATATTAATTTAAATAAACACACTATTATAAAACCTTAGAGAGATTAGAAAAAATGGTTCTATTTATTCTACAATGTAATAACGAAATCCGTAACAAATTAAAACGCCTGTTTTTTTAGAAGTTTTAACATTCTCTTATAGAAATGACACGTTTTGACTTGCTGAATGAATGATCAGGGCGAAAAATGTCATTCTCGTTCTACTGCCTTAGGTGAAATATGTCACACGTAAATAATTGATTGAGTTAATTTCACCTTAATTAATATGAATGGAAACATCTGTCTTCTAGAAGTTTTATTATATTAAAGATTGAATGACATGTTTTGCCCGTCAAAGGCAATATCATATATCATTTGTTTTACACCATTGTTCAAGAAACAAAAAAATATTTACCTTATTTAAAGGTTTCGAAAAGACCCTATAAGACCCCAGTAGGGCGTTTTAAGATGAAGAATAAGTGAATAGTATTGATAATGAATAATTTGTTTATGTATATAAATATAAAAGGGATTATTGAAATGCATCAGAATTAAAATACGTATACATTATTTGAACCGAATTTAAAAAAAATATATTATAAGCGTTTTAAATATACAACACTTTTATTAAAAAAAATTAAATTTCGGACAAACAGTCCTTCTTCGGTAAAGATACATATTTATAAAAATATTATAAAATTGTTGTTGTTATAACAAATATTATAAAATATTTGTTATAACAAAAGCGTAAACATTCCAAAATAAATTTTTATAACATCTGTCAGATCATATAAACAACAACAATATTATAATATTTTTATAAATATGTATCTTTACTGAAGGACTATTTGTCCGAAACTTGTCTATATAATTTTATTATTTTAATAAAAGTGTTGTATATACAAAGTGCATAAAAAAGAAAAATAGAAATAAACCATCATAACAACACAAAGTATGGCGTATATGGAAGAAAGTTTTAAATATGTTTGAAGCTGATAAACAAACATAAATAATTGCTTTTTTTCTTAAATAATCAATTTTGAAGAATCAAATTTTTTATGTAACATTCTAAAATAATGAATGAGATTTGAGTGTGTAAATTCTATTAAGTGAAGCTTAGAGCTGGCAAAAGAAGGAAGAAAGCAGAATAAATGCCATAGAAATTAGATCACTGAGAAGAATGTGCGGCAAAACGATAAATGATAGAATACCGAACGAAGAAATAAGGAAGAAATGTGAGGCGGATGATTGCATCAGAAGTAAAATTAAAAAAGGATCCCTGAGATGATTTGGACATAATGAAACGAATTAATGAGATAATAATTATTAAAATGCTGTTTATGAGCAGTGTGAGTGGAAAGAGAAGCCGTGGAAAACCAAGGAAAGCATGGCATGACCAAATTAATCAAATACTGAAAGGCGGCGGAAAATCGACGAGCATGCATTTTACGATGTATGAATGTGGAGGAAGCCAGAGAGGTATGTCAAGACAGAACGGTCTGGCGATCAGGTAGGTAGGTAGGTATAAAACGTTTAAAATATTTACGGTATATATATCATAGTTACATTATGTTGCCAAAACCACTAAATATATATTTTATTTATTTATCAAGTTTAATCAAATCAAATCAAATCAGTTTTTTTCATCAATTGACATTGCAAAATTAATTTTTAAGGCATCTATTGAGAACAGGTAAAATAATATATTGTGTATAGTATACTACCAGAAACGCATGAGTTATGGTTTCCACATTAGGAAGACAGGATACTCTCCAGAATTAAGAGTATTTCGGTACTTATTTGGCAAAAGATGCGTTTTTTTGTGAAATTGAGTTAAATATACCATCAGTATTATTTTTGCACACTTTATGTTTAGACAAAACGTTAGAGCTGTACTTTATTTTTACATTTTTTTATGTACGTTTTCAACCCCTATTTTTTTTAAATATATATACTTATATATATACATATTTTAAATTTAGTTACTAATATATCTTGTAGATAACGTTATGCTACGTAAATTGACATTTGAAATAAACAATTTGGAACAAAAATAACATTTTTATAAGTAATCAAAATAACGTAAAATTCTTATTTTTGCTCCCCTGTAAAATTCATAAAATAGCAGTTGGAACCTTTTGCCAAATAGGTACCGATTTGCCTTCTGAACGTACCTACTTTCACTAATATGAAAGACGTCGATCTCCGAGGAGACCGCGTTCAGCAGACTAATTGTCAATCACGTCAAATAATATTTTTTTTACAGATTAACTAATTATTGTGAAAATATTTGGGTTAAATGGTTTTAAAGTCAATCAGAAAATTTAAAAAAAAATTATTAATATATAAGTGTTATGAAAAATGTTTTGTCTTACCTTGAATGCCATTTTGTGTGTTTTACTTAATGACCAGAAGTAAACTGTGACAAACAAAACTTCCCGTAGCCTTTTATACCCGATCTAGTTTCGGCCCCCCCTAACCGCTCCGCCGTGCGTGGTACCTGCGTAGCACTTGCTACATGCGCGCAGCCACTTTGCACTCACCTTGCAACATTACTCTGTGTCAAACCGCCCTGGGCCCTCTGACGACCTTGGCAGACATATTCTGTCCACCATAGCGTGATAAGTGCTAAAATTGATCGTCCACGTTATGCGCCTAACATACCAACCCGTCTGGCAAGCGTGGTATCTAAACTGCCAAAAACCTTACAAAAATGAAAAAGCCACCGATGAGATGGACCGATGATATTGTCAAAAGGGTTGGAAAATCTTGGATACAAAAGGAGCAGGATGGAGACGAGTGGAGGAAATTGGAAGAGGCCTATATCCAGCAGTGGAGGGAAGAAGGCTAGCAAAGAAGAAGTTATGCGCCTTTAGGGTCTCCTGTGTGACATAAAAGAGGGGATGTTCTTCTAATTATTTTAATAGATCTGTGACACAGAGATCACGTCTCCTCGGATGCTGAGAACCAGCTGCCCCTCCATCTCTTAGGTGGTCTTCCAGGCGGACGAGTCCGGAGGGAATTTTGTAAGCGGTTGTACTATCCATTCTGGCTACATGGTCCCTCTAGTATCTTCTTTTGGACCTTCTACACTGAATGATATCCTCAATTTTGCAAGTTTTTCTTATGTCTGCGTTACGGACATGATCTTGGAGAGTTTTTTCCCTTAGCAGAGCCATGGTTCGTACAGTGTACAGCATACGGCATGATAGGTCGCACGAATGTCTTATAAATTCGTACCTTGTAACGATTGCGCTTCATTCGAGCTGCCGTGGCGCTCGTATGCCCGAAATCATATTTAAACAATAATGGCATAAAATTATCTATTAAATAATTCACATTTTTTTTATGTGTTTTTTTTTTCATTTTGAATATGTATTGTATACCTTTAAAAAAGCAGCCTATACAAATAAGGGTAAGGGTTAATTTTAACTAATTAGAATTTAGAGGGGAGATTATGTTCTGTGTTAATATATGGTTAAAATTTGTACATTAAAGAAGGGTAAAAAAATTACCGAAAATTTCTCTAACATGTTTCGGTCATTTTACCCCTTTGGTTTTCGCTACCTGTTCACTAGAAGTTTAATTAAAATTTGTAGGAACGACATACTTCGCTTTTCAAAGGCGTTATTTGATAATGCCTTAGTAAGGCGAAACTTATAATACTTAACTTAAACTTATTTAGCGAAATTTATTTACAGTTAAATATTTTTTTTTTTTTGGCACTTTGATCTCTTTGCCTGTGGGGAAAACGATTTCCATACACGAATGACAAGGGCGGTTATTTTTATTATTTTTTAAACAATACGGAAGCCAATTTTTTTATTATTTTTATTTCGACACGCAATTTTAAATGTACGACACGCTATTGTAAAAAAAAAAATTCAAAGGTATAAATCGAAATAATTTAAAAATAATAAATACACTTATTATTTTAGTAAGCCCATATTATTGTTTATTATTTTTTGATAAATTTAAGGCGTTAACAATGCGGAAATCGTCCATTGTTTTGGCCGATACACTATGATACTTGTGGTGTTACAAACAACTATGTACGAGTATAAACCTGATGGTACCAAAATCAGTCGGTGAAACAGCTGTCGCAACATTCTCAAAAAGTCGTCTTCTTCTTCTTCACTTTTGATAGACTCAGGAGTCTGTTATTTCAGGCGGGTCCTCTTGAGACGCTGAACTCCAGCTTTCTCTCCCTGTTTCGGGGGTCTTCCTGGTCGGCGTTATCCGTTTGGCGTTCCATGGAGAGCTATGTATGGTATCCTATTTGAGCTCATTCTTTCTACATGTTGATGCCAGTATCACCGTCTTTGACGTCCCCATCTGACCACATGTTTTCATCTCAAAAAGTGAATAATAATAATTGTGTGAGTGTTATAAATTTTAACTGTCTGAACTAACTAACTAACTAACCATCACGCCGTCTCCCCGAAAGGGTAGGCAGAAAGAATGGACTGTCACACTTTACTGATGCGGCACTCCATCCTTCTCTTTTCGCCCCGCGGGAGACGCGGTGTGATGGGTTGCGAACCTCTGTAACTCTGTTAACTGTCTGTAACTGTGTAAATCCGTTAGGACGATAGTTTTTTAGTTGATATGCCATATTTTATATCAGATGTTAAAACTAAGGGGAAAAATAGTACCAACACAATAATAACGACGACCTTCGTGGCTGAGTGGTAAGAGCTCCGACTTCCATTCTCAAGGTCCCGGGATCGATTCCCGGCGATGGCAGTGTGATTGTCACACTGTCATTGGTCTGGTGTAGAATTCACGTGACAATAAAATGGCGATAGATTGGCTACCTACATGTCATGAGAATCAATATAATAGCTAAAATAAATTTTATACAGCAATTGGGTTCAAGCGACCTGTTGTATACAAGGAGAAAAAAAAAATAATAAAAAAAAAAAATAATAATAATGAATGTGAATATAATAACTTTTAATTTACTTTAGGTAAAATTAAAATTTCTGGGATAAGGTGGAAAAGGATAAGCGGTTTGTATTAAATAAAAGTTAATTATTTTAAATAGTAGTTATTAATTTTTAATAAGTATAAATAAAATCAATAAAACCGTAGAAACTATTAATATGATACATGCATAACAAATTATAACATCACAGTGAAAGCGTGCGTTTTAAATAAACGTAATGTTTGCTACGGTGACCAATTATATTTGAATAAATAAAACTATTTGTAATTAACAGCCTCCGGTTTTTAAAACAATAAAATAACATTAAAAATATATTTAATACGACATAATGAAAACGATTGTTTTCTGGAAATTTTGTTATACGAGTATTTTATGTAAATGACATTGGTTTGGATATATGGAAAGAATGAATGAAGAAAGAATGGTAAAAAATTATATGTTAACGATGTAAATGGAACCAGAAATAGAGGAAGACCGAGGAAAACGTGGCACGATCAAATAAATCAAATATTGAATGTCGGCCATGTGAGGAGTCAGAGAAATCGACGCGTGGCATGACACGGTGTAATATGTCAGGAAAGAAAAGTGTGGCAGTCCATTCTCTCTGCCTACCCCTTCGGGAAGACGGCGTGATGGTTAGTTGTTTTTTTTTATAATGCTTGTAGAAAACAAATATATTCATTTGTATATATATTATTATTATATATGGAGTTTTACATCATTGTTCAAAAAACAATAATTAGTTTTAAACTAAATAATTATGTGAATCACGGTGGTTAGTGATACCCATTTTCTTGTAAATAGATTTGCGGTATAGCTGGTGCCAAATTCGATTAATTCATCGTCATTCTCGCGGCCCGAGGCGCCACACGGCCTTGAGACGGCTCTGTTAATAAGAAAACTATTACCTACTGAGAAATTTAACAAATCTTGACACCGATGTCAAATGGAATGGTTAAAAAAATGTTCTAGTTGACACGCCTCCACTCGAAATGGATTCGTAGGCCTAATGGCAGTGGCAGCTGCCGGTCAAGTTTTTATAAAACTCAAATAATTAAATGATTTTACTGAAATCTCTTGATGGGAGTTCATTTTAAATAATAAATTAATAAAACGACGTGTTCTTAACTACTTAGACTTTTGTCTTTATTTCGACAGCGGCTGGTTTCGCCAGGCTCGCTGGCATCGACAGACAATTCTCCTTATTTAAGCACTTCTTTTGGAAATCTTTTTTTCTCCAGTCTTTCTTTTAGGAATGCTTGGGGCCAACTCTCTGCAGCTTTGAAGAGATGGGCATCTCATAACCCATTTCTTTAGATTACTCAGGGGATATTCCGAGAACTCGGCCGTGCTGGAGGGTGTTCGGCTTTTTGTCCCTGATAGATATCTCCGACAGCGACAGCATAGATTGTTTTACCTACCGGCCGCCAGAACCAACCTGCCTCTGGTGACACCGGTGGGAATAGTAATTAATCTGCTGAACGCGGTCTCCTTGGAGATCGACGTCTTTCATATTAGTGAAAGTACGTTCAGAAGGCAAATACTCCTAATTCTGGAGAGTATCCTGTCTTCCTAATGTTGAACCATCTCTCATGCGATTCTGGTAGTGTACTATACACAATATATTATTTTACCTGTTCTCAATAGATGCCTTAAAAATTAATTTCGTAATGTCTATTGATGAAATAAACTGATTTGATTTGATTTGAATTAATTATGAAAGGATCGCTGCGTTGGTTCGGACATATGGAGCGCATGGATGGAGAAAGAATGGTTAAGAAAGTATACGTCAATTATGTAGATGAAGTACGGAGTCGAGGCCGACCAAGAAAAACATGGCAAGAACAAATTGATCAAATTTTAAAGGTTGGTCATGTTAGAAGTCGGAAGAATCGACGTGCGTGTATGGCTCGCTGTATGAATGTGAAGGAAGCTAGAGAGCTGTGCCAGGATAGAATAGTATGGCGGTCCATTCTCTCTGCCTACCCCTACGGGGAAACGGCGTGATGGTTTGTTTGATTGTTTGTTTTAAAACTCAAATAATTTATAGCGGGCAACACAGAGAGATCGCGTGATCAGAATAAGAGAGATATGTGAAGTTGAGGATATTATAAGATGGAGCAGATAGCGAAGAAGAGACTAGTACAGTCATGTTCGAAGAATGGACACCACCAGACTCCCTTATAATGCACTACAAAATCAGCCTCACGGGACTTGTCCTCGTGGAAGACCTCCTAAAAGATAAAATGACAGCTGTGAATCTGCCTCACAGGAGGAGCAACACTCTGGAGAACAGACCACACAGGTCTACAACAAGGAAGAAGAAGAAGAAGAAATAATTCATTCATGTTTCGGTCCTTTTTTTTTTTAATTTAAAAAAAATACTTCTTCATCTGCATGTTTACAATCCTGCGGATTGGTCTGCAGCAAGCTTCAATCGTTCCGTCTACTCAGTTCTGTTTCCAGACAGTCTTTTCATTTCTGTGTAGCTTTAACAGCGCATGTCATCACCTGGTCCATATGGAATGGTTTGCACTTATGTCACAATCCGTCATACGTTCTTCCTTTTCAAATATTATATACCTTTACATTTTTTTTTTCATTTGTTTCTGATTTTGAAAATTTGGTTAGGTTCATGAGGTGCTCCTGTAAATTTGGAGGTATTTCGCGTATAAGTGAATTGTTTTGGTCAATTTAACTGTTGCCGCACTTTATAATAGTTAATTGTGACACGTAATACGTTTGTACTGTTTTGCTGTTAAAATTATATTAGTTTTATCGTTTTTATAAAGAATTTTGACAGGTGTAAAAATAAATTTTTCATTTGTTCCAATGACAATTTGAATAATTCCTTCAATATTATTTCAAAGTTCTTGCTGGTTAAGTGCCTAATTACAGCTTATTATAAAAAAAGGTGGATACGTGTAACATAAATTGAATAAATACAAAAGTTCGGATCGTCCATGTCAATTACATTATTACATTATTAATTACTTTCAAATTATATTACATTAAAAAAACGGTGGATTTGTGGAACCTAAATTAAATAGACAATATGTGCACCATCTAAAAATAACATTTTGTGTTAAATTATTTTTATTTTGTTATTTTATTTTATATCATTGTATTTTATATTATTTGTTTTAGATTTATTTTATGGGTGTTGGACGATTGAAGTGTGCGCGGGAGATGCCTATTGGTGGCGATGAGGCTCGCAACCCATCACACCGCGTCTCCCGCGGAGCGAAAAGAGAAGGATGGAGTGCCGCATCAGTAAAAGTGTGACAGTCCATTCTTTCTGCCTACCCTTTCGGGGAGACGGCGTGATGGTTAGTTAGTTAGTTAGTTATATTAAAAAAAGCCAAATGCATTACGTCAAAATAAACGGAATCTTATTTCTGTAAAAATTTCAATAAAAATCTACATACACACATGAATATTTAATTAGATATTGTTATGTAATTAATTAATATAATTTGCCCTAGAAAAGTAGACCTTGTGACAGTTAGAGCCAAGGCGATATTTGATATTGGAAAAAATTTCCTATGGTGAAATACATTCTCAATACTAATTATAACTATTACATTGAAGGTGGTATTTAATACAAGCTGACTATTTATTGCAATTTATAAATGGAGTTTATTTCTATCGACTTCCGCCGTCGGTACACCAGAACGCGGTCTCCTCGGAGATCGACGACAACAAGAACAACAACAAACCATCACGCCGTTTCCACGCAGGGGTAGGCTGAGAGAATGGACCACCACACTATTCTATCCTGACATACCTCTCTAGCTTCCTCCACATTCATGCAGCGAGTCATACACGCACGTTGATTCTTCCGGCTTCTAACATGACCAACCTTTAAAATGTTATTTATTTGGTCATGCTATGTTTTCTTCGGTCTACCTCAACTTTCTTATTATTATTACTATATTGCACAACATAACCAGTCTCACGGGACTTATCCTCGTGGAAGACCTCCTAAAAGATGGAAGGGCAGCTGGGAATCCACCTCACAGTAGCAGCAACACTCTGGAGAACAGATTACATAGGTTTACAACAAGGAAGAAGAAGAAGAAGAATAAATCATACATGCACGTCGATTCTTCCGACATCTAACATGACCAACCATAAAAATTTGATTAATTGGGTCATGCCATGTTTTCCTCGGTCTACCTCGACTCCGTACTCCATTCACATCGTTCACGTATACTTTTTTAACCATTCTTTCTTCACCCATGCACTCCATCTGCCAAAACCAACACAGCGTTCTTTCAAAATTTTGTTCATAATACCTTCTTTCGCTCTACATTTCTTTCTATTATCAGCATTTGAGATCACACATACGTCTTAGGGACCTCATCTCTACCGCATTTATTCAGCTCTCATCTTTCTTCGCTTTCATACAAAAGGGTTGGGACCAGAACTCCATTGTGAACGGCCATTTTCGCTTTCATTGATAAATTAAAAATAAATCGGAGATCGACGTCTTTCATATTAGTGAAAGTACGTTCAGAAGACACTTAACTTTAGAGGGTATCTTGTCATCCTAATGTCGAACCATCTCTCACGCGTTCCTGGTATAATGTTGAATGTATATATTATTTTACCTGTATCCAATAGATGCCTTAAACATTTATGCTGTTTATAATGTTTATTGAGTTTATAAACAGATTTAATTTGATTTGAATCCCGATTACGGACAGTTCGATGATAGAATAATAACAACGTAATAAACCATGACTCCATTTCCCGAGAGGAAAAGGCAAAGACAATGAACCGCCATAATACTTTATCCTGAAAAACCTCCCTAGGTTCCTACACATTCACATACCGTGACACGCACACTCGTCGATTATTTCTACAACTCCCTATTATAAATGTAAACGTCTTTTTTTAGAAGTTTCATAATATTTTATGGGTGTGTTATGTTTCGCCTTGCTGAAACATTATCGAATGACATTTCGCTATTTACAGGTTAAACACCCCTGTATGTCCACAACACCCTCATCCCTTGTAGTATGTCAATACAAATTTGTCGAAACAACATATTATTTGAGATAAATACATCGTTTTTCGAACCCTTTCACATTTGGCCAAATACGCGCCATTATTTAACATCATAAATTCAATTTGTGTATTTTAGGGAGAGAGAGAGAGAGAGAGAGAGAGAGAGAGAGAGAGAGAGAAAGCCAGATGTAGAATTATGTTAAACAATGTAATTCAATGTCTCTAAGTGCGTTATGCTATTTTTTACTAGAGCATTGAGAACTGTGTATCATAGATACACAATGAACAACCAGCAACTAACACATGTATCTACGATGAAGGATCTCGGAATCATCTATGAGAGTAGGCTTTTCGTGCACATATCGAGAGGATTTGTGACATTGCACTGAGGATGTAGGGCTTCATCATTCGGACCGGAAGAGTTTTCAGAGATCCTAATGTGCTCAGAGTCCTATACAACGCGTTGGTTCGGAGCAGACTCGAAAGTGGTTCGGGGATATGGAGTCCTCGCGAGGCAAGATATTCCGTTATGCTGAAGAGGGTTCAGAAAAAGATTCATAAATTTTATACCATTATTGTTTAAATATGATTTTAGGCATATAAGCGCCACGGCTAGCTCGAATGAAGCGCAATTGTGAAGTCCAATTTTCGACAACTTTATCGAGCAACTTAGTAAAATGGCAAAATGTACTGACTTCAAATCAACTATCAACTGTCAAATTGACTGTCTGTAGAAACAATGTTGCCAGTTTAAAAACCAAACCTCCAAAAAAAAAAAACCTTTACAATTATTGGTACTAGAACTCCATTCATACTACCATTTTTTTTTATTTATCCTCTTGAATAGTTATAAAAAATTCACATATCTGGCGGTACATTCTCTACGTCTAACTCAGCGAATATGAAATAATAAATAATCCGTATATTATTATAAATGGATATGTCTGTTTTGCAGGAGTTTTATTACCGATCGTTGGAAGAAGCTTATTTCTAAGCTACCAATCATTAGAGAGAAGGAGGAATGTTCGATTAGCCAAGTATGCGCCGAGACTCCAATAATGTGTGTTAAATGCGTTAAGGACTCCCTTAAAGGAAACCTACAAAAGACTGGCATCGACTGTGATTGCTGGGAAAAGACTGCAGAGGACAGGCCTAGGTGGAGAACAGCAGTACATAAAGGCACACAAGACTCTGAAGCAAAGCGCAGAGACGACGTCGCAGAGAGGAGGAGGAGAAAGAAGAGACCACTGATAGACGGTGATGGCTCCATTACAAGCGCCTTCCCCTGCCCCAGACGCCCCAGAATATGTGGGTCCAGGATCGGGCTCTTCAGTCACATGCAGACCCACAAACGTGAAGGACAGTCTTCCTCGGACACGAGGGACAGCCGATGATGAATTTGTGTTAATAAAAAACTCAGTATCCCAACTGCATCAAGGGATAAAGAACATCACGATGAATAAGCGTTAGAAAGGAACATAACACCAGCGACTAGTTTCAAGACCAGAGACAAGATCAAAGATATACGAGGTTCGACATCTTTGAACTCTGAAATTCTGTCATACAGCGTCTTTTTGTATACATACATTATTATAAATTCTATTTGAATAAATAAAAATTTTACGTATGGTTACACACCATTAACAGACGTAGCCCATTATAGTGTTTATGATGAAAAATGTGGCAGAGAAGTTTGGTGACAGCAGCTATTGAAAATTTTATAGCAGTACGCTTCATGGTGACGTTAGGGGTATAAAACCTTTTATCAAATATACAATATACACTAAAAAACTTCGTTTTATGCATCACAATTGTATTTTTATATTTCGCGACAGCTGTTTCTATGAAACGATGTTTCAATGTAATTATTGTAACACTTGATGATTTCAACATAGGTTGACGAAACAGCTGTCGCGAAAAATAAAAATACAATTGTGATACATAAAACAAAGTTTTTTAATTTACTGTGTATAATTTTAAAGTATGATAGTGTTTCGACAAAATAAAAATTATTATTATTATTGTTATTTTGTTGAATTGCTCTTTATATCATGACAGCACGAGCCAAATTGATGTAAAGGGTATTAAGCTATCATAGTGATTCTCGTGACATGTGATAGGTAGCTAATCTATCTCCATTTTATAGTTACGTGAATTTTTCACCAAACCATAGACAGTGTAACAATCACACTGCCCTCGCCGGGAATCGAACCTGGAACCTTCGGGGTGGCAGTCAATGCACTTATCGTGGCTGAAGTGTGGCGCTCCAATCGCCTACCCCTTTGGAGAAACGGCGTGATGGTTTATTTGTTTGTTTGCTATCAAACTCGGGGCTTTTAGGAGATTATACATACATTGCGAAGACGCTGATTTCCTATGAGGTTATTTATAAAAAAATATGTGAATAAATTATTTTGAATGAAAGTTTACAATTTAAAATACTAAATCACCCTTATTTCGCTTTTACGCTTTTATGCTTTCACAACAGATTACATTATTCGACAAAAGTCTAAATTACAAAGCGGACCCGTAAGGGTTAAATAATTTAGTTGTGCATAGGGGTTGTTTGTAGTTTGTATATTACTCGGGGGTGAGCTTTTATTGGAAATTTAATCTATAGTAGGACAGGATACAGCTAGATTATCCTACTTGTGTTGGTGAGTTGACAATGTATTATATTTATGAAAAGTTCATAACAACAAACAATTCACAAATATCATAAACTTTATCTTTTCTATTCGATTTCCAAATTTAACTGGTTTAAAACAAAGATTCTTAAACTATCAAAACACACAACCCAATTTTTAAAAAATCGCCCCGTTTTCGTAAAAAAAACTATTGACCGCCCCATTTTCGAAAGAAAAAAATAACCACCCCCATTTTTATTAAGATAAAAATAGTCATTGCCTCCTTTTACTTTCTTCTTCTTCCTTTTGTCCTGTCACACCTCCGTGGTGCATAGGGCCTCAACCTTCTCCACCCGACTCTATCACTCATACTTTCATCATTCTTCTGCCAACTCTAAGCTGCATTTCCATACATAAAGGACGGCACTAAAATTCCATTGTGCACTAGCACTTTGCTTTAGCAACATTTTATGTTAAATAACTTACCAAATATTTACAAATTACAAATTGAAGTGAAAATATATGTCTTCCATATTATTAATAGATGTTATGTTAGAGATTTTAATAATATTAACGAATAGAGGAAGACCAAGAAAAATATGGCACTCGGCCTTCCTCTATTCCTAGCTCCGTTCACGTCGTTTACATATACCTTCTTCACCATTCTGTCTTCACTCGTTCTTTCCATGTGTCCAAACAACAACCACATTATTTTGTTCTTAACACTTTCATTCGCACCGCATTCACTTCTTATAATTGCATTTGACACTCTATCATATGAAGGTTTATCACAACATTCTTCTTAAAGACCTCATTTCTAGTGCATATGCCAGTTCTATGGTTCGCTTCCATACATTTTTTTGACCGGATGCATAGTGACTCTGATACGATCGGAAGAAGAAGCATAGTTGTGGTGGGTGACTTTAACATGTTTTCCGCGCGCTCAGCACACGCTGTAGAACAAGATCTCAAATTCGTGTGCGAGGTGTTTGGACTCACTCAGTACAACTCTGTTTCCAATTCTGAATCGAGAATACTAGACCTCATTTTGTGTAATATCAAACTGGATGTTGCGCGTGGTCTCTATCCCCTTGTGCGTGAGGACAGGTACCATCCCGCGTTGGAATTTACTTTACACCATACCAGCAACGCAACCAAATCTTCAGCAGTACCGGGTCACGAAGGAAATTCTTTCTTTGGGTGGAATTTTGCGCAGGGAGATGTTGATAGACTGTATCGTTCCATGAGCCAGATGAACTGGAGTGAACTCCAGGGCTTCACTGATGTGAATGAGGCAGTTGACTTTTTCTATAATTGTGTATATGATGTTTTTGATAATTGCTTTCCCAGAAGGATTCCAAATAATGGTGGACGTAGATATCCGAGATGGTTCACCCGGGAAATTATTGTGAATATAAGAATCAAACAGGCTCATCATAGGAAATGGAAGGTCACCGGCTCTCGAGATGAGTACGAACAGTTCAGGCAATACCGATCGATGGTCAGGCGTAGTGTTCGTGTGGCCTTTCGAACACATATGGACTCCATTGGAGGTAATATCGTGGGTGATCCCGAGATGTTTTGGAATTATATTAAAACACTGCGCAAAGACGGTGGCTTTGTTGAGAATATGACGCATGGGGAGAAACATATTCGAGGAGCTGATATAGCCAGTGCATTTGCTGAACACTTCAAATCAGTGTACAGTAAAACTCCCCCAAGGCTAAATCTTGGTATGGCGACCGGTCTCACTGACAGTGGAGCACAGAATATCGATGTATATTCCCTTAATCCTACAGATGTTGAAAAATCCATTCGTAATTTGAAGAACTCACATTCGGTAGGCCCCGATTTTATGCCAATTTTTTTCATAAAAGGTTGTGCAGAATTCCTAAAAGAACCGTTAAGTTTTATTTTTAACTTGGCCCTGAGTTCTAGCACATTTCCCCACTCTTGGAAAATCTCTAGGATATGTCCTATTTTTAAGAGTGGTTCTAGAGCCTCGGTCGAAAATTACAGGCCGATTGCTATTCTACCAGCACCGGCTAAACTATTCGAATCTATGATTCACAAATTTATACTACCCGGTGTTGAACCGTTTATTATAACGGAACAACATGGGTTCAGAAAAAAACGGTCAATTGACACAAATCTTCTCATATTTACGGATTATGTAGCCGGGGCATTGGATGCAGGTCACCAAGTAGACTGCTCGTACAATGATTTCTCCAAGGCATTCGACACCGTAAATCATGATATTCTTATCAGTAAATTAGAAAAAATCGGTTTTTCTTCTCGTCTTGTATCTTTCTTTGTAAGTTACCTAAAAGAGAGGACACAATTTGTATCTTATGGAAAATTTCACTCCCGACCATTTTACGTTTATTCGGGTGTACCCCAAGGCTCAAACCTAGGTCCACTTCTTTTCTCAATCTTCATAAACGATGTCGCGAAAGCAATACACTTCTCGCGATTTCTTTTATTTGCAGATGACTTAAAACTTTTCTTAAAAATAACAACATTGGAGGACTGTTTGCGTTTGCAATCCGATATTGACAGGATTGTTGACTGGAGCAAGCGCAACCAGATTTACTTCAACATATCCAAATGTGTTATAATGTCATTCTCTAGGGCGCACTTCATTACATATCATCGATATTCCATGAGTAATGAGAGCCTCAAACGTGTATCTACTGTCAGAGATCTTGGGATAATTTACGAAAGTCGATTGACATTTCGTGCTCAGATCGAGAAGGTATGTGACGTTTCGTTAAAGATGCTGGGTTTTGTTCTTCCAACTGTTAGGGTTTTCAGAGATACCCGGGTCCTTAGAACTCTGTATAACTCCTTAGTCAGAAGCAGACTCGAGGGAGGTGCCGTGATATGGAGTCCTCATGAGGCTCAGTATTCTCTCATGTTGGAGAGGGTTCAAAAGAAATTCTTGAGAGCCCTCTACATGAGAGAGTACGGGGTATATCCTTGGCTCTATCCAACGGCATTTCTCTTGGGTATGCTGGGGTATAACTCCCTCCAACTAAGGAGGGAAGGATTATTAACATCACATTTTTACAAACTGATTCGGGGCTCTATTGAGAACCCCTATGTTCTGGAGCAAATAGGTCTTTTTGTTCCTGATAACTACCTGCGACAGCGCCGACATCAATTGTTCTTTACTACGTCACGCAGAACCAACCTGCCTTTGGTGATGCCAGTAGGAAGAGCAATTCGGACGCTGAATCTAATCATCTCGGATTTGGACATTTTCAGTGTCAGTGAGGCAGTATTCAAAATAAAAATATTGCAAATTCTGGAAAGAGTACTGCCTCACTGACGTCGACATATTTGGATTCCTTCTGATATGTATGTTTTTTTGGTCTCATGTTGTTTTGTTTTTTTATCTTTATAATACCGTTTTTTGTCCAAATGAGTCGCCTGAATGTTTTATTGTTTGTTATGTCTCATTTGTAAATGTATAAATAAATAAATAAATAAATAAATAAATAAATAAATAAATAAATACATAAGGGTCGACACAAGAAAATCAATCATATATTATATATTCGATAAAGGTCACGCGGGGAGTCGAAGAAATTGACGTGCGTGCCTGCGCTATTTATGAATGTTAAGGAAACAAGAGAAGTACGTAGGAGTTAATGGGTCCATTATTTTTGCCTACACTTTCTGCGAAGCAGCGTAATTTAGTGAGTAAGAAAAGAAATATACTTGATATTACCGCCATCTTTCCAACAATCTTGAAAGTTGATTGAATGAAACTGTTTATCGATTTTTTAAATAGATGTCGCTGATAGTACTTTATTTATAGAATACATTTATTTCCTTTTTACCTTGAATATTTTAAATATGTTTGCACCTTTTCTTCTATTTATTGACTTCATCCAATAGACAATAATTATTGTATTATGCTATGTCTATATATTGTACTTTGTCTTAATTATTTTTGGTATCTCTAAATGTTTGTACTTTCTTTATATCATCTTATTATTTGAAAACTCTTTCAATATTTATATTTTAATTTCTTACTAACGCGGTTAGTAAATAGAAAGGATATCGAAAAATATGTATTTATTTTTATGTTATATTAACCTTAGGAAATATTTAATATATAATATTTGCTGAAACTTTGGCAATTTAATATGGTAGTTTCCGTACACACATTTTTGTATATTGCAGATTATTTGAACTCAATTACTGTATTTAACTTCTTCCGCTCTACATATCAGCATTTGAGATTCTGTCGTATATCATTCTACCACACGTTTAGCTTTAACTGTTTAGCTATCTATTATCATGACATGGTTAACCAGTCTATCGATATTTCGATTGTCACGTGAATTCTACCAGACCATGCCGGGAATCGAACCCAGGATCTTCGGTGTGCCAGTTATAGCCGTTGCCACTCTGCCACGAAGGCCGTCGCTTAACCGTCGCGTTGCCATGTGGTCAATTGAGTTTCCACTGCCAATTTAAAGTTGATTTTCTTAAAACCTATGGACCCTAATATTATAAAAAAAATTGTAATCCTCCATTGAAGTGTTCTCAATATTTCGTAATAAAAAAAAAGCAAAAAATTACTTCCTTCATCCCAAAAAAAAAAAATTTCTAAGACTGCCCTCACCTTCATTCGTGTTAAGGTAGAATTTGTTTTGCTAATATTTACAACTTTATCAAAAGTGACAAATACTTACTCGCTGTTTTGAACATATTATAAATTATATCTTTGACCTTTTCAATAGGTACGTAATAATACCGACTGGATGAAAACGCAGCACGTAAGTTAATAATATCAGAACTGTGAAAATATTAACACTTTACCAAAAGGGACAAATATTAATACGTACTCGTTGTCTTGAACGTACTATACATTTTGCCTAGGTGCCTTTATCATACGTAAAATTATAGCGCCACGGCGCGGCGGGGCGAGACAAGTTCATACTTGGTGTCAGTTGCTCATATGCTGTCTCGCATTCTATATCAGAAATCGCATGGTTCCAGAAAAAAATTAATAATGATATGTTTTTCAAATAATCCATGTATGTTATAGATATCGATCTATTCCTAATGAAATTCCCTACAAGATGACATAAATTAAATTTTGATTCATCGAGTCATATGCTTGATATTTAGATAAAGTTAGCGGTAAACTGAATTGACCACATGGGAGCGAGCGTTTTGTTTTGAACACGGTACGTTAAGGGTTAATGAAGTGAATGTTCCTACCTACAATTGAATCTGAGTTATTAAAACATATATTTATTCGTAAGATACGAACAATATAGGATTATACCATAGATATTGGGTGTATATTATGGTGTACGAAGGTAAATCGTTTCCGCTGTACCTTGCAGGCACTTATCCCCGGCAGACACAGGAAGGGCGGACAATGAGGGCTGATGGGCGGGGGCGGGACTCGTCAGGATCGCAGATCCATATCTAGGGGCGGATTATCTCATACTTAATGATAGTCTGTGCATAGTCGAATGTGGTATTACCTAGTTTCGAGAAAGATCAATACGAGGCATGCCAAAAAAGCACTATATTTACGATTATCAATTGGATCATTTTTTTTTTAAATTTCCAGTGCCATGTCAGGTTCCCCAATGTTGGCGATCACTGCAGCGAAAGCATCTCTATCCTGTGCCACTCCTTTATTTTCAGGACAACTGCCATCCTCTATCTTTCCCATGATTATCAGCTGAAAGAGGTGGTACATTTTTATCCTTAGCACGTGACCCAGGTATTTTTAAAAATTTGTTCCATTAAAGTATCAACAACTAACATCTTCTTCTTCTATATTCGCCTTCACACTTGTGTGGTGTATTCACATTTGAATTAATATAACTACACATTTCGTATTTTCACAACACTTTATTTTTCTTTTTGCAGACATGATTCAGTTGTGACCTTACCTTCTTCAATGTATAAATTTTAATAAAAATATACAAATTGTTAATTAATAATGAAGAACTTAGAAAGGAATGTAAGGCGGATGAATGCGTGCTCGATACTTTATTTTAGACTAAACCCACTAAATTTTACGAGTAGGGGTTCGAATACTTATTTACTTTCTTTCTATGGCCATACAACTCTTGAAGAGTTTTAGCCTCCTTGATGATTTTTCGCCAAGCTCCTCGATCCTGCGCCTTTTACTCCCAGCAGTCCGATTCGCTCAACCTAGCCAGGTCAGCCAGAACATTGTCCATTAGGCGCTGTCTAAGCCTTCCTAGATGTCTTACTCCAGTCTGTCTAGACGCGTACAGGGTCTTGATTGCTCTGGTCTCTTCGGCTCGGCATACGTGCCCAATCCATGCTAGGCGATCGGCTCTCGCGGTGCTCGTTATAAGGGGCTACTGAGTCATAGTACGGATCTCTTGGTTGGTCCTATGCCTCCAAGTTCCCACTGTAACACCGGGTCTGGATCCCAGGATAATTCTAAGCATTCTATTCTCAAACCAGTAGATTCTTTGTTGTTCTTTTAGAGTTATTGTCCATGACTCAGAATGATATGTCACCACTGGCTTAATGATGGTGTTATAAATACGCAGCTTGGTGTTTCTGGATAGTAACTTGGTCTTTAGGAAGGAGGCTGCAGGGGTTCGAATAGTAATAAAATGGGAAAAGGTTATATTTAACAGTGGTGAAAACATATTACATTAATATAATTTTGTATTATTTAAGCATGATAAAAAATCTTAAGTTATTTATGACTCAACCTAATATTACTTTCAAACAGACAATTTATTGACGAAACAATACGCCTTTGACCATTCTGTATTATCAACAAAAGTCATGTGATTCCACGTGTCACTGCTATACCGCCAACGTTTCGCTAACAAGCCAATGCACGTGGAATTATAATCACGTGTTCCGGTCTTCTGGGCGCTTCCGGGGTCCCACGTGTGTCCAACAAATCTGTACACGTGGCGGATGATTGTGACGGGAGAAGGGGATGCAGGCAATCAGGGTGGTGCAACGATAAGGGAGGCTGCGGAAAAGATATGCCTTAGGCAATCATACATAGAAATATATTTTAGATACACATACACATAATTTAATTATTTATTGATCATCTACCAAGTACATGGTTTTGATACCTCCCAACTGGCGTAACCCGTTCTAGGGAGGCATTTTTCGCATTCTATATAATTTTAATATATAAAATTACAATTTTAGGGAACAATTAATGAACATGAGGAACAAAACAAATCTTATGGATAAATGTATGAAAGGGCTGAAAGAGTTGGATGTAGGTGCCAAAATGAGCGGAGGGTCAGTAAGCTGTCTCTTGTATGCGGATGACGCTGTCCTACTTGCAGACAGCGAGCATGAACTACAAGTCCTGGTGAATTGTATGTATGAGGTATGCATGCAAAATGATCTGATGATGAATGTTAATAAGTCCGAGGTAATGATTTTTGAAAAGGAAGAAACCATGACAGTCTGCAACATTAGCGTGGATGGTGAAAATTTGGAGCAAGTAGTTGAGTTCGTGTATTCAGAGGTATGTTTACAAGAGATGGGCGAGTGGAGAGGGATATTGAAAGAAGGGTTGGGGCAGGCAACAAAGTGAATGGTGCACTTAAAGTTGTCATCGCAAACAAAAACCTATCCAAAAAAGCTAGAATGGCAGTGCACAATGGTGTTCTTCTACCGACCCTTATGTATGGAAGCGAAGCATGGAACTGGCAAAGAAGGATGAAAGTAGAATAAATGCAGTAGAAATGAGATCTCTTAGACGAATGTGTAGATATTCTGTGTATGATAGGGTGTCGAATGAAAATATAAGAAGTGAATGCGGTGCGAATGATGGTGTCATGAACAAAATAATGAAAGGATCATAAAGATGGTTTGGACATATGGAATGAATGAATGAAGAAAGAATGGTAAAAATTATATGTTAATGATGTAAATGGAACCAGAAATAGAGGAAGACCGAGAAAAACGTGGCAGATCAAATAAATCAAATATTGAATGTCGGCCATGTGAGGAGTCAGAGAAATCGACGCGCGTGCATGACACGATGTATGAATGTTGAGGAAGCGAGAGAAATATGTCAGGAAAGAAAAAGGTTGCAGTCCATTCTTTCTGCCTACCCCTCGGGGAGACGGCGTGATGGTTAGTTAGTTAGTTAGTTAGTTATTTTTTAGGTATAAAGTAATTACGTTTTAACGTGAATACGTTGCTAGGATTCACGTGCCTACAACGTTCCATCATACAGGGCTTTCATTTCCCACCGTTCCGGTATAATTGGGTTCTGCTCTTAGCTCCATGTCGATAAACTGTCATACAGAATAGACCAGACAGCAGGGGGGTGGCGGTGTGGGGATGGCTGATGGTGGGGATGGGGGATGGAAAATGGAGGGGGCGTGCATAATCGCAACGGATGCAATTAAATAAGAGATGCATGGCTTACTGCATTCAGAGCCATCCCCGGACGGGTGTGAGATGTGTTCGTAGAAAATTTTGCAGAGAAATTTTGAATAATCAAAAGCGTAAAATTACGTAAGCGTATTTATTTTGTTATTTTATTTTGTATCATTGTATTTTATATTATTTGTTTTAGATTTATTTTGTGGGTGTTGGACGATCGAAGTGTGCGCGGGAGATGCCTATTGGTGGCGATGAGGTTCGCAACCCATCACACCGCGTCTCCCGCGGAGCGAAAAGAGAAGGATGGAGTGCCGCATCAGTAAAAGTGTGACAGTCCATTCTTTCTGCCTACCCTTTTGGGGAGACGGCGTGATGGTTAGTTAGTTAGTTAGTTAGTAAAATTACAGCTTCTATTATTGTAAATAATTCAAATAATTTTATACTTTGTAAGTATTTAATTCATTATTAGTTACTGTTAAAATTTAAAACACTGTCATAATATCACAATTTCTTTTTATTCATTCAGAGTGTCGCGACAGCTGTTTCGCCAACCGATGTTGGCAACATCAGGTGTTACAATAAACCTAACAGTTTATTGTAACACCTGATGATGCCAAAATGAGGAAATACAATGAGGAAGCTAGAGAGGTGTGCCAGGATAGAGTAGTGTGGCGATCCTTTCTCTCTGCCTTCCCCTACAGGGAAACGGCGTGATGATTTGCTGTTGTTGTTGTATTATAAATCTTCTAATTAAAAAATGCTTTGTATGTATCTAGGTTACGTTCGTGTCTGATGGGGTCTTCTTCGACTGATGACCCGGAGTTTATCGGAGTTACCATATTTAAGATAAAGCTACCCTGAATATGGGAACTGTGGCGTTATTCAAAACGTTGGTCCAAGAGGACAGCGGGATAATCCACGAGCGAATACACGCGCTTAATATAGGAAAAGATTTTCAACGTTTTCATGGTCCGCCCCGCACGATAGTGATTACAACATCAAATCAATTGGTAAGAATATCATAGCATTCGACGTAGGGGATGCCAGCCATTAGGGTGAAAATAATCATTGCCACGTGGACAACACGTGTGAAGAATTCAGTGCTAAAAGGCTGGATCCAATCAAATATTGTGAAATAACTAACTAACTAACCATCACGGAATTTTCTGAAGGAGAAGGCAGAGAGGATGCGCCGCTACATTGTTTTATCCTGACAACTCTCGCGAATCCACCACATTCACACAACGCACGCTCGTCGATTGTTTCTACTTCGAACATGGCCGCTTTTCTGTAATTGATTTATTTGATCGGGCTACTAACATCTTCATTTTCTTTTCTTAAGAAAATCAAAGGAGTTACTTCGAAAGGACGATACATGTCGAATACCCAATGCCATCTTGAAATCACTGTTTTCCAGGCCGTAATGTTTAATTAAATATGGGACCGGTTTCGAATGTCACATATCAACAACAACAAAAAACTTTAAAATATCGCGACTTTTTCGAAACAATAACTAACTAACTAACCATCACGCCATCTCCCTGAAAGGGTAGGCAAAAAGAATGGACTGTCACACTTTTACTGATGCGGCACTCCATCCTTCTCTTTTCGCTCCGCGGGAGACGCGGTGTGATGGGTTGCGAACCTCATCGCCACCAATAGGCATCTCCCGCGCACACTCTGATCGTGCAACACCCACAAAATAAATCTAAAATAAATAATATAAAATACAATGATATAAAATAAAATAACAAAATAAAAATAATTTAACACAAAATGTTCTTTTTAGATGGTGCACATATTGTCTATTTAATTTATGTTCCACGAATCCGTCGTTTTTTTAATTTAGCACATAATGTAATAACACATAATGTTTTTTTCGATGTTGCACATGTTGACATGGACGATCCGGACTTTTGTGTTTATTTAATTTATGTTACACGTATCCACCGTTTTTTTAAATTAGCTGTAATTAGGCACTTAACCAGCAAGAACTTTGAAATAATATTGAAGGAATTATTCAAATTGTCATTGGAACAAATGAAAAATTTATTTTTACACCTGTCAAAATTCTTTATAAAAACGATAAAACTAATATCATTTTAACAGCAAAACAGTACAAACGTATTACGTGTCACAATTAACTTTTATAAACTGCGGCAACAGTTAAATTGACCAAAACAATTCACTTATACGCGAAATATCTCCAAATTTACAGGAGCACCACATGAACCAAACCAAATTTTCAAACAGAAACAGAAAACAAAACTAAAATGCACAAAACTATTGTAACAATTAATTAATAATAAAGCTTTTTAACAATGTTATTTGATTCACATTGTTGGTTCTTTACAAATAGGGAAGATTATAAATCACATTCTTTGAAAATGTTATGTAGGATCTTCGATGTAGAGAAATTAGGCAGTCACATTTATATACCTACCAAATATACTATATTAAAATGTTTGTAACACGAATGTGGGGTCGAAAGAAGGGTTGGTGCGGGTAACAAAGTGAATGGAGCTTTAAAAATAGTTATTGGAAACAAGAGTTTATCAATAATGAGTTTTACCATAATGAGTATTCTACTCATGGGAATACAATGTAACTATTGTATGTTTATAAATAAATCAAAAAAAAAAAAAAAAAACCTATGTATGGAAGCGAAGCATTGAACTAGCAGAAGAAAGATGAGAGCAGAATAAACGCGGTAGAGATGAGGTCCTTTAGACGTATGTGTGGTAGAACGATGTACGACAGAACTTCAAATGCTGATATAAGAAAGGAATGTAGAGCGGAAGAAGGTATTACGAATAAGATTATAAAAGGATCGCTGCGTTGGTTCGGGCATATGAAGAGCGTGGATGGAGAAAGAATGGTTAAGAAAGTATACGTAACTAACTAACTAACTAACCATCACGCCGTCTCCCCGAAGGGGTAGGCAGAAAGAATGGACTGCCACACCTTTCTTTCCTGACATATTTCTCTCGCTTCCTCAACATTCATACATCGTGTCATGCACGCGCGTCGATTTCTCTGACTCCTCACATGGCCGACATTCAATATTTGATTTATTTGATCGTGCCACGTTTTCCTCGGTCTTCCTCTATTTCTGGTACCATTTACATCATTAACATATAATTTTTTTACCATTCTTTCTTCATTCATTCTTTCCATATGTCCAAACCATCTTAATGATCCTTTCATTATTTTGTTCATGACACCATCATTCGCACCGCATTCACTTCTTATATTTTCATTCGACACTCTATCATACACAGAGTATCCACACATTTGTCTAAGAGATCTCATTTCTACTGCATTTATTCTACTTTCATCCTTCCTTTGCCAGTTCCATGCTTCGCTTCCATACATAAGGGTCGGAAGAAAGTATACGTTAATGATGTAAATGGATTTTGGTAGCTATCCGTGGCTTTATCCCACTGCATTCCTCTTGGGCATGCTGGGGACCAATATTTTTCAGATAAGAAGGGATAGGTGCACACTTACCCATTTCTTCCGACTTATCAGGGGATTCTTTGAGAACTCCATTATCTTGGAGGCTATACATCTTTATGTTCCAGATGGTTATCTTCGGCGTCAGCGTAGACTGTTTTATAACCTGCCTTTGGTGATGCCGGTGGGGAGAGCAATCAAACTGCTGAGCATGATCGCTTCAGAAGACAAATACTCTTGACTTTGGAGAGTATCTTATATTCCATATGTCGAACGCCATAAATCGCCATTCTACTAAAATTGTTTATGGTGCTTAAGACCTGGTATATACTTTCAAGGCGGCATTTCAAATACCCCACAAGTTAGCTGTTTGAACATGGTGGTTGAATAACGAAAGAATATTTCAATAGAGATCATATTTCTAATTCGGTAAACGGAGGGGCGATAAGGCGGGAAATGTCCGGGGCCTAGTGGGACTACTGCCGAATCTAATTTGTCGAATTACGGATCGATCCTCCGAGGAGGAATATTTCTAACAACATTCCCAACTTCTCACATTTCTTTGGCAAAAATTATCACACCACACACTGTGCTTGGGGAATTTATAACTACGATGTAGCATTCTAACATCAACAGTGGCGGCCAGTGTGTGATAATAATATTAATAATAATAATAATAATAATAATAACAATAATAATAATAGTAATAATAATAATAATAATAATAAAAATAACTATAATAATAATAATAATAGTCTGCAACATTAGCGTGAATGGTGAAAATTTGGAGCAAGTAGTTGAGTTCGTGTATTTAGGTAGTATGTTTACAAGAGATGGGCGAGTGGAGAGGGATATTGAAAGAAGGGTCGGGGCAGGCAACAAAGTGAATGGTGCACTTAAAGTTGTCATCGCAAACAAAAACCTATCAAAAAAAGCTAGAATGGCAGTGCACAATGGAACTGGCAAAAGAAGGATGAAAGTAGAATAAATGCAGTTGAAATGAGATCTCTTAGAAGAATGTGTGGATACTCTGTGTATGATACAGTGCCAAATGAAAATGTGTGAAAAAGTGGCACGATCAAATAAATCAAATATTGAATGTCGGCCATGTAAGGAGTCAGAGAAAACGACGCGCGTGCATGACACGATGTATGAATGTTGAGGAAGCGGGAGAAATATGTCAGGAAAGAAAAGTGTGGCAGTCCATTCTTTCTGCCTACCCCTTCGGGGAGACGGCGCGATGGTTAGTTAGTTAGTTAGTTTAAAAATAACTAACTAACATCACGCCGTTTCTCATATAGTTTCACATACAAATGAACAAACATACAGTTAAATAAATACATAGAAGGTTTTCCACCGCTTACCCGAAGCTGTTATAGGACGCAGCGGCGCCCTATCGTCAGCTTCGCTCACACAATCCCTAGCCCCGCCCACCGTCCACGCCGGACTTACGTTAGCTGGAAAAAGCACCAATCCAGAAAAAAAGCAAAAGGCCAAAGGGTATCTAGGCCACATTTAATCTAGTTTAATTTCAATTCATTTCTATGTCCAAATCTCACAAAACAGCAAAATATGGTACACGATTTTATGGCCTATCATACAATTATTTCAGACAGATATGGTAAGGGTGAGACAGAGTGTGGGGTGAGAGAAAAAACGAGGAATGATCCTCCACATTCATACAGCGAGTCATATCTCTACTGCATTTATTCTACTCTCATCCTTCTTCTGCTAGTTCTAGGCTTCGCTTCCATACAATATGTTTGGGACCAGAACTCCATTGTGAACGGCCGTTTTCGCTTTCATTCACTTTGTTACCCGTACCAACCCTTCTTTCGACGTCACTATCCGTTCGGCCATCCGCTATGAACATGCTACCCAAGTTTTCTTCGTTCACACCTATGTTACAAACCATAATTTGCTCCCCTTTCAAAAACCATCAGCTTTGACTTTCCGACATTCATCATTAAATCATTAAAATAATAATAACAATAATAATGTTTTTTCTAATGAAATAGAGAAAACACTGGTCATGGAAACGAGGAGTAAGAACACAGGGAACCTTATATTTTAATATGTACGAAATAAAAATAATAAAAAATCCAAGAGGAGAGAACGGGGCCCCGCAAGGTACCCCCTTTCTCCCAGCGAGTAGTCCGACACCCCCTCAAAGGGACCACCCCCTGACTCCCGGGGTAGGAGAGGAAGACCTCAAACCACCTGGCTGACGAATGTGCAGAGGCACATGAAGACCCTAGGCCGTAACGAGGAAGCTGCTTATTAATGAAATAAATGGCGCCAAATGATTAAAAAAAGCCGACCCCGAGTAACGGAAAGAGGCGAAGGGAAAGAAGAAGCCTCCAAGTTTAAAAACCAACCACTTTTGTCCGCAACCTTTGTTTTGTTTTTTACAAAAAAACTGCTGTCTCCTTGTCATAATCTCATACACGGTCATAAATATCCAAGTCCCTTATTACTTAGATCATATAAAAGGAACAATCTGATTAAACAACAAAACTGACGCATTAACACATTGTATGTGGGAAATGTTTGTATTATTTTAAACTCGTTGAATGACGTGACTCTGAATAATCATGGTCACATCATTAGAATGTCTAAGACAAGACTCCGAAGGAAAATTACTCACATGGCCGACATTCAATATTTGATTTATTTGATCGTGCCACTTCCTCAATTTTTGGTTTTTAATTTAAACTGATTTAAGCTTTGTTGGAAATAAAAGGGATTCGAATGACTGAAAGTGCGATGGGATATAGAATAAAAAAACCGGCCGAAAGGTACGTACTTATAAAATGCCGTGAAACGCCACCTTACATGAAAACAGCGGGATTTATAGTAAGTCCGACTTCCTGGCGTCCTGGAATGGTCCTCGTGATCCCGTGAGTCCCGGCCAATGTGATCAGTGATCACTGACCTTACCATCTGGCTCATAACAGATAGGGATAGGACGTACGGCGTATCTCCGGCGCCACAAAAAAGAGACCCACCAGCTGTACTCTAAGCTGTCGCAAGGGAAACGTTCACATGGTGGTCAGAAGAAGCGCTTCAAGGACTCCCTTAAAGGAAACTTACAAAAGACTAACATCGACTGTGACTGCTGGGTAAAGACTGCAGAAGACAGTCCTAGGTGAAGAATAACAGTACATAAAGGCACGCAGGATTTTGAAGCACAACGCAGAGACGACGTCGCAGAGAGCGCGGTGACGGCTCCACTACAGACGCCTTCCCCTGTCTCAGATGCCCTAGAATGTGTGGGTCCAGGATCGGGCTCTTCAGTCGTACGCGGACCCACACCCGTGAAGGAAAGTCTTTCTTGGACACAAGGGATAGCCGATGATGATGATTACTCGTAGAATATGTTCTCTAGGAACTTGGTTGTATCCATATACTCTGTTATACTCGTATGACCTGTTTATGACAGTGAGCTGTCCTAGGATGATGCCATTCAGTCAATCCAGCCACCTCTCTATCTCTTTGGCGGCCTTCCTGGTAATCTCTTGCTGCTGGGGTTTTCTTCTTTAGTTGATATTTTTGTTTTATAAAAATATTTAATAAATTGAAATAGAATAGAATCACAATTGGCAACAAAACATTATTCTCTCTACTACCAGCGCTCAAAACAAGAAACGTACACTGGAAAACCAAAATCATCCTGTATAAAACAATCATCCGAACAGTAGCGACCTATGGATGTGAGGCGTAGACAAGCGAAATCCGCAGAGCGATTGGATACTTTTGACAGAAGGGTGCTGCGCAGAATTCTGGGACCTGTGAATGACGGTGAAGGCTGGAGAGTGCGGCATAATGACGAGCTGTACTATATTTACAAAGCTCCCAGTCTCTCCACACAGGACAGACTAAATAGACTGAGATGGACCGGTCACGTGCAGAGGATGCCGTCATCGCGAACCCTTTGGGGTTGATTGCTGGAGTGGCACCCAGGTGGTAGAAGACCAATTGGACGACCAAATGCGCGATGGGAGGATGAAGTTGGGAGAGATAGGGCGAAATTGTTACGAGTGTCAGATTGGAGGGTCGAAGCGGAGGACAGGAAGAGTTGGAGGCGAAGAATACTGGAGGCTAAGGCTCGATATGAGCTGTAGGGCCATCGAAGAAGAAAAGTAAGTTAATGCAATTTGAATTGAATCATGAAATTTACTTACGTTTATTAAAAAATTAAACAGCATGCTCGAAGCGCCGGCCTGCAATAGGTTAAATGAGAATTCAATCTCCTTAATCCACCGGCTAAAGACCTACAAGTAACTGATGATTAGCATAGCTACCCCTGCAGCGTCCCTCACTATTGTGCAACAAAATACAAGCGTGTAAAATTGCGGTCTTTACAATCATCCCCAAAGAATTGACAAACCCCCAGAACCAGAAGGTGACACCACTCGAAAACCCACCAAACCAATACGTACCCTTCGACCCACTTGAAATAAGGGCGGATTTCAATGGTATAGCGGAGGCATTCGAATTTATTTGGGGTAGTTCAGTTCGCAAATTGTAAGACACCCCGGAGCTAAGCGCATATGTGGAACCAACCCCTCGTTTCACTGTGTAATATTATTGAGAGGTATTCAACTAACTTTATATTTAGGGGGAGTAGGGTTTAATAATGTTATTATTTGTGCCTACTCTTTGAACATCCCCTATTGTGAGCTGCTACTGGCGATTTCGTGTTATTCACAGTCGCTTAAAACTAGTAATAAATGCCACACAATTTTCACAACGGAGGGCGGCTGCGTTACAGCAATCTCGAATAAAATTCTACAGTAATACAAACAAAAATTATACATGACACCAACATTTTAATATGTTGTCATGATTTTTATACAAGTTTACTCTTGCCGATTGTGCTGGAAGCGTAAATTGTGAAGGGGTTCATACTTTGCAGTATATTTTGAAGTATTTCTACGGTTTAAGCTGCAGTTTAGTTGTTGGTGTGTCGCTGAATTCTACTCGTTTAGTCTTCATATAATCAAGAGGCATTTAAGGGTATTTATTTACCGCTTACGCTTCGTAGATCCCCACGGGAAGGGAATTACTGGGGACTTCTAGTCGCAAAGTGTTGAATTCTTAATTAAAATGTTCTATTTGAGGATTTGGGGTCTGGAATGATTTCGTATGAAGTGTGGACACTAGAGCACGGTTCGTTTGTTCAACAAGATTACTCTATGGACCATTTAAATCCACACTTGAAATCAAAACGTCAATGAATTAAAAAAAAATTAAAATAGAATCAAATAAATATGTAAAGAAAACAGAATGGACCGCCACACTACTCTATCCTAACTAACTAACTAACTAACTAACCATCACGCCGTCTCCCCGAAGGGGTAGGCAGAAAGAATGGACTGCCACACTTTTCTTTCCTGACATATTTCTCTCGCTTCCTCAACATTCATACATCGTGTCATGCACGCGCGTCGATTTCTCTGACTCCTCACATGGCCGACATTCAATACTTGATTTATTTTATCGTGCCATGTGTTCCTCGGTCTTTCTATATTTCTGGTTCCATTTACATCGTTAACATATCATTTCTTTACCATTCTTTCTTCATTCATTCTTTCCATATGTCCAAACCATCTTAATGATCCTTTCATTATATCGTTCATAACACCATCATTCGCACCGTATTCACTTCTTATATTTTCATTCGACACTCTATCATACACAGAGTATCCACACATTTGTCTAAGAGATCTCATTTCTACTGCATTTATTCTACTTTCATCCTTCTTTTGCCAGTCTATGCTTCGCTTCCATACATAAGGGTCGGTAGAAGAACACCATGGTGCACTACCATTCTAGCTTTTTTGGATCCTATCTCTCTCTATTTTATTTTATATTTTTGGATCTCTATCCTGACACACCTATTTAGATTCCTCCACGTTCATACAACGCTTCATACACGCACGTCGATTTTTCCGACTTCTAATATGACCAACCTTTAAAATTTGATTTGATTAATTTGTTTCAATAAAATTTGTCCATGCCATGTTTTTCTCGGTCTACCTCGACTCCGTACTCCATTTACATCATTAACGTATACTTTCCTAACCATTCTTTCTCTATCCCTGCGCTCCATATGTCCGAACCAACGCCGCGATCCTTTCATAATATTGTTCATAATACCTTCTTCAGCTATACATTACTTTCTTATATCAGCATTTGAAAATCTATCATAAATCGTTCTACCACACATATGTCTTAAGGACCTCATCTCTACCGCATTTATTCTGCTCTCATCCTTCATCTGAGAGTTCCATGCTTCGCTACCATACATAAGGCTTGGGACTAGAACTCCATTGGGAACGGCTATTATCGCTTTCATTGATAAATGTTAACGTATACTTTCTTAACCATTCTTCCTTCATCCATGAGTTCCATATGTTCAAACGAACAATATATCTTCTTCTTCTTCAAGTGCCCTGTCGGGTCCCTCCAACGTTGGCGATCACCTCGGCGAACCTGTCCCTGTCCTGCGCCGCTCGGAACAGCTCCTCCACACTTCGGATGCCAGTCCACTCCCTCACGTTTTGCAGCCAGGACATTTGTCTCCTACCGGCCCTCAGCGTCCCTTAATTTTCCCCTCCAATATCAGTTGGAAAAGGTGGTACTTTTCCCCACGCAGTATATGACCCAGATGTGAGATCTTTCGAACCTTGATAGTTGATAACAGTTCCCTGTCAACTCTAGCTCGCCTCAGGACTTCAGTATTTATAACCATGTATGTCCATGGAATTCTGAACATTCGGCGATGGAGCCATATTTCAAAAAATGCTTCCAGTTTGTTCATTGAGTTGACTTTCAAGGTCCACGTTTCTCGTCCATACAATAAAACAGACCACACATAGTATTTGATCATTCTCTGGCGGAGTTTCAAGTTTATGTTATCACGGCAGACTAATTCCCACCGCTGTCACCAGAGGCAGATTGATTCTGGCGGCCGGTAGGTGAAACAATCTGTGCTGTCACTGTCGGAGATATCTATCGGGGACAAAAGACCAACATCCTCCATCACGGCCGAGTTCTAGAACAAGGAAACTGCAATACTTTGATCACGTAATGAGAGAAGAAAAATACCAACTCTTACAACTGAAAATTAAGGCGAAAATACCAGGAAGCAGATGACCAGGTCGGAAAATAATACTTTGGCAGTACAATTCATGACAATAGTTCTGAAATAGCACCACATCGCTGTTCGGGGCTGCAGTCAACTAGGTGGAAATAGTCGAAACATCGCAGAAGAGACGACACTTGAGAAAAAGAAGAAGTTTCAATTGTAAACAATAATACGGAAAGCAACGGGAAACTATCATATTAAAAAAGGCCCAAGACCTAAGAAGAACTGAAAGTTGACCTGTGTCCAAAGGAGTGAGCTAAATGTTATATTTATTTTATAAGGATTAATTGTATCTTAATAGAGACGAAGATGTAAATTGTTTTCTGGGAACAGAATGTAGTGGCCGAGGCCAATTAATCCTTATAAAAAAAAATGTATCCGCAATGGGTGAAATCCAGTATTTGTCTACAAGAATTTGTATACATTCAAAATGTTGCATAAAATAACTGGTCCAAGTAGGCATAAAATTGGAGAGACATCTCCAGGCGTAGTCTAGTACTGTATGATTTGCAGAGACTTTCACAGTACATCAATAAAGATTTTCTGCTTAATGCTTTCCAATCCTTATAGATGACGCTAGTGTAGAGTGAACTGAAATATCTAAAGATAGGCGTGGAATCCTACCATATATACAAGTTCCAAAAATTTGTCAGATGTGGTGGTCATAAGAAAAAATGCGGAATGGGGAATGTTGTTAAACATAAAGCGATAGCTCAACCCAACCAATGACAGGTCATAAGTCCTGTAAGCGCCTCGGCCACCACATTCTGTTCCCAGAAAACAATTTACATCTTCGTCTCTATTGAGATACAATTAATCCTTGTAAAATAAAAATAATTTATCCGCAATGGGTGAAATCCAGTATTTGTCTACAAGAATTTGTATACATTCAAAATGTTGTAAATGTTATATGTCTGGTTAAGTCGTCAGAATGCCTGAGACAAAGCTCCCAAGGAAGATTATGTACTCTCAGCTTACCCAATGGAAACGCTCACACGGTGGTCAGAGGAAAGGCTTTGAGGACTCCCTTAAAGGAAACCTACTAAAGACTGGCATCGACTGTAATTGCTGGGAAAAGACTGCAGCAGACAGACCAAGGTGGAGAACAACAGAACATAAAGGCACGCAAGACTTTGAAGCACAGCGCAGAGACGATGACGCAGAGAGGAGAAGGAGGAGAAAGGAGAGACCACTGGGAGACGGTGACGGCTCCATTACAAGCACCTTCCCCTGCTCCAGATGCGACAAGTTTTGTGGGTCCAGGATCGGGCTCTTCAGTCACATGCAGACCCACAACCGTGAAGGACAGTCTTCACACAGCTGATGATGATGATGATGATATGTTTGCTACCCATTTGTTCAAAACATGAAAAATAATAATGACTACTCTATATTTAATTTTAAATTACCATCATGAAACCTATTAAAAAATGTTTAGCTACACATATTGAATCAACGGTATAAAATGTTCAATACAGTACAAAATTTGATTTTGTATTATAATCGAATCATATCCGAACACTTTCCGGGCTTTCAGCGCGGTTTCAGGTGGTATCCATTTGCCGGGACGGCCGTCCGTGGCGACGGGCAATCGAATTATAAAAATAGCCACGTAGCGCGGCGGTCTGTAATACCGGCCTTTATGTTATGGAAACGGAGCGCAATACCATTTGATACTGTCATCAAAAATATCCATTTTGAAACGAAAATCTATTGAAGTGCTGTGGTTTTGCCACGTGGGGGCCTTTCAAATTTCAAACATGAATTTGGAACAGGTTTTAAATTAGACATTTATTTGTCATATTTATTGTTTGTTGGAAAATATTTTGTTTACATTGACACATGTACATCTGTCCTGCGCCGCTCGAAACAGCTCCTCCACACTTCGGATGCCGGTCCACTCGCTCACGTTTCGCAGCCAGGACATCTGTCTCCTACCGAGCCTTTGGCGTCCCTTAATTTTCCCCTCCAATATCACTTGGAGAAGGTGGTACTTTTCCCCACGCAGTATATGACCCAGATGTGAAATCTTTGGAACCTTGATAGTTGATATCAGTACCCTGTCAACTCTAGCTCACCTCAGGTCAGAGTGAGAATACCTTCGGTATTGGTAACCATGTCTGTCCAGGGAGTTCTAAGCATTGGGAGATAGAACCACATTTCAAATGCTTTCAGTCTGTTCATTGAGTTGACTTTATTTTATACAAAGGAGACATATTCTTCTCTGATGGTCCTACAGCCCATATCGAGCCCTAGCCTTCAGTATTCTTTGCCTCCAACTCCTCCTGTCCTCCGCTTCGACCCTCCAATCTGACACTCTTAACAATTTCGCCCCATCTCTCCCAACTTCATCCTTCCATCACAGCCTTGGTCGTCTAATTGGTCTTCTACGAGTACCACCTGGGTGACACTCCAACAATCTTTTTGAGGTTCGCGATGACGCCATCCTCTGATCGTGACCGGCCCATCTCAGTTTTTTTAGTCTGACCTTCCTCTGTCTACCACCTCTACTGTTTCTTTTCCTCAGATACAATATTTACTCTTTCCTACCCCATCTATGTTCGGCATCCCTTATATTGTACTATTTACATTAAGATTTTTATATTTTATTTCATTGGAGTTAAGAAAATTCTATTGTTGATATATGCCATGTAAGTGCTAAGCAAAGAAAGGAAAAATTAGAGTAGGTAAAATGTGACCTGATGTCTCCTTTGATTTGATTCATTGAAAAACGTCAGTCCCGGATGGACGAGGAATGAGCATAGGAAGTGATCGAAGCTGACGAAAGGGCACCGCTGCGTCCTATAACAGCCTCGGGTAAACAGTAGATTTTTTTTCAAATCTCGTATAAAATATATTAAAGATATTAATTATCTAACTAAAGGTATGTCCCCACAGATTACAACTGGCTAAATGCAAAGCACGATGGCTGTTTAGAATGTACAGGAGGAATTAGAGACGGCGCGACGCGCTAACCGCAGTGACGTCACTAACAATCCGTAGTTAGTGAGCAGAACCCACATAACATTTTCCTTCCTTTTGTATCCTGCCGCCGGTAATTCGCGGCATACTCTGTCTCTAAACTCTAAATCCGGCCCACCGCGGGGCGGATCAGGATTGTCCAAACTACACCAATTTAAAAAAATACATAAAACAATGGATTCTTCGGATTTCTGTATTTCTCATTTCTCTCGAATGAGGAAGTTCTTCAAGTAATCGAAGGAGGAAGGCCTTGCTCAGGACCTTGTCCGTAAGGCGTGCAAGATAGATCCGCCATGCAATACGTCAAGAAGGTCTCTTGCATGCCATAATGGAGAGTATGACCGAGGGGACAAACTCTAGGGGACGCCCACGCCTATAGTACCTGGAGGACCTGTTGGTGGACGTGCGCTGCTCTTAATATGCAGATTTCAAAAGAGCCGCACAAGACAGGGAACAACGGAAGAGAATAATAGAAGAAATAGCTGCAAACCAATCCCAGGATTGAAACTTTCTAACTAACATTACTCACGCTAACCCTCACCAAGTCGACCATAAGGAGACTCCGTGTAGCACAGAAGAAACACGAAAGAGCCATGCTACACGTAAGACTCTCAGACCGGATAAGAAATACAGAAATACGTAGAAGGTCGGGAGTAACAGATGTCGTCGCAAGGGTAGCGAAGCTTAAATGGTCATTTGCGGGACATGTAGCCAGATTTGTAGAAGATAGGGTGGTAGAGTGGAGACCCCGTGAAGACAAACGAAACAGAGGGAGACCCCCCACACGATGGTCCGATGACATTAGAAGAATTGCTGGCGATTGGATGCAAAAGGCACAAGATAGGGATGCGTGGAAAAATATGGGGGAGGCTTATGTCCAGCAGTGGACGACAACGGCTGTCTAAGTAAGTAAGTAAGTATTTCTCATTCGGTCACAAAGGATTTTAAAATGAAAGTACTACGATATATAGCCGGCAATGCCTTGTTAACCCTCCCTTCCCTGTGATGGGTATCTTCTACACGTTGCTTCTAAAAACCACCAATATCTCTATAAATATAATAAATACAAGGTTAAGATTTTAGGTATTCCTTTAGGTAAAAAAATTATATTAATAATAATCAGAATTCATCGGGTACATCGGAGGTATTTTGTGAACATCGAAAACAAAATTTGTAGCGCTGAGTACACGACACTATATTCGCATCTCACTCTTGCATATATTCTAGCTCAATGTTCTCACTCTCGGCCGTCCCGCCGCCGCCGGCAATCGCTTTCGGGCTTCCGACCAGAGCGGGTCTATGCCCGTTCCGTGAGCGTTGCCAGATGTTTTTTTAAAATGTTTTTAACAATTAAATCTCAACTATCATAATTTTTTACTTTAATCATAATTAAATTAGGAGATTAGCTGTGAATGTTCCTATTTTTCCGATTAAAAATTGCTAATTTTTTAACGCGTACTAACTACCCTACACTGGAACGCACGTTTTTATTTTAGCACCGTAAGGGAAAGGTTAAATTGTTTTATATTATCAGATTGCGATTTCAAATTCCACCCTGGTATGTTCACAAGCCTTCCACCCCTGACCACATCCCACTAGCGAAACACAAACCTAACTCGACAGTATGGAGAATGGCGCTGCATGAGCTCTGTCATTACCGGAATTATTTATGCATTGTGCAATACGCGGGAATTCTACGTTTCACGTTCAAAATTACTTCATCAAATCCTAAACAGTTGGCCAAATATACGGAAGGTTGTCATTATTATTTAACACTTCGATAACTTTTAAAAATCTTCTTATTTTTCAGAAATCAACTTTTTTTTATAAAAAACAAAAAACATTTAGGCGACTCATTTGTGTATTTTCTTCTTCCTGTGCCGTATCAGGTCCCCCCAACGTTGGCGATCACTGCAGTAAAGGAACTGGTTCTGGATTTTTTATGTTCCGCAGCCAGAACAACTGCCTTCCACAAACTCCTCGACATCCTTCTACTTTACCCATTAATATGATTCGAAGGAGGTGGTATTGTTCATTCCTTAGCACATGACACAAATATGAGACCGTTCTAACTCATTTGTGTATAAGAAAATAACAACAACAACAACAAACCATCACGCCATTTCCCCGCAGTGGCAGGTAGAGAGAATGGACCGCCACACTAATCTATCCTGACATACCTCTCTAGCTTCCTCCACATTCACACAGCGAGTCATATACGCACGTCGATTCTACCGGCTTCTAACATGACCAACCTTTAAAATTTGATTAATTTGGTAATGCCATGTTTTCCTCGGTCTACCTCGACTCCGCACTCCATTTACATCGTTGACGTATACTTTTTTAACCATTCTTTCTTCACCCATGCGCTCCATATGTCCGAACCAACGCAGTGATCCTTTCATAATTTTGTTCATAATTTATTTCGCTCTACATTCCTTTCTAATATCAGCATTTGAGATTCTGTTATACGTCGTTCTACCACACATGCGTCTTAGGGACCTCATCTCTGCCGCATTTATTCTGCTCTCATCTTTCTTCAGCCAGTTCCATGTTTCGGTTCCAAACATAAGGGTTGAGACCAAAACTCCATTGTGAATTACCACTGATAAATTCTTGTTTCCAATAACTATTTTTAAAGCTCCATTCACTTTGTTACCCGAATAATAAATAAGAAAATAAATAAAAATAAATGAACTAATTAATCAAAAAATAATCTATATACCTTGGCAGCATTAACACTGAAGCGCTTGACCCGGACATTGAAATAAATTGTTGCTGTATTTAATAAAATGGGAACATTCTTTTGCAATGATAATCTTAACTTGAAACTCCGACAAAGAATGTTTAAATGTTAAATATGGTATATTCTACTATATGGCTGCGAATCTTGGACTCTGAAAGTGATTGTAATGAATTGGAAGCGTTCGAGATGTGGATATACCGCAGAGTTCTCCGTATACCGTGGACCGATAGGGTCAGTAATGCAGACGTACTACAGAGAGCTAGATCCAATAGAGAGCTGTTTCGAGTGTGACAATTAGAAAGGTCTCATATTTGGGTCATGGGCTAAGGGGAGAAAAATACCACATCCTTCAACTGATATTAATGGGTAAAATGGAGGGACGTCGGGGAGTTGGTAGAAGGCAGCTGTCCTGGTCGTGGAACATTAAAGAGTGGGCAGGAATAACAAGAGTTCAGAACCTGTTCCAAGTCGCGCAAGATAGAGATGCCTTTGCTGCAATGATTGCCAACGTTGGGGGGGGACCTGATACGGCACCGAAAGAAGAAGAAGAAGAAATTAATCAATGTCAGCCATGACAGACGTCGGAAGAATTGACGTGCGTGTGTGACTCGCTGTAGGAACGTGGATGAACAAGAGATCTGAGTAGTGTGGTGGTCCGTTATATCTGGTTACCTCTCCGGGGAAACGGCGTGATGGTTAGTTGAAGCCTTTTTTTTAGGTTGATGAGTTATTAAAATAATGCAAGTTTATGTTTACTCATTCTGTGTCCATAAACCAGGAACATCAAATAATTGATTTAATACAAAAGCGCAAACTCATCATAATAAAGTGTTTTATGAATGTAAATTCAATTAAATAAATGCGATAAAATCTACGGCTATTTTCTTGCGCCCATACTACAAAATGCTCCCCGATTTTAAGCTAACACGAAAGCTATATTATTTATAAAACTATTGATGTTGAATGTGTGAATACTCTGTGTATGACAAAGTGTCGAATGAAAATATAAGAAGTGAATGCGGTGCTAATGATGGTGTTATGAACAAAATAATGAAAGGATCATTAAGATGGTTTGGACATATGGAAAGAAAGAATGGTATATTATTATATTATATTAATTAGAACCAGAAATAGAGGAAGACCGAGGAAAACGTGGCACGATCAAATAAATCAAATATGGAATGTCGACCATGTGAGGAGTCAGAGAAATCGACACGATGTATGAATGTTGAGGAAGCGAGAGAAATACGTCAGGAAAGAAAAGTGTGGCAGTCCATTCTTTCTGCCTAACCCTTCGGGAGACGGCGTGATGGTTAGTTAGTTAGTTAGTTCTAGGTCTGTAAGGTTGGCATCGCCTTATTCGGTTTTCCCCATCCATATAGCTGCTACGCTCTGGAATCAAACAAAACACATTTTGGGCAGTAATCGATTCTATCAATATTATTATTTTTTTTTTTAATATTATTTAAAATGAACTTCCATCAAGAGATTTCCGTAAAATCGTTTGATTATTTGGGGGTGACAGGCCGTCGTCGGGGTCACCACTTTGGGGATGTGGTGAGAGTTAAAAGCAGTGGTGGTTTCAGCGTTTATTGCTGGTCACAAGTAATCATACGTTAACAGTATTATGTACTCGTGATGGAGCGTGCGCCTGAACGTCGATAGCAGCTGGGGCTGACGGCTCACTGGGCAGTAGTGTCGGTCGGCTGGAGTGAAGACTCGTCGGAAGTTACGTGGCATAGCAGTGTAGACAGTTGCGTAGCTCGGTAGGAGGGTCGGAGGTTTCCCGTACGTAGACTTGACGGCGTAGACTCGTGTCGATCAGAAGTTGCAAGAAGGAATACTGTAGTAGCGCGGCTTCGTAGGTTGGCGTGGGAGGGAGTCCGATATCCCTCGTGGCGTAGACTTATTAACGTAGACTCGTGTCTGTTAGAAGTCGTAATACTGACTGACGTATTGGGTGGTCGGAAGTACCGCTTTTATATGCTTTTCTTGCCTTTGTACACGATGCCCTGCTCTAGTGACCTAGTGACCAAACCGAATAAATCTGGGCCTTAGAATCATCAGTTTTGATAATTAGGTCCTGAATCAGGCGTTTTTCGGTTATTTGTGTTATATATTTTATCATGAAATATGATTATCTGGGTTATGTATTTAACCCCGACAATTATCTTAAAGTCAAATGTTCTTATAAATTGCAATGCTGAACTCGGGTATGTTTCTGTGATTCGGGTACAGCAGCGCTGACGTCACAACGGTAGCCGCACGTTGCCATAGCAGCGCATGTAATTAGTTTATTTTGTTTTCAAATTAACAACATGACAAACAATGATTGTTTAGATAGAGACGCCAGCGGTACGCGAGGGGAATGCTACATTAGGAAAGGTGTTCTGATGGAATAGCGCATACTAATTTCGCTTATTAGATCCGCTAGGGACATTGGTTATACACATTATTGTACACTAGCTACTATTGAAGGACCTTATTCTTCTACTTCTTCTTGTCCTGTCACACTCCGTGGTGCACAGTTCTTCAAGGAACCTTCAACCTTCTCCACCCGACTCTATTGTACTGACATAACTTCATTATTTCAATTTCAATTTATTCAAAAAATTATAAACATTACATAATAACAAATCCAAATCGTTTATAATCACTAACTAACTAACTAACTAACCATCACGCCGTCTCCCCGAAGGGGTAGGCAGAAAGAATGGACTGCCACACTTTTCTTTCCTGACATATTTCTCTCGCTTCCTCAACATTCATACATCGTGTCATGCACGCGCGTCGATTTCTCTGACTCATCACATGGCCGACATTCAATATTTGATTTATTTGATCGTGCCACGTTTTCCTCGGTCTTCCTCTATTTCTGGTTCCATTTACATCATTAACATATAATTTTTTTACCATTCTTTCTTCATTCATTCTTTCCATATGTCCAAACCATCTTAATGATCCTTTCATTATTTTGTTCATGACACCATCATTCGCACCGCATTCACTTCTTATATTTTCATTCGGCACTCTATCATACACAGAGTATCCACACATTCTTCTAAGAGATCTCATTTCAACTGCATTTATTCTACTTTCATCCTTCTTTTGTCAGTTCCATGCTTCGCTTCCATACATAAGGGTCGGTAGAAGAACACCATTGTGCACTGCCATTCTAGCATTTATAATCACAATATACAAAAATAAAATTAACAATTAAAAAATATATATTTACAAATAATATAACTAGAAAACAAATGAGAGCAAGTAAGAAAAAAAGAAAAACAGAAGACAATTAAAAAAATATATTCGAGTTCAGTTTGGTAAAGATAAACATTTTTGTACAATAAGAAGAGAAGCAAATAGCAATTTAATACATAAGAGATAGATGTTTTCTGAGGGTAGCCTCACTATCGTGAAAAATGTCCACATCCGAAGAGATGCGGTTTCTGCGATCTCTGGTGAGAAGTCGGTCGGAATTTAGTTCCATTATCTGGGCGCCGTAGAGGTTAGATATTCCCTGATGATGGAGTGTGTGCAGAAAATTTTTTCGCGATACCTTTATCTTAGGGAGTATGGATATTACCCGTGGCTCTTTCCAACTGATTTCTTGCTAGGGATGCTAGGCTACCAGTCACTCGAGAGGAGACGAGACATTCATTTGGGTGTTCATTTCTTTCGACTGATAGGCGGTTGTATATACGAGTACAACACAGAAATCCTGAGTGATGTAGGTCTGTTCGTCCCTGATAATTATCTTCGACAAAGGGGCCATAGATTGTTTTATCTCCCACGATGTAGAACCAACCTGCCAATGGTTATGCCGGTAGGTAGAGCAATATCTTTGCTAAACCGTATCACCTCGGAGTTTGACGTATTTTGTGATAGTTTGGCTCATCTGAGGGAAGTACTAACTTTATTATAATTGTTTGGTATATTTATTTTATTAATTTGTCATGCATCTTATGTGTCTCGCTCTTTTTATTAATCTATTATGTATTACTTATTATTGTGTATCTCTAACTTGTATCTTTAGTGTATTGGAAAAAAATTCTGTATTGCTTTAGATATGTTTAAAATAAATAAATTAAATGAAATGAAATTGCAAAGGGCCAATTGGTTTTGAATATTATATAGGGACAAATACTCTTGACTTAAGAAAGTATATTGTCTTCCTAATGTCGGACCATCACTAATGCGTTCCTGGTATTATGTTGTATGTGTATAATATTTCACCTGTACTAAATAGATGCCTTCAACATTGATGTTGTTTGTAATGTCTTTTGAGTAAATAAACTGATATAATTTGATTTGAATATTGAGCGAAGGCACATTTTTATTTGAAGGACCTGCTTAGATAGTTGAATAAATTGTATGTTAGTCGGGTTGTGGTAGCTAGATTCCGTCCGACTTAGTAAGAATCATTGCATTAGTGCGAAAGTTTATAAAATCTAAATGAAATTTCTTCTTCTTCTTCTTCTCAGTCGTATACCTCGTGATTGAGGGTCGTGTTCGAGTTAGAAAAGTCTCATATTTGGGTCATGTACTAAGGGGAGGAAAATATCACCTCCTTCGGTTGATAATCATAGCCAAGAAGTTAAGGAAGGCAGTTGTACTGGCTGTGGAATATAAGTGATTGGATAGGAAAGAGGATAGTTGAAAATCTGTTCTAAGTAGCCCAGGACGGAGATGCCCTCTCTGCAATGATCGCCTGCGTTGGGGGGACCTAACACGGCACCAGAAAACTCCTAGAAAATAAATGTTTTCATTATTATTAATTTATATTAAATAAACATACAATGACAATGTCAACTTAAAACTATGACAGAGGATGTTAAGGTGTTATGTATGGTCTGTATATGGGTGCGAGACATGGACATTAAAAGATCATACAATGAACCGGTTAGAGGCATTTGAAATGTGGCTTCACCTAAGAATGTTCAGGATCCCATGGACAGACAGAGTGGCGAACACAGAAGTCCTGAATCGTGCAGGAGTTAATAGAGAGCTGCTGACATTGATCAAAGTCCGCAAGATTTCATATCTGGGTCACGTTCTACGAGGAGAAAAATATCGCCTGCTGCATCTAATTTTGAAGGGAAAAATAGAAGGCCGCAGGGGGGTAGGGAGAAGGCAGATCTCTTGGCTGCGCAATGCGAGGGAATGGACGGGAATCGGAACTGTGGAGGAGCTATTCCGGACAGCGCAGGATAGGGAAGAATTTACCAGAGTAATCGCCAACGTCGGGGGGACCTGACAGGGCACTTTAAGAAGAAGAAGAAGTAGACTTGAAATGTCAGCAACTCAACCGTTATTTTCCATTCTTCCTTCATCTTGTCAGATATACTAAGCTAATTTTTATTCAAGGGAGCGCCCGCTAACTTCATTCTGGCCTCAGTAAATATTTGTTAAATATTCAAAACTGTTTCCCCCACCTCCCAGCATCCGAAAGGGCGTAAGAGTGTGGATTTCGATCAAGATTCGCCCTTCTGGAGCCGGTGGGAAGGAGGGAGTTAGAAAGTTAAAGGAAGGGGGGCGAATTTGCATGAGCAGTGCCATCTGTTGAAAGAGGGTCAAATTAGAGCAATTAAATGTCACTGCGAGAATGGTCGGAGAGGAGACATCAAAAATTCCGCTCACGAATATTGATTCTTTTTTAAATATACAGGGAAACAAAAATATTATTGCAACAGTCCAGAGGCTGGACAAATACGTAAAAAAGCGGGATTATTAAAAATATATATAATAAATAATGTAGTACCTACATAATAATTAAATAAAACGATGTTTTTATTTACTTCCACTTTTGTCTTTATTTCGACAGTGCCGTTTTCGCCAGGCTCGCTGGCATCGACAGACTGGCGTCACTATTGCAAACCGAGTCCTTTATATACATACAGATCAGGGGTGGTAAACATGATTCTAACTAACTAACAGACGTCTAACCATCACGCCGTTTCCCCGAAGTTGTAGGCGGAGAGGTTGGATCGCCACGTTGTTCTATCATGGCATAATTCTCGCGCCACTTCTACATTCCACATCGTGACATGCACGCTCGTCGATTATTCCTACTTCGGACATGGCCGCCTCTCCGTAATTGATTAATTTGGTCATGCTATGTCTTCCTTGGCCTTCCTCGACTTTTTTTTCCCATTCACACAACTTGTATATATATTTTTAACCATTCTTCCCTCATCCATTTGTTCCATATGTCCAAACCATCTTAGTGACCCTTTCTTAATTTTATTTATCACGCATTCATCAGCAAAATAATCTTCAATTATTTATGTAAAATTTACTGAATTTAAATATTGGTATTACAGGTATTCAAGAAGATTTATATTCAATACAATGGATATTAAATTTTATTATTACTTTAAAATCTATTGAATTGAATATGAATCTTCTTGAATACCTATATTACCAAAATTTAAATTCAGTAAATTTTACAAATAGCCAGAGCAAATAGAAAGCTGTGAGATTCAAGAGATAATAAGGTTCCCAAACATTTATGACCCCCCGTACAAGAAAAATAATTTTCTAAAACCCCCTCTTCCATTAAATGGGTACTTGTTATACGAACATATCGTTTTGGAAGCTGTATATATACTTCAAATCCATATCTATCTTCACGTGTCAGTTTTCATTCTCCATAGATGGCGTTAATGGGTGGATTATATAGGTTAATCTTGAAAAGATTCACAAGCGTAATCAAATCTACAAAGATGGCCAATTAAAACTGACACGTGAAGATAGATATGGATTTGAAGTATATATACAGCTTCCAAAATTTGTCATGCATGATCATAATAACAAATGTGGAATGGGGAATGTTGTAATTACATAAAGCGTGCGCTTAACCCAACCAATGACAGATCATAAGTCCTGTAAACACCTTGATCATCCATATTCAGTTTCCAGTTTGCGTCTTCGTCTCTATTGAGATACAATTAAACATAAGAAATAGATGCTTTCTGAGGGTTGCCTCACTATCGTGGAAAATGTCCACATCCGAAGAGATACGGTTTAATAGGATTATTGCCCTGCCCACGGGCATTACCTTAGATAGATTGGTTCTACACAGTGGCAGGTGAAATAATCTATGTTGCCTTTGTCGCAGATAATTGTCGGGGACAAACAAAGTCAAGTCATTCAAAATATCAGGGTTATATATTCGACCACGAATCAGTTGAAAAAAATGAACACCCAGGTGGATAGTTCGTATAATTTTCAATGTTTGGTAGTCCAGCATACCCAGCAAGAAATCAGTTGGGTACAGCCAGGGGTAGTAACCGTTTTCTTTGAGGTACAGAAAGCGTAAGAAATTTTTCAGTACCTTCTCGATTAACAGGCAATATTTTGTTTCATGCGGTGCCCACAAAAGTGTACTAAATTCCAACCGACTTCTTACCTAGGAATTATACGTTTCAAAAATGTTTATATTAGGTCCTTACATATGAAATTGGCGTTTTGCCGTACTGGCAACTTTGATCTCAAATATCTTCTCTTTGGTTAGGAATTCAAAATACAAATTTATACAGCTATTTACTCAAGTATTTGTGTTTCGAAAATTATAATTCATTTGTTTTTTCCTCAATTGTTTTTTTTCTTTGCGTCACTCAGTTTACAAAATGGAAAACTTGAAATATCACGTTATTTACGAGTACGAGTTCCACTGTGGCACCAGCGCTGCAGAAACGGCTCGAAGGATTAATGATGTGTATGGCGACGGTGCCGCAAAAGAAAACACAGTGCGTTTTTGTTTCCAACGTTTTCGTTCTGGAAATTTCGACCTGCAGAACAAGCCCCGTGGACGGCCGGAGACCAAAGTTGACAATGAAGAATTGAAGGCTATTGTGGAAGCGGATCCATCGCAAACCACGTCCGAGTTAGCTGCAGGCTGCGGTGTTAGTGATAAAACTGTTTTAATCCACTTGAAGCAAATTGGGAAGGTGAAAAGCTTGAAAGGTGGGTACCTCACGAATTGAGTGAAGCAAATCAACAAACGCGCGTTGACTGCTGCGTTGCATTACTCAACCGGCACAATAATGAAGGGATTTTGAATCGAATCATTACCTGTGATGAAAAGTGGATCCTGTATGATAATCGGAAGCGCTCATCGCAATGGCTGAATCCTGCCGAACCAGCCAAACCATGCCCCAAGCGAAAATTGACTCCAAAAAAGTTACTTGTGAGCGTTTGGTGGACTAGTGCTGGTGTCGTTCACTACAGCTTTCTTAAATCTGGCCAGACGATTACGGCAGATGTCTATTGTCAGCAACTGCAAACCATGATGGAAAAGCTAGCTGCTAAACAACCGAGGCTGGTTAATCGCTCTAGGCCACTGCTGCTTCATGATAACGCTAGACCACACACTGCACAACAGACGGCTACCAAATTAGAAGAGCTTCAATTGGAATGTCTAAGACATCCACCGTACTCTCCGGACCTTGCCCCAACAGATTACTATTTTTTTCGAAATTTGGATAACTTCTTGCAAGGGAAAAAATTCAACTCCGATGGGGCAGTCCAAACCGACTTCAAAGATTTTATTGATTCCCGTCCGAATGGTTTTTTTAGTAAAGGGATCAATGAACTACCTATGAGATGGCAAAAGTGCATAGATAGCAATGGTACATACTTTGATTAAATACATATATTATTTTAAAAAAAAATCAACTTTATGTTCCTCCCATACAAAACGCCAATTTCATATGTAAGGACCTAATATTAAAAATGAGAACGACAAATGCAATGTTTTAAATCGCTTTTCACCTTTAAATGAACACACGAAATTTAATCAATTTAAAAATATATATAAATGAAGTCCTGGCGTCTAATTACAATACATACCCTTCTCCCTCCGTTGAGGAGGTAACGTCAGTAGGTACCAACCTAACTCGTCCGTATTTATTCAAATACGCAGAGGTAGGTACCATTCACCGCCGGCGGTAATTAGAAGGAATTTGCATAAAATTTATTAGTTCCCCCCTCGCCCGCCAGCGGAGCGCCGTCGGTAATTACAGATAACCGCGAAACACCATGTTTTACCCTGTCCGCAGCCATTTGTTTCGCGGTGTTGCCAACAAATAAATAAATACATCGGCGGCACATTAGAGCGACCAGAGACACGCAATGAGCGCGGGAAATCGGCCATTTTATTCTCATTGTTTTGGCGCCGAGCGTAACGGTTCGCGCCATTGTTGAAATTTTAAAGTGGTTTTTAGAAGAGTTATTCTATGTTGCACTTACGCGTAAAGCTGTTGTTAAAAGCGGATTTCGAAAGAAATTACGAAATTTTTCTATTATACAATTATTTGATTAGAGTTACTAAAACACCGGAAGTCGATCTACCCGGAGTAATCAAATTTTATTTCGTTTTCGTCAAGTTTTACACATTTAAAAAGGTTTTATGTTGAAATTAATTTTTCTATTTCTTGTTTTGCCTAGCCACTTCCTGTTATTTCGGGTCGGCTCTCCTAATACGACTACGCCAATTTTCGAGATCCTAATTCATCTTTATTCATCGTTATTTATCATTGATGGCTAATTTCATCATGTTGCACTTCTGTAACAGTGTGCGTGCGCAGTTCTCAGTTTTAACCTCTACTAAACACGCCAAATGAATTATAATTAAAAAATAATTGAAGACTGCAATCCATAATGAATGCTGCAGCAAGATTAATTTTTGGTGCATCAAAATTCACCCATATAACCTCAATGCTTTATCGACTTCACTGGCTAAGGTTACCTGAGCGAATCGATTATATACTTTGTCTACTTGTTCACAAGGCCTTACATGGACAAGCGCCCTCACAGATAGATTTGAACCCTCGGCAGTCAACTGTACAATCCTCGAAGGAAAAAGCAACACAAAAACTTCAAACTTCGCGGATCGCGCTTTTGGCATCGCGGGACCGACGGCGTGGAACAGGCTACCCTGCAATATCCGCAATCAAGACGAAGAAGGAGTGTTGTTCTGAAGCTCTCTTAAAACTTTTCTTTTTAAGAGAAGTTTTCCGGGCGTTGAGCGCCCTTGAAGTGAATCTCTCACAAAAATGGCGCTATACAAGTTATCATCATCATCATCATAATCTGGCTGTCCAGTCCTAGCGCCCTTCGTTATTCGGATCAGATATTTGGAAGCCTAGGAGATACGAAATGTCTACTACGGGATCGGTGACAAAATTTTTCTTTTCAAAATTATATTCCGCATTAAAATTTTGGAAGAGGCAGCAGATGAACTTCGACTTGACCCAAATACTGACGAGTCATGCCGGATTAAAAAGCTACCTCTTACGATTCAAATTAATTAAGGATGATGCGATAGTGTATCGTCGCAGGATGTCCCTCATCTGATGATGCATTGTCCCATTTTGGCTGCAGATCTCTACTCCCAAATATCTGAAACTCATTACTTGCTCCACAGGTATATCATCAATAGTCAGCTTACATCTTGTAGGTTGCCTAGATATACTGAGACTTTTTGTTTTGTTGACTGATATAGCCATTACATAGTTTTCATTCGTATTAATTAACTAAGGGTTCCACCATAATATTTTCATTTCTGATGTT
>JAHDVF020000438.1:0-115000 GCA_022606425.2 Lepidostoma basale
TGAAAGATTAATTTAAATAACATTAATAAAAAAAATAAAGATATAATCTGCATGTGTTTTTTAATCAATTCTAATGATTTACAATATGTATATATTATACTCGTACATTAGTAAACATGTGAAATACATTGAAAAATATTTTTTTACTTTTGCCAACAATATATGGTAGACTTAACGTATTGGAAATTAAATCAAAAACATAATATCGCAAAAAAAAAATTCAATCACGAATAATATAATTAATACGAATGAAAACGTCAGTTTCTCTAGAAGTTTTATTATATTTTATGGGAATGACACGTTTCGCCCTTCTAAGGCATTATCAAATGTGAACAAGGGCGAAACATGTCATTCCCATAAAATATAATAAAACTTCTAGAGAAACTGACGTTTTCATTCGTATTAATTATTCAATATGGAGTTTTACATTATTGTTCAAGAAACAATAAATACGAATAATATACGAGTATATTCTATATTTGCCATCACTTTGCTTTGTAGATTAACATATCGATAAACTTACAAAACATTGTATTTTCACAACACTCTATAACACTCCTGACAAGCTAGTATAATACAATATATAAATGTGTACAATGAAGAAGGATGAGAACCATCCGAAACATGTCTGTAAAGAGTGTAATATAGTTTTATAAAAATGCACTACTTAAAAAGGTATTCAAACAAATAAAAGTAATCCAAAATTTAATTGAATTAAGTCTAGATAATTTGTCGAAGCTTATCCTCCACTTGGGATTAAGGAGTAACGGTACGGATACGGATGAAATTAAAAAATCTGTGCCTTTTGCTCATAATTTATTAGGCGAGTTTTATTCACAAACAAACCCACCTCGGATGTGGTGCTCGGGAGTGAGCACCACTCCGAAACTTTCGGAGAGGATTAATAAAAACGGCCCTACCTGCCGGAGTTCTGAAATTGTACCGGGGGAGTAAGTACTATTGTAAGTTATTTGTAATTTTGTATGAATACAGAAAAAAGCGAGATACGCGGCGGGTGCGCTCACCGCGGCGCGCGCCGCCTATGGCGCCTATACTAAGCCGAACTTACGGCCTTCTTAAGCTTAACTTACGACATCTACTAAGCTAAAATCTTAGTAACGTAAGCAGCCAGCTTATTTGTTTAAATGCCTCGGATCATGTCCCGGAAAAGTTCACCCGCGCGGGTGTATAACACAGAAATTTGCGTATTGGTCTCATGGTTCTTATAATCACAAACTAAGTTATTTGTTCCGGAACATTTTGCTAAAAAGTTTAAGAAAACAAGCCACAAAAAACTAACTAACTACGATAGATTTGTATGGATTAATCAGGAGATATTTCACGAACTCGGCCGTGCTGGAAGCCAGCATAGATTGTTTTACCCACAGGAAGCCAGAACCAAACTCCCTCTGTGATACCGGTGGGAAGAACATTTAGTTTGCTTAACATGATCATCTCCGAGATCTTCGTCTTTCATATAACTGAGAGTACGTTCAGAAGACAAATACTCTTGCTTTGAGTGAGTATTTTGTCTTCCTAATGTCGAACCATCTCTCATGCGTTCCTGGTATTTTACCTGTTTTAATTAGATTATAATGTCTTTTTGGGAAAAAATCAACTAATTTGTAACATTTAAAACATTGGCGTAAATACGGAGGATGAATCGCCACACTCTGATATCCTGATACTTTTATACAACATTAATCAAAATTGCGATATTATAAGATGGAGCAGACAACAAATAAGGGACTGGTACGGTCATGTTCAAAGAATGGACACCACCAGACTCCCCTATATAGCACTAAATAATCAGCCTCATGGGACTCGTCCTCGTGGAAGACCTCCTAAAAAATGGAAGGACAGCTGGGAGTCTACCTCAAAGGAAGAGCAACACTCTGGAGAACAGACCACATAGGTCTACAACAAGGAAGAAGAAGAAGAATCAAAATTGCAGTTAGGGCATGTCGAGATTTCCGACCCCTGACTTAATATTTGATTACTTTGGCGCTACGTCACGTTTTCTAACACATATAAAGTAATAAAACGTTATCGGGATAACGACATAATAATTTATATCGTTCTCCCAACGATGAAGGTGTAAAACCTTCGAAACGTGTCAAGAAAAATAAACTTGGAAGTGGAAAAACCTGAGTTTAAATTCTAGAAGTTTTATTTATTGTTTCTTGAAAAATGGTGTAAAACTCCATATTGAATAATTAATACGAATGAAAACGTCAGTTTCTCTAGAAGTTTTATTACATTTTATGGGAATGACATGTTTCGCCCTTCTAAGGCATTATCGAATGTGACGAATCTTCAACTCGTTGCAGTATTATACACTAGTAAATGGAGCAGAATATGGTAATTAACGAGAATTGATGTGACATTATACATTTTTACAAATAATTATTTGGGTCGGTTCAGAAATATTGGAAAGTACAAATAATTATTTGTTAAAAATGTATAAAGTCATATAAATTTTCGTTAATTACCACATTCTGCTCCATTTACTAGTGTACATAAACTGCAACGAGTTGAAATTCATATTAATTATCTATATATCTAAAAGTTTTATTTTATTTTGTGGGAAAGATGTGTTTCGCCTTGCTAAGGCATCATCAAACGTTCGATGATGCCTTAGCAATACGTTGGAACGAGAAGAATAATGCAATTATCGCAGCTAGATAGCTTGCTCGCCATAAAGCGACAGTGCTGAAATGTTCGGGAGTAGAGATCGCTAGCGTGACAATACCCATCGGTAATATGTAATTATCTTAAATTGGTTGTCCTGTGGTCGCAGCGAGGTCCCTTGATCCGATGCCCCCCAGTTTCCCGCTGCGGAAACTTCCTACGTCATAACACCGACTAATCTAATTAAATCCGTAACGGCTGGTAGTGAACACATCGCAATATTTTTTTGCGTCACATGGCCGGAATAATTATGTATTACCTTTTGTAAATGGTTTCAGCACCGGCTCATAACTCTAATGTTCGTATCGTATAAGTCGTGTTAAATTGCAATTTATCATAATTATTTTGTTTATGATATCGCAGATTTAAAATTAGCCCATGTTTCACAATTATATTTTCAATGATACAAATTTAATACCAGATGTTTCGAAATCTATTGATCTACAACGTATTAGATTTTTTTTTTATAATACAATGTTTTGTAAACGATGTAATCATTGATTTATTTCTCTCAAATTTATTAAGTATTTTTTTTTATCCAAAGTTAAGGCGTTAACACAGTGGAATTCCATTGTAATAACCTTGGAATTTAAAAAATAAAGGCTGTTTATGTTCCACATTAATTTATTAAATATTTTTATAAAATAAAAAATAAAAATATTAACCACGACATGATTCGGAGGCGACCGTTATCCTCATGTGTAAATATTTAAATCCGAAACATGTCGTAGTTTATTTATTTTTTATAAAAATATATAAAGTGGAACATAAATAGGGTTGTTTTTTCAATTCCAAGTTTAATTGTAAGGTTCCTGTTTTATTATTATTATAAATGAATTGACACACTTTTATACCACATTAAATAATTAATAGGAATGAAAAATTTTGTTTTCTAGAAGATTTATTATATTTTATGGGAATGACATGTTTTGCCTCGTTCGTGTTTAGGGATTATCGAAATTTAAAAATTCCTTATAATACAATAAAGTTTCTGGAAAACAGACGTTATCGTTTATATTAAGAATTTCGTTTCGATATTATTATTATTATAATTTTGTTGAATCGCTCTTTACATCATGAAAGCATGAGCCAAATCGATGTACCTAAAGGGTATTATAGCTATCATAATGATTCTCGTGACATGTGATAGATTGTTAATCTATCGCCATTTTATTGTCACGTGAATTCTACACCAGACCAAAGACAGTGTGACAATCACACTGCTCTCACTGGTAATTGAAGCCGGAAGCTTCGGGGTGGTAGTCAATGCACTTACTACTCGGCCACGAAGGTCGTCATGTTTTTGGAAACATTGAAAAATATAATATTTCTTCTTCTTATTCTCTTCTTCTTCTTCCTCAGCTTATTCCCGTCCACTCCTGGACAAAGGCCTCCTCCTTTTTCTTCCATGTCATTCTGTCCTGTGCAAGTCAGCAGTCCACGGTCTCCAAATCAGCAGTCTTCTTGTCCACTTTTCATCTGAGCTTCTGTCTACGTGACCTGCCCATTGCTATTTTAGAGTCGTCCCCCGGTGGATGATGTCAGTGACCTTTGTTTTTTCTCTCACCGTATTGTTTCTGACTCTGTCTCTTTTATTTATCATAGAATATTCTATTTTTCCATTTTCCGTAAACTCACACTAAGAAAAAAAAACGTATGTTATATTTGGAACAATTTTTCATTTTTATCATGGTATATGTAAGACGATCAGTTTCTGTAGGTTCAAGGACCACAATTAAGTAACCCTATTATATTTTTATGAATGATTTTCATGGAAAAATTTTCTTGATATAGACATATACGTACTTTTCATACCATCCATAACCTTCAACATTATAAAAAGTCCTATTGAACGAACCGTGTTGAAGAAATCCACGGCCCATTTTTTTATTGTTAAAAATTCAACAGAAATACTAAGGCCCGTGACATCAACAAGTTTAAGCGCTATATTTTCGTTAGCACATAATTGACGCGGATGAAAAGTCAATAATAAAAAACGCTCGCGACTTATGCTAATACGTATATTTTTAGTAACTAAATTGGCGGCTGAAAACGTTAACAATGTGCAACAATGAAGAGAGCTAACAATGTACAGGATGTGATTTACAAACGTATGTACAACGAGGTAAAAAAAATGGCTCATATGTCGTGAATTAATAATGCCAAAAAATGATTTTGTAAAGCACAGCAGAGGCGGTTACGAATTGTTTCGAGTTTCACCGAATATTATCATTGTGCGTAGATAATTTGAACAAAAAAATCTTAAAGACACAGAAAAAAATACGACCTTGGTGGGTACGTTATTGAATCGTGACGTAAGCATACAAATATTATTTCTGGGAATCGGAAGATATTGTTAAAAAGTTGAAATGCTTGAATAATCCATTGTTCATATTCGTTTCTTGTGATTCCAAGTGTCAAACAAAATGTGACGCCGAGGAGAGACGATTCGCAAAGAAAAGTCAATCAAAAGTCATGAGATATAAAAACGGTAATCATTATTGACGGGAACTTTCACAGGTATCAAAAGATTTGCTCTCTTGTCTCGGAGCTTTATCATTAATGTTGCGTTTCTTTTACTTTCTTCATATTTCCCGACACCGCCGACACGCCTGACACATTTCGGGGGAACTTTTGTAATAACGAACTCAAAATTCTAATAATACGTGGTTATGTCAGGAATTATATATAGGTTCTGGTCCCAACCCTATGTATGGAAGCGAAGCATGGAATTGGCAGAAGAAGGATGGTGGTCTAGGGAATAGAACGCTTGGCTCCTGATAAATAAATAAAAACTACGTTTTATTTTCTTCTTCTTCTTCTTTTAATAGATCTGACGATCTGTGACACAGAAATCATATCTCGTCGGATGATGAGATCCAGCTGTCCCTCCATCTCTTAGGCGGTCTTCCAGGGGGGCGGTGTCCGGAGGGGATTTCATAAGCGGCTGTATATGCGAGTCTGTCACCATCCATTCGGGCTACATGGTCCCTCCAGTATCTTCTTCTGGATCTACTCCACTGAACGATATTCTCTATTTCTCAGTTTTCCGTACGTTTTATCACAATTGTATTTTATTTTACACGACAGTTGTTTCGTCAACCTATTTATATTTAGTTTTTATTTTATTTAACAGTTTAAAATGTTAAAGTATTATATTGTTTCGGCCAAAACAATGGAAAATAACTTTTTTAATCAACAAAATATTTTTTATTTTTTTTAAATACAATACATGTTGCGGAGGATACCTCCATCTTCTGGTGTAAAAACATAATAAAAACGAAATATTCTGGTGGTGGTCTAGAGGATATAACGCTTATCTCCTGATCCAGGGGACTTGGGTTCAAGCCTGGACACGACCAGATTCCTTCTTCATAATAATGAGCTATTTTCTGCTCACATTGAAGATTGTAAAATAAATTCTAATATCATTGATGTAAATCCTTGATATTAGTCTTTTTTTTAATTAAAAAAAAAAAGGATGAAAGCAGAATGAATGCGGTAGAAATGAGGCCCCTTAAACGTACGTGTCATAGAACGATGTAAGAAAGGAATGCAGAGCGGAAGAAGGTATTATGAAGAAGGTATTATTACTAACCACCTTTGTGGACGAATGGTAAGTGCTTTGACTGCCACCCCGAAGGTTTCAGGTTCGATTCCCGGCGATGGCATTGTGATTGTCACACTGTCTTTGGTCTGGTGTAGAATTCAAGTGACAATAAAATGGCAATAGATTAGCTACCTATCACATGTCACGAGAATTGAATGAAAGCTATACCCTTTACATCGATTTGGCTCGCGCTGTAGTGATGTAAAGAGCGATTCAACAAGATAATAATAATAATAATTTCTTTTTTCACGCTTAATTTTAATCTAATGTAGTAGCTGAAATCTCTTGATCTTTATAAAAAACTTTCACTTATTCTGTTTATTTCGACTACGATCCGATTCGCTAGGCTAGCTAGCATCTGTCCGACTAGTCTGTCGATGCCAGCTAGCCTGGCGAAACCGGTTGAAAAACACATGCGTAGACATGTTGATATTATAAGTGTACTTACTTAAAAACGTTGTATAGTATGTACAATTGGTTGAAGTTTAATCCTCAAGTCGGCCAAAAACGTAACTCGTACTAACCTGGAAACAAACCAATATTCGATTTAATTAATGGGGAAAAAATAACAATTATTTATTTGTTTTTGATATAACTTATTTTATGGAATGAAAACCTACAGGTGTATAGAAAATTGTATAATATTGTAAATACAATAAACAAACCAAACACGTGATAGAACGATGTAAGAAAGGAATGCAGAGCGGAAGAAGGTATTATGAAGAAGGTATTATTACTAACCACCTTCGTGGCCGAATGGTAAGTGCTTTGACTGCCACCCCGAAGGTTTCAAGTTCGATTCCCGGCGATGGCATTGTGATTGTCACACGGTCTTTGTTCTAGTGCAGAAATCACGTGACAATAAAATGGCGATAGATTAGCTTATCTATCATATTTCACGAGAATCATATGATAGCTATACCCTTTACATCGGTTTGGCTCGCGCTGTAATGATGTAAAGAGCGATTTAACTAAATAATAATAATAAAATTATGAAAGGATCGCTGCGTTGATTCGAACATATGGATGGCATGGATGGAGAAAGAATGGTTAAGAAAGGATAATTTAATGATGTAAATGGAGTACGGAGTCGAGGTATGCCGTTGAAAACATGGCATGACCAAATCAATCAAAATTTAAAGGTTGCCCATGTAAGAGATCGGAAGAATCGACGTGCGTGTATGACTCGTTGTATTAATGTGGAGGAAACTAGAGAGCTGTGTCAGGATAGAGTAGTGTGGCGGTCCATTCTTTCTTCCCCGCAAGGGTAGAAATGTCGTGATGGTTTATTAAAATTGTTAGTAAATATCTACAAAAGTTCATATTAAAATTTAAAAAAACACGTTTGTTTATAATACTACCAAAACATTTTTGTATTTTCAAGACTAGTTTCGTAGTATTACGACATCATCAGCCGAATTTATATTGCGTGACTATTAATATTTAAAATAATAATGAAATACATCAACCTATTAATAAAATCTACATATAAATAAGACGTATCTAATTATGATAATAAACTGATATAAACATAACATTTTTTTTAGTTAAAAAAAATCTGAAAAATATTTCCTAAATTTTTAATTTAAACTTACGATGCAATGCAACAATGTTGCTCTTATTTAATTATCTGAAAACACGTTGTATAAGTGCGCCCTTGAGAATCCTTTCCTTGTATAAATGTTGATCGACTTCGTCAGGTGTAGCCCTCATACTTAATGTTTATTTTTTAACTAGTTCATAAAACGGAGCATTTTCTACAGCGCTATTGAGACGATTAATTCATAAAAATGGCGCTCTATAAATTATTCAATTTAATATATTATTATTATCAAGGGCGTTAATTATATAATGACACTCTGAAAATAAAAATAAGAAAATTGCAGGGAGTATGAATACTTAATAAACAAAACAGTAAAAATATCATTAAGATTGCTTAGACAAGTTTAAATAATGAAGAAAAAAATACATTAATTATCAGGAACAAAGAATGTGAAAACAGAAAATTTGGCAAACCTATATCAAGTAATTTTCAAATATCGAAAAAATACAAAACGCGTGCATTACACGCTGTATAAATGTACGAGTAGATAAAGGCACAGAAGTGAGTCGGGATGAAAGCGTGGCGATCCATCCTTTCTGTCTACGCCTCCAGGGAAACGATGTGATTGATGGTTAGTTTGATGTTGTGAATAAAATATGTACGGATAAACAAGTACATATTCCTTTTCACATTTTAACCTAACTATTTTTTATGGTAACGTAAAGTTTTAATGATTTCCATGAGTAGATAACTCATTATGGAACAAAAAGTATAAGATGCATACAATATAATAAAAAGGCAAAACCGCATGTCGTCAAGAAAGAGTGCGAGAATATTTTAAATACATGAGAGTGAGAGAGGAATATTTCGATTCTCTCCTAAAGTAATTCTAAATGCATACGATGCGTATCGTGTCGAAATCATTTTGAATTTAGTTCTGATTATTGTTGTATGACAGTAGTGTATAAAACAAAAAGACAACTACATTCGAAAAAACACATGAAATATAGGTGTATTCGATTAAATTAATCTTAATAACCACATCATAAACATTTCATACAAGGGCAAGAAGTTATAATATAAAATATGAACATATAAACGCAAACACCAAATCGAATACATGTTTAAAAAAAAACAATAATCGTAATTTTATTCCTAATAAAAAGCATAATAAATGCTTTATTCGTTAGATAATTCATTATTTTGGCCGGAACACTATGATACTTCAACAATACTAACTGTTTTAATTTTAAAACACTGCTATAATACATATCACAATTTTTTTATGAAATTGTCGCCACAATTGTTTAGCCGACTTATGTTGATATCATCAGATGTTACAAACAACTCCAGTTTCCTCATCAGTTGTTTGTAGTACCTGATGATGCCAACATACGTTGGCAAAACAGCTATCGCGACAATTTCATAGCAATTAATAAAAAAAATTGTGATACGTATTAAAACAGTCAATAATTCTTCTTTCGGTGCCATGTCATGTGTTTCCAACGTTGGCGATCACTACAGCAAAGGCATCTCTGTCCTGCGCCACTTGGAACACGTTCTGATCTCTTTTAATTCCTGTCTACTATTTAATGTTCCGGAGCCAGGACAGCTGCCTTCTACCAACTCCCCGACGTTCACTCCACTTTACCCATTAATATCAGTCGAAGGAAGTGGTATTTTTCTCCCCTTAGTACATGACCCAAATACAACTCGATAAAGTTCATATCGTTCTCCCGATGACGAAGGTGTAAGCCTTCGAAACATGTCGAGAAAAATAATCTCAAAAGTCTAAAAAAACAGTGATTCATAATAAAATTTTCATTATGGAATTCCACAGTGTTAACACCTTAAGTTTATCTAAAAAAAATATATAAAAATTGAATTCATGCATACACATACAGGTAAATAAAATAATGATTAGTAAATTAAATTATAAAATACCGCCCATTGTCTAAAACATGAACCGATTAATATACATATTTACACGTGTATGTAAGTACTCGTACTAGTATATCCTGTCTCCATATATGTTCGCAGAAGTACAATTCAGGGGCTCTTCTCGTTAATTTGAAGGCGGGCCTTAGATTGCGAGCAAATTTGTGAACCTCTGTACTACGCATTGTGAACTCATGGGAATTGAACAGAAGTATTCACATTTTAGCCCTTATATCAAAGCTTGTTATGGGTATTTTCCCCAAAAATAAATGTGAAGCTTGGGAGATATAAAACCATTTATCAAGGGAACGGAGAGAGGCGAAATTGCAATTCTTCAGTCCAGACGCGTGACAGTATTTCAATTCCCACGGTTAGATAAATAAGACTCGTCTAACACTAATCTTGGAGCGGAGCAGACGTGTTTACTGTTCATGGAGTTAGTTATAAACTTACACGATTATATCAAACATAGGGACAAATTAGATACGGGCGAAAATTTACGCATATTTTAAACTAGCAACATGCCGTTCAAAACCTATTTTTTTTATTTTCTTATAGATGTGCCTCAAACGTTCCAAAAAAAATATCGATTGAATTATTTGAAATGTCTTGGTAGAAGTTCATCAGAAACAATGAAAATTAAATTTCACTTGGTTTTTAGCATCGACCGGCTTCGCCAGCTTGCTGCCATTTTCTTGTCAGACCAGAATTATTTGTTTATTTTCATTGTTTTAAATTATTTCAGTTGACGTTTTTCATGGCCTCTTTAGCTAAGAGGTAAATTTCGGAACATAATTAGATGTCCCGTGGACCAAAGAGCTTGATTGAGTCAGCTCAGTAACAGATAAATCAAATCAGTTTATTTACTCAACATACATTACAAACAGCATAAATGTTAAAGGCAACTTTTAAGTACAGGTAAATTATTTTATAAATCAATCACTATGTAAATTTATCTTCTGGCGAGACCAGAAGGTAAGTCTACATACTCGTAGATATTCCGGGGAAACAGTGTGACGGTTTGTTGTTGTTTAAACAACCTTAAGATACTCCTACCAGCAAGGAGCAAAAATCAAAGTAAACAATTAAAGAAAAAACTAGCAACATTGTAAAAATTCTCAAGACTGTAGCGAGTTTAAGGTAAGGTAGAAGTTTGTACCAAAAACAAAATGGAATGATGTAATATAAACAAGACAACGGGACGAAATTTCATATTCGGAAAAAATAACTACAGAAGTAAAACAAAGCGAAAATTTATAAACATTTTGTTCCTAATTAAGGTTATGAATATTTATGCCTCAAAAGAGAAATAAATATAAGGAAAACAAGCCGCTGAATTGAACAAACGCTGTACAGACCGCAAATGCTTACCCTGTTATTCCAACAGTTCAAGATTTATTGATAATATATTACATAGCATAAGGCTTTTCTTCGGGCGGGGGTAGATAGGGAAATAAAATTTGGAGAGCTCTCGGTGGCTTTTTTTCACATTTAGGTCACATCTCTCGGCGAAATATAGGCAATCCCGCAAAATAAAGAGATATTTACGTTGACATCGGCAACCGAGTGATGTCAATAGAACACCACGCAGGCAATAAAATAATAGAAAATATTAACAGCAGCCGCCATCGGTAAGATACGAGACAAGTTCTGTGAGAAACAGAGTTAAAATGACGCTTTTTATGAATTAAAATACCATTTTGTCCACTTTTTAGTTTATTTTTCTTTATATGTTTCGAAGGTTTTATTATTACCTTCATCATCGCGAGAATGACATAAACTGTTCATTGTGGAAATTCAGTCATAATGCATTAAGTTTTTTATAAATTAACTGACCTTTTTGTTTCACTTTTAAATTTATTTTTCCAGGCAAACGTTTTTATACCTTCATCATCGGGAGAGAGATTTAAACTGTTCATTGTGAAAATCCAGTGTTAATATAATAACCTTGTCTTTTCGCTCTTCAGTTTATTTTTTCATATATATTTCGAAGATTTTATACCTTCATCAACAGGAGAACGATGTAAACTTACAATTATGAGAGTATCAAATTATATGGAAGTGAAGCATGGAACTAGCAAAAGAAGGATGAAAGTAGAATAAGTGCAGTAGAAATGAGATATCTAAGACGAATGTGTGGTAAATTTGTATATGATAGTGTGTTTATGTGATGAAAGTGTTATGAACAAAATAATAAAAGTGTCGTGAAGATCGTTTGGACACATGGAAATAATGAAAGAAGACAGAATGCTGAAGAAATATATGAAAACGACGTGAACGGAGCTAGAAATAGAGGAAGGCCGAGGAAAACGTGGCACAATCAAAGCAATCAAATATTCAAGTCACGTCAGGAGTCGAAGAAATCGACGTGCGTACATGACAACATGTATGAATGTAGGGAAGCGAGAGAATTATGTCAGGACAGAACAGTGTGGCGGTTCATTATTTCTACCAACCCCTCCGGGGGAAAGGCGTGAAGAAAAAATTCAAATGCGGATATAACAGTGTTAAATCGACATTATGGATTTCCAGCAATCACGTCGTAAGTTTTTTGATAAAACAACACTTAAAGAAGATAGGTAAAGAAAATGGACCGCCAGACTCTTATATTTTGACATACCTCTCGAGCTATCTTCCATATCATATATGGCGAACAACGTTCCTCCATTTTTTACAAGAGTTAAATTGAATGGCTGAGCGATCGAAATATGGTAATAGACGTCGGAATTCAACAATTCGACCGGCGTATTTACACCAAATATGTAATAAAAATAGTAAACATTATTTCTATAATAAAATAATCCAAACAAAAATATGCGAAATGGTTACATGCGTACAACATGCATAAACACTCATCACATATACTAATAGTTAAATTAAACATACGTAAGATGGAAAAGCCTTCTACTTTCTAAAAATGTTTACCTTGTTTATTGACACGTACAAAGTATAGGTATCACTATCTGAAATTTTCACACCTCTCTGGATTGAAATCCAAAGGGAAGCTACAAAATATAAAACAGAGCGCGTTTAATACGTTTGTGAGTAAATATTTTCTTTATGCCCACACAAAATGGTAGATTTCAAAGCAATTTTGAGTGTCTCCCTATTATTATGGTCTAAAGTTATCCGTTTACTGGTTACAAACCGCTTTGAAGATTTGATCCGCGATAAAGACGGTAAGAGACTGTACGAAAATACACCGCTAACGATAATGTTAGTTAACGTCGATAATAACAATCTCCGAAGATTTATCAACGCCGGGGAAGTCCCAGCTTCCGTTCCGAGTTTAGCTGTACAAGCCCATTATTATTGATATGTTCATGGCTTAGTGGGCAGAGTGTTGTAATAACATTGGGTTCTAAGAATCGAATCGCGGTTCGCTAGGGTGCTTTCATAATAACCCCGACCCATTACGCTACCCAATAACGAACATTTTATTTGTGAAAGATGCACAAGATAATCAAATGATTTTACTGAAATATCTCGATGGAAGTAATTTTAATTGTATCTCAATAGAGACGAAGATGTAAATTATTACAGTTGAAAACAGTTGTAAACCAAAATTCGTTTGACGTAGCTTGTGGATAAACACGAATCCACAGCCGCGCGTGTTTATCCACAAGCTACGTCAAACGAATTTAGGTTTACAACTGTTTTCAACTGTTTTAAACCGTTGGTGGAGACCGATGTTTATCACAGTGTGGCCCGCCTTTTATATCGAAAAAAGACAAAAGTGGAGGCACATTTTAAAATATATGGTTTTATTAAATTATTATTTAATATTACCGTAACGTGAACCATTTTCTTTCCTTTCTTGGGTATTCCTTGTTAATTTAAATGTAACCGAGCGCGTAATTTATAAAAATAAATCAGATTTTTCTTCTACATGGGCTTCTGAAAAATTTTATGAATTTCTTCAAACAAAAATCATATTTTTATTTTCGAGTAAGGGCCTAAAGAAATTAAGTTACAGGATTGATGTAGTAAATATGAAAATATTATATTTTAAATGTATATAATTCCATAGGGTAAAGGTCGAATTTTGAAAGTAAATCTTGTTTGGTTTGAGTCCCCCGACAAGACAAAAATCACATATTTTATGTAAGGGGTTATTTATCTTTTTTGGGGAAACATTTATCTCCGGTTAATTCGTAAAAAGAGCGAAAGGTTTGCGACCGAGCTGGTAACCCCGCCGTATTTTAAGATGCAAATTAGCTTAATAAACGGGAAAGTTTTCTTCCTGCGCTCTTTGCCCGCCCAAGCAAACCGAGTCAATGTCAGTCGCGCGCTTCATAATTTTATTCCCCTAAGACTCATCTTACATTAAGCAGAAATAATATTTCACAAATTTATGGATATGACATTAACGAGTAGGTACCTACCTGAATGGGTTTATTACCTCTGCACACAAGTACGCGGAGGTCCTAATGAATTTGCATATCTAATTCAAAATTTCAATAGTAATATATTACACAATACTTATTTATTGTTTCTTGAACAATTATGTAAAATTCTATATTTAATAAAATATACGAATGAAAATTTTCTTATTTTGGCCAATATCTAATGATAGTAATTTCAAGAGTAAATATGTTTATTGATTCAATAATATATTTTATTGATTGGGTGATTCAATAATAAATTTTAATGAGGGATAATTTTAACGATTGGGCCGAGATAACCAAAGCGCAGAGCTAAAAAGAAGAATTGGACTAAGCTGGGCAGCTTTCGGAAGCATGAGTTACACCCTTAAAAACCAGAAAATACCGATCAACCTGAAACGAAAAGTATATTCAGCCTGCATTCTGCCAGTTGGTACTTATGGTCTTGAATCTGTTGTCAAACAAAGTGCCGAGAAACTACGAGTGACCCAAAGAGCCATGGAAAGAACCATGTTAGGAATAAACCTAAGAGACAGAGTCAGAAACGATGCGGTGAGAGAAAAATCAAAGGTCACTGACATCATCCACTGGGTGGCGACTCTAAAATGGCAATGAGCAGGTCACGTAGCCAGAAGCTCAGATTAAAAGTGGACAAGAAGACTGCTGACTTGGAGACCGTGGACGGCGAAGATAAGTGCGGGGCGACCGCAACTACGGTGGAAGGATGATCTGAATTGAAGGTTATTCAGACACGTCGGAATAACCTGGATGCAGCCTACACAGGACAGAGTGACATGGAAGCGAATGGAGGAGGCCATTGTCCAGGAGTGGACGGGAATAGGCTAAAGAAGAAGAATATATTTTAGACACATCTAAACAAAAAATAGTTTGTTTTTTACTCTAAAAATATCCTCGGATTAAAAGGGATTCTAAAAAGATCTTTTATATTTAATTCAATTAAAACGTACGGCAAGAAAGGACAACGAAAGATTAGTTTAATCCAAAGGATCGAATACAATACTATTGTTTTGCTTTTAGCCCTTTGAGGACATTAACAATGTCATTTAATTGAATTGTGCCTAAGTGATCAATTAGATGAAGCTCTCAGCAAACGAAACAGTATCGCCATTAACGTTACTTATATCCAATGATTTCGGAAACCCTAAACAATAATGAAAGACAAAGGATCAATAGGAATTTTCGTAAAACAATTCGCACACAATTAAAAATTATCACTTAGGAAAATACGAGTAACAATCGAAAACATTAATTACTCAACAAGTATTCCGGTGTCTTGTTTTTGGATCGAGTAAAATGATGGCGTCGCAACTGAAATGCGTGCAATATAAAAACACGGAATCTCTCAATACGACGGCAACGTTTGTATTGGATTTTTAATCGTTTTTTTTTTTAAACAATTTAAAACTAACTAATTAACTAACCATCACGCCGTCTCCCTGAAGGGGTAGGCAGAAAGAATGGACTTCCACACTTTTCTTTCCTGACATATTTATCTCGATTCCTTAACATTCATACATCATGTCATGCACGCGCGTCGATTTCTCCGACTCCTCACATGGCCGACATTCAATATTTGATTTATTTGATCGTGTCACGTTTTCCTCGGTCTTCCTCTATTTCTGGTTCCATTTACATCGTTAACATATATTTTTTTACCATTCTATCTTCATTCATTCTTTCCATATGTCCAAATCATCTTAATGATCCTTTCATTATTTTGTTCATAACACCGTCATTCGCGCGGCATTCACTTCTTATATTTTCATTTGACACTCTATCATACACAGATTATCTACACATTCGTCTAAGAGATCTCATTTCTACTGCATTTATTCTACTTTCATCCTTCTTTTGCCAGTTCCATGCTTCGCTTCCATACATAAGGGTCGGTAGAAGAACACTATTGTGCACTGCCATTCTAGTTTTTTTGGATAGGTTTTTGTTTGCGATGACAACTTTAAGTGCACCATTCACTTAAACAATTTATATTGGTAAAATAATAATGTGAAGGTTGAAGGTGAACTCTCCGGTGAAGGCTGGAGAGTGCGGCATAATGACGAGCTGTACAATATTTACAAAGCTCCCAGTCTCTCCACACAGGTCAGACTGAATAGACTGAGATGGGCCGGTCACGTGCAGAGGATGCCGTCATCGCGAACCCCAAAAAGATTGCTGGAGTGGCACCCAGGTGGTAGAAGACCAATTGGACGACCAAGGCTGCGATGGGAGGATGAAGTAGAGAGAGATGGAGCAAGATTGTTTAGAGTGTCAGATTGGAGGGTCGAAGCGGAGGACAGGGGGAGTTGGAGGCGAAGAATACTGGAGGCTAAGGCTCGATATGGGCTGTAGGGCCATCGAAGAAGAAGAAAATAATAATACCGCTAATAAATATGACTGTTTTCTAGAAGTTTTATTTTATTTTATAGGAACGACACGTTACGCCTTACCAACGCATTATCCAATGTTTTTTTATAAATAAATATAGATTGACTTTTAGAAATCATTTTAACCTTTTTCGTGCAATATTATAGTGCCAACGCTCCTGTATGGAAGTGAAGCTTGGAGCTTGCAAAATAAGAATGAAAGCAAGATAAACGCCGTAGAAATGAGATCACTAAGAAGAATGTGCGGGAAAACGTTGTATGTTAGGTATGCCAGAGAGGGTTTCCCCTTCGGGGAAATGGCGCGATGGTTAGTTAATTATTTAGTTAGTCGTGCAATATTGCTTTTGGGGATCTTTTGATCTAACATTGTCTCGAGAAAGGTCAGTAAATTAAGGATTGTCCAAAGGGTTATAAAAAGGCCAAAATTTGGGAACTGTTCAATATGTTGTTCATTAAAAAATATTTCCTGTAAAATTCATCAGTATTTACGTCTAAAGTTTACTAAGAATTAAAATATATATATCAATATTTTAAAGTAAATCATTAATGTGCATATTATATTTTTAAAAAAAAATACCGAATATCGAATGATTTTATTGAAATCCCTTGACGGAAGTTCATTTTAAATAATAATAAAATAAAACGATGTTTCTTAACTATGTCCACTTTTGTCTTTATTTCGACAGCGAGCCAGGCGAAATCGGTGGCTGTCTAAATAAAGACAAAAGTGAAGGAGATAAAAACATCGTTTTATTTAAATATTATTTAAACTTCGAATCTTGATTTCGTTAAATTGACAGTTTCCGTAAGCCTAGTATTAAAGGATGATAACAAAATAGAAATCTATGAAATGGAAAGACAATTTACCGTGTTCTGTCAAACAACTGTATCTGTATCGGATCGGTCCGGGCAATGCTATGCTTAAAATAGTACATGCGCCCGTAATAATGTCTCCTAACAGAATCACAGGAAGTCAGTCGTTTGTTATTGGTGGTCTTCCTGTCTAACTTCAAACCCGTAAGATGAATAGTGCCGTGTGGTGGGGTTCATTTAAAATAGAGCTTAAATAAAACACATTTGTAATAATTAACATTACAAATTGAAACGTGTCCTATTCCAAAATATAAAACATGTTGTTCTAAATAAAACAAAACAATTCAAATTTTCATGTAAAGCACTCACTTCGTGGTCAGCATTTTGAAATTATAGATATAAAATAATAGAACATTGTGTATTTAACCACGGTATGGTTATTTTATTTGATGTCAACTAGTTTCTAGTAGTTCTTATATCGCCCTAGTTAGTTGGCAATCAAAATAAAATAACCATACCGTGGTTAAATACCAAGTGTATTAATATTTTATATCCATAAATTCAATATAATTCATTTAAACAAATTCAATATTAATACATTTGTACTTTCATGTAATATATTTATAGATTAACATATAACAGAATATGAAAGAATGTCAAATGCAAATATAAGATGTGAATGCAGTGCGAATGATTACTTTATAAACAGAATAATGAAAGGTTCATTAAAATGGATTGGATAAATGGATAGATTGAATAAAGAAAGAATGGTAACAAAAGTATACGTTAACGATGTGAATACAACAAAAGTAGACGAAGACCGAGGAAAACGTGGTATAATCAAATCGGAGACCAAGCAGCGAAGTTTAAAGTAGGAGAAAATAAATGGGAAGTGGCTTGGAGAGAAAAATAAGAAGCTGTATTCTTTGAAACTGAATTCCCATGAACGGTTAAAAATAAATACGTGTAGAATCCGGTAGTGATAATAATTTACTTTGTATAGGGTTTTTCATTGAGAGTGCTCGAACTTTGAAATGAAATAAGACAACCTGTCCAAGTGATATTGCCACATTTTTTTTTAATTTTAAAGGACATTCAATGACATTATGTATGGAATATAATCTCTAAAAGTGGCCGCCGTGGCTTCGCTGCAGATGGTGTATCCTGGTGGTCAAAGGGTTTTTCAATAAGGACGCTCGAACTTTGACAAAGTATAACGGCCATTTTGGTTAAGCGATAACTGGCAAATTTGACAAGAATACTTACTTAGTCTTGACATATTACCATGAAATGCTACAAGCTTCAACAACGCGTTGAAATTGTTAAAATTTATTATCAAAATCAGTGCTCTGTTCGCGAATTTATGGCATTCATGGCTGTCGTGCAGAGTCAACAATACGTCGTTTAATGCATAAATTTGAGACTCTTGTGGCTTAAACTAGATGATATGGATACCGAAAACATATGGTTACAACAGGACGGTACGTAGCATACAGCGCACGCCACGATGGACATTCCGCACGAGCGATTAAAAATGGAGCGCCCCTATTGAAAGACCCTGTACAAGAGACAAATCAGGACACTCAATATGAGATAACCATAGCGCTATTTTAAGATGAGATAAACAAAATATGCCACAAAAGAGACAAGCCGACGACGTGGTCTCAATAGGGGGTAGACAGACAGAGGATGAGAAAAGCGGGTAACAAGGAGTCGGAACGTTTGGACGAAGCCTGTATCCAGCAATGGAGAGATCAAAGTTGAGGAAGAAAAATAATAAACATAGTAATTGCGGTTGCCGAACATATGATTTCTATTTTTCAAGATTTCAATTACGATTAACAGCGTAAAATCTGTATTCCGTTAGCGCGACATACATTTATGCGTCGGTTGATTTATTCATCGAGTGACACAAGAAATATTATCTTGACAGATGTCTCCGATAAAGCTAACAACCATTTCTATTTACAAATTTCTAGGGCGGTGTTTTATTCCCAGATATATTTATACATTCGACGTATCGGAAATATTAGGAACACCATAATTTAGATGTTTTTTATCTACAAGAAAAACAGCTACAGGCATATAACGCGTACACTATTAAATGGCCAAGAGATAGTTTAATGTGTTAATAACTCACTTGTCTGTACTTAAAAGGTCGCGGGGTTAAATCGGAATTCCGACACCTCCGACATTCACATAGTATTTTCGTTTGAATTATAAAATATCGAAAATTTGTTTGAGGAACATTTAAACAATAGAAATATTTTCTTAACCAGTTTAATGCGGTTATACACTAAAGATACAGGTGAAAACATAAACATATAGTCCATTGTTTTGACCGAAACACTATTATATTTTCCATCTTTAATATTTTCTCCTATAAATAGTAACTAACAAATTACGACCCATACACCTCCAGCCGCCACAAGCGCCATGCCGATCCTCCTTCAGAGGAACACTCCAGGCCACACAAATCATGCCCCCGCATAAACAAACAATCCACCAAATCACCTTTCAACAATGTTCCCATCAGACGTAAGAGAAATAGCCACATGAGCTGAACCTATGTAAGCCAGAAGGTCCAATTCCAAGTCCGTTATTTTAATTAAAATAATTAGGTACCTAACTCAACTCCAGCAAGAACTTCATGATTATATCAAAGAAATTATTCAAATTGACATAGGAACGAATACACATAAAGGTTCGAAAAAATCGATCACAAAAATTTGACATTTGATATATTTTTCTAACACCTGATGATGTCAACATAGGTTGACGAAACAGCTGTCGCGAAAAACAAAAAAATACAATTGTGTATTTACATTAACATATAGTAATTAATACGAAAGTAAACGTCCGTTTTCTAGAAATTTTATTATAGTTTATAGAAATGACAGGTTCGTACTTTTAAAGGGATTATCAAATGTGAAAATTTGTTCAACTCACTTCTAAAAATAATAATATTCATAATACACTTTTAGTAATGTGTATTAACACCACTTTATTTGGTAACGCCAACCGGTTTCGCTCCCGCCAGAGATTCGTCAGGGTGAGAGAATAAACATATTTAGTTTATTCTCTCACCCTGACGAATCTCCGGCGGGAGCGAAACCGGTTGGTGTTACCAAATAAAAGTGGTGTTAATACACATTACTAACTAACTAACTAACTAACCATCACGCCGTCTCCCCGAAAGGGTAGGCAGAAAGAATGGACTGTCACACTTTATCCGATGCGCCACTCCATCCTTCTCTTTTCGCCCCGCGGGAGACGCGGTGTGATGGGTTGCGAACCTCATCGCCACCAATAGGCATCTCCCGCGCACACTTCGATCTTCCAACATCCACAAAATAAATCTCAAACAAATAATATAAAATACAATGATATAAAATAAAATAACAAAATAAAATTAATTTAACACAAAATGTTATTTTTAGATGGTGCACATATTGTTTATTATATGATTTAATTAATGTTCCACGTATCCACTTTTTTTTTAAATTAGCAGTAATTAGGCATTTAAACAACACCAGCAAGAACTTGAAAAGAATATTGAAGAAATTATTCAAATTGTCATTGGAACAAACGAAAAATTTATTTTTGCACCTGTCAAAATTCTTTATATAAACAAAAAAACTTGTATAATTTTGACATCAAAACAGTACAAACGTATTACGTGTCACATAACTAAAAGTGTATTATTATTTTATTTAATAATGTCACACCACAAATTAAGTGCTTCATACGAAAGTTTAACAAAAAAATACGTTATTAAGGGGATTTGCAGTTTAACACCTAAAGTTTACAAAAAAATAATTGTTCAATAACTTATTCAATTGTATAAAATTAGTTAAATTCGCTCTATTTTCTATTGATAAAAAGAGGCTTTGTATCTGAGAATTTCTATTCAAATGGACCTATTTTAAGGTGCGAAACGGAACAAAGACGTCGACAAATTGAAATAGACCCTAAAAGGGAGCGTAAAAAAATAAACAAGAATTTGGCTTATCTTATAAGATTCACTGGAACGAGACAATACAACGAATTTCTTAAACAATTTACGCAAAAAATAAAAATCCAATACAAAGCTCGTAAACAGAGCAAAAATTTGCAAAACAATTCACTCGAAACGTAAAATAATATTATTGTGTGTTGTACGAAATATTTTATTCTGATTGATGCTATTTGGAAAACATCAGGATCTGTTTTTCTTTCTTCCCGAATCCATGAATACAAATAAGTATGTAGAACAAACAAAAAACATAATCGGTAAATACTGAAATTAAAGCTTATTATTACTATTATTAATATTTTATTTTAGGGGTGAAACGGGAATGAACGATAATAATAATAAATTGGATAATTTATAGAGCGCCATTTTTATGAATCACTCATCTCAAGGGCGCTGTAGGAGATGCTCCGTTTTATCAACTAGATAATAATAATAATAATGATAACAAAAATAATAAACATATTTAGTATGAGGGCTGCATCTGACGAAGTCGATCAGCCCTTCCTGTCAGGAAATGATAATTTGAAAAGGTGCGTTTTGAGTCTCGATCTAAATTCTGATTGATTCTCAATGCACTTAAGGTCTGCTGGAAGACTGTTCCAGGCTGAAGGGAGGGCTACCGCGAAGGCTCGGTCGCCAAAATTGGGCATGGACAGCGTTTTGGCACAGTCAATCTATCTGATCGCAGAAGACTTAGCTGATCGCAATGTAGACTGTCTAGCATTCAGGTTCTCGTTGATGCAGAGTTCAGATATACGAGTATATAAGCTGGTGCCATTCCATGCAACGCCTTATAGACCGTCCAGCAGAGCTTCAATTGTATCCTTTCTGGACATTTCAGCCAGTGGAGCTCCTTAAGATGCTGACAGATGTACGACAGAAAATCAAATACTGATATAAGAAAGAAGTGTAGAGCGAAAGAAAGTATCATATTATGAAGAAAATTGTGAAAGGATCGCTGCGTTGGTTCTGACATATGGAGCGCATAGATGGAGAAAGAATGTTCAAGAAAGTATACGTTAACGATATAAATGGAGTACGGAGTCGATGTCTTCTTCTCCGGTCTCAATCTTAAGATTGGTCTGCAGCAAGGCGACGCATCTCCACTTCCACTCCACTCGGTCCTCGGCAACTCTCTTTAACTCCGCATAAGAGGTGCAGTCCATATCTTGGCAAATCTGGTCTAGAAGATCCCTCTACCATTCCCTCCAATACATCATGCAGGAAACATTCGTGTCGCAACACATGACAATCCATCTCGCGCGCCTTTCCGCTATGGTGTTCAACATGTGCCTATTCTCAATTCTGATTCTTCAACTCTGCTGAGAACCTCCTCATTTGTGACGTGGTCCCTCCATGAAACATGGGCAATTCGTCGGTAGGTCCACATTTCAAATGCCTCCAGCCTTTTGCGCTCTCTTTCGCTCAGGCAGTCGAGGTAGACCGAGGAAAACATGGCATGATCAAATTAATCAATTATAAAGGTTGGTCATGTTAGAAGTCGGAGGAATCGACGTGCGTGCATGACTCGTTGTATGAATGTGTAGAAAAACTAAAGAGGTGTGTCAGGATAGAGTAGTGTTGCGGTCCATTCTCTGCCTAAACCTGCGGGCAAACGGCGTGATGGTTTGTTGTTATTGTTGTTGTTCAAATTAGATTTGATTTAATGCAAATATGAATTTTATTTTTGTGAAAAAGATTTATCATGAGGGGATATAGCAAGTTTAATTAAACAAGTTTTGAGGACTTCCGAAATGGAGACACTGAGAACGATAGCAGGCAAGACACTGAGGGATCGCGTGAGGAACACCAGAACAAGAGAGAGATGTGAGGTTGAGGATATTATAAGATGGAGCAGACAGCGAAAAAGGGACTAGTACGGTCATGTTCAAATAATGGACACCACCAGATTCCCCTATATTGTATTGCATAATCAACCTCATGGGACTCGTCCTCGTGGAAGACCTCCTAAAAGATGGAAGGACAGCTGGGAATCTACCTTACAGGAGGAGCAACACTCTGGAGAACAGACCACATAGGTCTACAATAAGGAAGAAGAAGAAGAAGATTATAGCGTGTATAAGTATAGTAATTCGTATTCCGAAGTTATTTTCCTCGGTACCTACTTGTCCCCGCAACAAGTAAATTATTCCTTCTTTCCCGCGGCCTTACTCGGACGGGCGCCAGGCGTCAATCATCTGATTTCTTGAACTCCGGGTAACCCCGGTCTCACCTACCCAGCACACAGCACACCTCGACCGCATCTATTTATTTACACTGTGTTGTGAACAGTCACAGTGTGACACCTCCGCTGGACCGAGACGTTAGCTAGTTACTAGGGGGAGATGGTGGCCGGAATATTAATCGCATCTCGGTGGTGCAAAGTATTAGGGGCTTAGAACAAAATTTTAACGAATACGCTGTCTGAATATTAGCACCCGCCTAGTTCAATCCAAATTTTTTTACTTAAAATTGAATTAAATAACTTTTTTTTCCTTAAATCACACTGATGAAAAGAGATTTGAATTCCTAGAAATGCGAATTTATCAGTTCTTCCGAAATGGAAACGAGGGGTGGTGAATATCCTATATACGTATACGAGTATATCGTATATCGTAAAAGTAAATTTTACATTGGACGTGATGAGAATTAATTTTATCGTGCTTCTACAACAAACCATCACGCCGTTTTCCGAAGGAGTTGGCAGAGAGAATGGACCGCCACACTACTCGATCCTGACATACATCTCTAGATTCTTCCACATTCGATTGTTCCGACTTATAATATTCTTATATTTTCATTCGACACTCTACCATACACCGATTTTCCACAAATTGGTTGAAGGAGCTTTATTTTCTACTGAATTTATTCTACTTTTATCCTTCCTTTTGCCTTCAAGAAAACCACGTTATGTGTAAACACGAAAAGCACACAAGGTCAGCTCCCCCCAACGTTGGCGATCACTACAGCAAAGGCATCTCTGTCCTGCGCCACTTGGAAGAGGTTCTGAGCTCTTGTTATTTCTGTCCACTCTTTAATGTTCCGCAGCCAGGACAGCTGCCTTCTTCCAACTCCCCGACGTATATCCACTTTACCCATTAATGTCTGTCGAAGGATGTGGTATTTTTCTCCCCTTAGCACATGACCCAAATACGTGACCTTTCTAATTTACACACTCGACAACAGCTTTTATTGGCTCTGGCTCTATGTAGTACGTCTGCATTACTGACCCTATTGGTCCACGGTATACGGAGTATTCTGCGGTATATCCACATCACAGATTGCTTAGTTTAAATAAACCATAAGTGTTTATAAAAGGTCAACACAGATATAGGTCTTGGTAAAGTTAAGCTGCGTTATCTTGTTATTCAATGGAAATTAATGGAAAATTTATCCGAGTATATATAGGTTAAGATAACTGAAAATTCTTATTTAACTACAGTGTTACAATGGGAACCTCTTTTATTGTGTATTTCTTTGCTTAATTGACTTAAATTGACTTTTTTAAACGGTTACGCTGTAACAATAAAGTAAAGTTTGTATAATAGTATGTATCAAAGTTAAACAACTTAAACCAACTGGAAAAAAAATTCTTGTAGGTTCTGTGCTTATTTCGTGATACTAAAATAAAAATATACATGTTTCATGGTTGGCAAGAACATAATATATGTCACATCTAAAATGGCAATGGGCAGGTCAAAATGGACAAGAAGACTGCTGACTTAGAGACCTTTGCCGGCAAAGAGAAGTGCAGGGCGACCGCAACTACGGTGGAAGGATGATCTGAACAGACATATCTGAATAACCTGGATGTAGTCTGCACAAGACAAGAGTGACAAGGAAGCGAATGTTGGAGGCATTTGTCCAGGAGTGGACAGTAATAGGCTGCGGAAGAAGAAGAAGAAGAAAAAAATCTTTAAATGTATCTGTGGATATGAGCTTACTCCGTGATACAATGGAAGTAACTTCGTGATGAATTAAACTTATACATATAATCTAGAAACAAAAATATGAAAATATAACTTTTTGTCCCTGATAGATTTCTCCGTCAGCGACATCACAGATTGTTTTACCTACCGGCCACCAGAACCAATCTGCCTCTGGTGACACTGGTGGGAAGAGCAATAAGTCTGCTGAATGCGGTCTTCTCGGCGTTCGACGTCTTTCATATTAGTGAAGGTACGTTCAGGAGACAAATACTCTTGACTTTAGAAAGTATATTGTCTTCCTAATGTCGAACCATCTCTAATGCGTTCCTGGTATTACGTTGTATTTTTTTTTAATATTTTACCTGTGCTCAATAGATGCCTTAAACATTTTGCTGTTTGTAACGTATTTTGAGTTAATAAACTGATTTGATTTGATATATACAGGTATAGCAGAGCTAATTGTTACCTATTCAGTTGATGATATCTAGCCGTCATATGTATAGTGGTTTTATAAAGAAAGAACAATGTATAATTTTAGCAATCTCAGCCCTCTACCCAATGTTAGCTAGAAACAGTAAACTAAGCATCGACAATAAACTCCTGATATACAAAACGGTTATAAGGCCGATCTTCACTTATGCAGCCCCAATCTGGGGCTATGCAGCTTCGAGTCACATACAAAAACTCCAAATCCTGCAAAATAAGGCTATCCGTTTATCGCTTGGTGCGCCTTCATGGACCAGGATTACACAACTGCACCTAGAATCGGGAATCCCGATGATAGATGAATTCATTCTGAAACTTGCCGAACGTTTTTACAAAGGACTCCCTTCACATCCCAACCCCACAATAAAAGACCTCTCTAATTACGACCCAAACACTTCCAGCCGCCACAAGCGCCCAAAATCGATTCTCCTTCAGAGGAACACTCCGGGCCACACAAATCATGCCCCCGAATAAACTAACAACTCACCAAATCACCTTCCAACAATGTTCCCATCAGACGTAAGAGGAATAGCCACATGAGCTGAACCTCTGTAAGCCAGAAGATCCAAGTCCAAGTCCCAATTTTTCTAATAACAGAACTACTAAAATGAGGGATTTGACAAATGATCGATTGCCATATTCGACCTATATAGCAAACGCGCGATAGAGAGCGCAATCTATCGACTGATTCTTGAAACTGGTGTGTTCCTAAATTCATTTGCCTGAGTGAGTATAACAAAAAAAAACGACTGTAACTAAATGGCAAGAAAAATTTAAACAACCGCGAAGTTATGGATATCACGGAGTTCAGTTTACTAATAACAAAAACTAGTTTTTTTTTCTATGTAAAGTTTAATAGTAGATAGGGGATAATAAAATAGCACTTTGAAAATGCCTCAGCGCCCTTGAGATGAGTAATTCATAATAATGGCGCTCTATAAATTATCCAATTTATTATTAATATTATTATTATTAAGTAGTCATTTTAATTATATTGTGATGACCAATGTTAGCATAAGATTACTAACAAGCCATTTTACTAACAAACCGCGATTTTACTAACAATGCTACTAACATCATATTTTATGTAGTGGTCACGATACAGGCCATGCCTAGTGTGACAACTACAGTCCATAAACTTTCTTATTTATTATTGTTATAACATGTAAATAAATAAATAAAATAAAATAAGTATGGTGAAAGTGTCACCCTATAAAAAGGATATAAAATACTTATTTCAGTACATAATATTTGTTTTTTTATGACCTTGATATTTACGGATACAAAATAATACTTTTCCGCTTAAATGAGTTTATTTATCTAGACATATTCTTCGAAGGGAAAATAAATCCAGTACTTTTATTATAGAAAATACGACATACAGGTAGGCCAACAATGTTTTAAAAAAAAAATACAACGTATAAAAATATAATGTTTTCGATGTGTATTTATACTATGTTATTTGTATCTTGGGAATAACTTGAGATTAATGAATAAAAGTGGAAAAATACCGTTAATATTTATAAATAAATACATAATAATGTATATTTATGCTCGCTTTATAAAAAAAAACTAACTAAATATCACGCCGTCTCCCCGAAGGGGTAGGCAGAAAGAATGGACTGCCACACTTTTCTTTTCTGACATATTTCTCTCGCTTCTTCAACATTCATACAGCGTGTCATGCAAGCGCGTCGATTTCTCTGATTAATATAAAACAATATAGTTTAATAGTGAATACTCTTAAATATAATACATTCTAACATTTCCTTAAGGTAGTCGTTCGAATTGGTTGAAGTAAAATCGATGACTGTTAAAAAAATACTGTATTAAAAAGTTTATTTTCCTTTTTATGAAAAGTAACAATAGTTGCAAACAAATATATATGTTTATTATTTTTTAAATGGTGTTCTGTATTATTGCTATTGCGGGGAAGACTCAACGTGTTCGTGTAAGGAATACCGGAATGCAAAAGGCATGTGAGGTTTAAGATGTGATCAAATGGGGGCGACAGCGTCGACGATACTTGTACCAACATGTACAGAAAATGAATCATGCAAGAATCACATACATAGCTGCTCATGGACCAGATGGATAGGGTTCATTAGGGAGACTCCCAAAACAGTGGAATGATAGCTAGAATTCAGCATCGTAGAAGAGAATCCTGTAAAAACAGACTCTATTATTTTCCTTTATTAGTTTCTATAGTATTATCCATGCTGATGTTTATTTCAAGGATATTATAGCTATGCCGTACAAGGGCTATAAATATGTTCCGAATAGAATAGAATGATAAAAAAATTATATGTTAACGATGTAAATGGAACCAGAAATAGAGGAATACCGAGGAAAACGTGGCACGATCAAATAAATCAAATCGACGCGCGTGCATGACACGATGTAAGAATGTTGAGGAAGCGAGAGAAATATGTCAGGAAAGAAAAGTGTGGCAGTCCATTATTTCTACCTACCCCTTCGGAGACGGCGTGATGGTTAGTTAGTTAATATGTTTCGACATTTGATTTACGCCCAAAGAAACTATGGAAAACTTCAGCCGAAATATTTAAGGAATGTACATGGAAAAATCTACAGCAAGTTAAGGAAGAAGACGATGATGTTAAGTTATAACTATTGATCCACCTCTATTCGGCTTTTAAACAACTTGGACTTGAACTTGGATCTTCTGGCTTAGAAGTTCAGCTCATGTGGCTATTCCTCTTACGTCTGATGGGAACATCGTTAGAAGGTGATTTGGTGGATTGTTAGGAATTATCAGTTTGATCGTTTAAATTAATAATGTAAAAACACAAGTGTGGTGCTGTTAAAAGCACATATAATATTACGTCTGTACACGATATGAACAGAGTGAATGAGTTTTTAGGCTTCATGTGTCCGGAAACATAAACACTGGAGTTATAATGATCCACCTACTCATTTAAAAGCATATTCGTACATTTTTATAACGAATAATTTATTTTTACGATGACATCACCGGCGCCATGTTGCACGCTGCCAATGTAACGGAAAAATATGATCTCGATTCAAGTACGAACACGCTACTGCAGTTGGCTCAAGGTTAAGCTGTCTAGGAATGTAATAATTATAATGTTTCAATATTATTTTTAAATTATAACAGTCGTGAACAGAACGCGTTATTTTAATCAATAAATAGCGAGGAAATGACAAGTTAATTATTATGCAAACAACATATGAAATTGATGCTTCGTATAATGCATTTAAAAAAATATATATATATATATATTTGACTATTGCAAGGTGGGGCTTGGTCAGTAATGTGTACCAACCCAAAAAAATTACATAATTTAAATATTAATAACGAAAATATTTCAAAGGTTTAAACACCAGGGACACACTGTGGAAAATTTATGATTCTGCATGTTCTATGATACATGTTTAGACGCAAACGGCTATGGATCGGTCACACCCTGAGACGAAACCCAGTCTGCATTAGACTGGTCCCCTATAGGGGGAAAGAGGAAGCGAGGCAGACCTAGAGCAACCTGGAAAACAACCCTGCAGGACGAGGTTAAAGCAGCAGGCCTCACTTGGGATGATATTAGGCATCAGGCATGCAATAGAGTCGGGTGGAGAAGGTTCCTTGAGGCCCTATGCACCACGGATGTGTGACAGAACAAGAAGAAGACAATATGTTCATTATTCGTTCTGATTAACGTGACATTCAAGATATATATTTTAAAATTATTAATGCTTAAATAAGGCTCCGTAAACCAGAAGATCCAAGTCTGTCTAGCGATACGTACATATATCAAAACTTGTTAAATCTGAATTAAATCTGCAGTGGTCTACATCGACCCGCAGGGGTCGATTTCAACGTTCAAGGGGTCTACGACAATTGGAGAAAAAAAATTGGGGCTCCATGGGGGTCCATTAAACGGTTCAACTAAATTGAAGCCGAACATTGAAATTTTGATATCATAGCATCAGGCTTTTCCCTCCTAGTAATTAGAACATTGATTTGTTTGTGTTTTTATTTTAAGTAAAAATGTTGAATATATAAAAAATAAATTACTAAATTGTATGTCTACAATTTAGTAATTTATTTTTTATATATTCATCTATAAGTAAAAAAATGTTTTTGAGACTGACACAGAGCTAAATCAGCCCAATAGAAAAAAGAAAGCCGGAATTCGTTGTCAAAAACTAATTTTATAGTTATAGATGAATGTGTAAAAAAAACAATAATAGGGAAGCAGGGGGTCTTCACAAAATAGAAGAAATCACCAAGGCTTCAACGATCACCAAGGGGACATAAAAGTTTGGGAACCTCTGGTGTATTTGGTTGTAGAAAGAATGCCAGAAGGTAGAGCACCAAAAATTATGTCTAGATGGGAGCCGCGCGAAAAGAGACCAAGAGGCAAACAAAAGAGGATGAATGGAGAGAGATGGCCAGAAACAGAAGCCAGTTGAGGACTGTCGTGGAGTAGACCAAATCCCATACCAGGATGTAGTACCGAGAAAGAAGAAAAAAAGTGTGTTGTAATTATTATTAGTATTTAATTTAAAAATTGCGTCGTATATTGTCGAGTCTTGGTTGCCATAGGAGTTCACATTCGATATGGAGTGATGAGGGTGAAAATAATATTTGGTTGAATGAACAACCATGCGATTACAAACTTAACATTGACAGATTGAAACAAAATGACTCAACGAATTATAATCTCATAGAATAGCTTCAATATACCTAAAAAGGTTGATTATTTATAAGAAGATGGTGAAAGTGACGAGTCGGTAAATACAATACTCAAGTGTTGAGTATCCAAGAAAGTTTTTTTTAAATAAACCTTAAAAGAACCCGAGGAATTTATTGTACAATGAATATCTTCTAAATCAACATATTAACTCTTTGTGCGTGAATTATGTGTATTTAGAAAGTATAAGTACATTATTCTCATATGGAATAAGTACAAAACTGATCACGGCCATTAAGTCGCTATACACGGAAAGCACTGCTAGTGTCAGAGTAAATGGAGATCTTACAGCCTGGTTTGATATCAATAAAGGTGTCAAACAAGGTTGCGTAATGTCCACGTGGTTATTTAATATGTATATGGACAATTGTATGAAAGAGCTGAAAGGGTTGGATGTAGGTGCCAAAATTAGCGGAGTGTCAGTAAGCTGTCTCTTGTATGCGGATGACGCTGTCCTTCTTGCTGACAACGAGCATGAACTACAAGTCCTGGTGAATTGTATGTATGAGGTATGCATGCGAAATGATCTGATGATGAATGTTAATAAGTCCAAGGTAATGATTTTTGAAAAGGAAGAAACCATGACAGTCTGCAACATTAGCGTGAATGGTGAAAACTTGGAGCAAGTAGTTGAGTTTGTGTATTTAGGTAGTATGTTACAAGAGATGGAAGAGTGGAGAGGGATATTGAAAGAAGGGTTGGGGCAGGCAACAAAGTTGTCATCGCAAACAAAAACCTATCCAAAAAAGCTAGAATGGCAGTGCACAATGGTGTTCTTCTACCGACCCTTATATATGGAAGCGAAGCATGGAACTGGCAAAGGAAGGATGAAAGTAGAATAAATGCAGTAGAAATGAGATCTCTTAGACGAATGTGTGGATATTCTGTGTATAATAGAGTGTCGAATGAAAATATAAGAAGTGAATGCGGTGCGAATGATGGTGTCATGAACAAAATAATGAAAGGATCATTAAGATGGTTTGGACATATGGAAAGAATGAATGAAGAAAGAATGGTAAAAAAATTATATGTTAATGATGTAAATGGTACCAGAAATAGAGGAAGACCGAGGAAAACGTGGCACGATCAAATAAATCAAATATTGAATGTCGGCCATGTGAGGAGTCAGAGAAATCGACGCGCGTGCATGACACGATGTATGAATGTTGAGGAAGCGAGAGAAATATGTCAGGAAAGAAAGGTGTGGCAGTCCATTCTTTCTGCCTACCCCTTCGGGGAGACGGCGTGATGGTTAGTTAGTTAGTTAGTTAAGTACATTATTATTAAGTTTCTCGATTAGTCAACTACGAAACATTAATATGCTTAAAATGACTAAAAAATATATATCTGTACGTAATTTTTCAACTAGGAGCCGACTCCATTATACGCTTATTTATACATTTATAATTTTAAAGCCAATTTTTTTTTAAATTTTATTATTATTTTTCGAATGTTTTACACCTTCATCATCTTCGAAACATGTTGAGAAAAATAAACTCAAAAGTGGAAAAACAGTATTTTAATTATTAAAATAATTCGTCATTATGGAATTCCACAGTGTTCCACGCCTCAGGGGGAGCAAACCCTTAATTTTTTTTCAAATTCGTTCTTTTTTCCCTTCATATTTCGAAAGTATAATATATTGTTAGAATAACGAAAAGAGGAAACATTGAAATAATAAGAATTTATGGAGTTATCGCAATATCGTCATTCCTATTATACTAGTGGGCCAGTTTCTGGTCGGAGCGCTTAGGGAGGAACAACCCTTCTTTCGCAAAACCTTTGTATAATATTTTCACCTTATTAGTTTTGGCAAAGCATTGACTATATTTAAATCGGAAATAAAGTTACATTGCATTAATAGGACATTGCGTATAACTGCATGTATACGAAATGAAAGTGGTCCAAGCATTATAGTCAGTTTTGATGGAAAAATTGTCGTGTGTACGAGTATTTATTTCTTTTAAAACTAAAATACCAAACCATCCTAAAAGAACTCGAGGTAATATCGCTCGAAAATATTTAAAAAAAAAACATTATCTATCTATAAATAAATGCGGAGAGAATTTCGGGCCAGGAAGAGAAAGCTATCTCTTCGAAAAAAATATCAAAACTTGAAGATTACTCCATTATTTGGCGACGAGATTAAACATCATATCCAACTTTTTTATAAAGAGTTATCCAGAGATGATTTACTTGAAATATGCTTGGGTGGCTAAATGCTAATTAAAGTTTTAACGCGACAGACGTCCAAAGCAATTGCATTCTGGGCTAAAAATCATTGAAATCTCTGCTGTTGCTGGGTTATATAATGAGGGCTAGACCTCCATTCTGAGAGTTATGAATAAGTTAAATATAAATATTCGCACCTAATACAAAGTTTTCGGCAAAAACACTGATGAGGCACGAGTAGCGCGGCCGAACCGGATGAATCTTTCTGCAACAAAAACAGCTCGTGCAGTCCGAAAACTACAGCAAGTGAAAGATAACCAGCTTTTCGAGTAAGCTGAAGGTTTATTATTTGCGCTTGGAATCGCTGATTGATCGGTAAGTCCCTCAAACCAATATTTTTATCGGATTGAAAATTTAAACGTGATTATCTCCTATTTTTTTTATATTCTTTTTAAATCATTTTAAGGTTCCGTTAGCTGCACATGTCTGTAACCGAGAAATATGTTAAGATATTTATTCAGAACTAACTAACTACTAAAAACTAGTCACATGTCTGTAACCGAAAAATATGTAAATATATTTATTCAGATTAATAGAAAATCCAGTACAAGTGCAGCAATTTTCGATGTCACGTAAAAGACGCCTAAAAGAATACCCTACAACGCCGCCATTTTGTTTTATAAATATTTTTTTCCTATACTTCAGAGCATTATTAAAATAATGTCAAAATTTTTTAAATGATGCGTTAATTTTATCACCTTTAAAAAAATCATAAAAAATTACACATTTTCGGGCGTCCAAAGGGTTTGCTCCAATTAAGTTTATTGAAAAAAATTATATTAGGTAGGTAGACGGTACAAAAAAATCAAAAGGTTAAATGATTCATTAAATAATGATTACTTTAGTTAAAACCTTGACATCGATAAGTAATGGGCGGAAGTGTAATAGTTTTTACAAGTAACCTTTTCGGATGCTTCATACGAGTATTTTGAAAATAATTAAATAAGTAATTGAAAACATCATTCATGTATAATTTAAAAGTTCAGTTACACGACGGGTGATGTTTATAAGAGAGAAGAAAAAATACGCATTCGATTACCGCAGAACAACTAGGCGAAATGAAAAGGCGAAGAAATAATTTAATGAACACGGAACATATTTTATACAACACCGTTATTTGTTTGAAAATCGAAATAAGATAGCACCAAATGCGATGCTGGCATACATCCGGGAATAATATATCACATTATAACCTCTACTTTATACATATTAAACTGGTTGTCTACGCGTTTAAGTATCTAATTTGGGAATTCACCAAACACGCGAATAAAACATTTAGAATCTAATATGCGATCATTCTCTCGGCATTTTTGCGGTGGAAGTCACAAGTATGGCTAAACTTGAAGCTAAAAGTAATGTCGTGTCAGAGAAAGTTTGAAAAGCTAACAATACCGTAGTAAATAAATTGTATATTAATGTCGTATGCGCAATATTGCTGAAGAATTTGAAACGAATCCAAAGATATAAAAAAAATACTGTTAAAATAAACACTGTTATAATATCACAATTTCTTTTTATTCACTGAGTGTCGCGAGAGCTGTTTCGCCAACCGATGTTGGCATCATCAGATGTTTAGTTTATTATAACACCTGATGATGCCAACATCTGTTGGCAAAACAGCTGTCGCGACACTCTCAGTGAATAAAAAGAAATTGTGATATTATAACAGTGTTTTAAATTTTAACAGTAATAATGTTAAAGTAGCATAGTGTTTCGGCCAAAACAATGGACTATTTAATTTAATAAATTATATAATTTGTAATTATTATATTGACAAACAACTTGATATTGTTGTAACACCTGATGATGTCAACATAGGTTGGCAAAATATCTGTCGGGAAAATTTCATAAAATTAAATTATGATACACATAACAGTATTTAAAATTTAAACATTTACCAAAAAAACGATCAAAACAGATTAATTTAACTACGTACCTTGGGGAAAATTACGTATTTCTGCTCTAGACAGACATCAATTTTGATAATATTGTTACGTGCGCTTGCCTCGTGGGGCAAGAATGCCCCTTTGTTATAATGCCCAGGATTTCTTTAGCAAAAACCTATTCCCGTCGAGAGTTCCGACCGAAGTCATCTCCTCTAGACAATGTCACCGGAACAGGACGAAGTCTGTCTGGAGTCTGGAGCGGCGTGCGTCTGACCCAGGCACGCCGAGATAGCATTCAACGCAGAGATGCTGCATTTGAAAGACAAACGTATATATAATCCTAGCACCACTACTCTTGGGGATGAAACGGATAACAGTGATATTTACATTATATTACATGTATAATCCTTATACCTACACCAAGAAAGCTAAGGTATTGCTGGGTATATGGAATTGTTCCCGCAATCTAGTTGTTTTGTGCGTCTAAGTCTATTAATAGAAGAGATAGTTATAGGAAGCAAATAGAGAGAGCTGGAATTCAAACTGGATCACAGTAAATACAATGTATGTAACGAATTAAGGTAATTGACGTTGCCCAATACATTATATTAAAGGATATACCCCAGAATTTAGGAAAGTTAATATTACCAGGAACTAGCAAAAAATATGAATACAATGTTTACATGGGTAATGAATACTAAATGACGTTATACCGTATTCTGCTATTTCAACTCGTGTATAAAAACAACAACTGGTTTGATTTCCTGACGATGCTAACATCGGTTAGTGAAACAGCTGTCGCGACAAAATGTAATCATTTGTTCTATTTATGACAAAGTTTTTTTTTTAAATAAGAATGTGCGGGTAAACGTTGTATGATAGAATACCGAACGACGAAATAAGAAAGAAATGTAAGGCAGATGACTGCATCATGGATAAAATTAAAAAAGGATCCCTGAGATGGTTTGGACATATGGAACGAATGGATGAGAGTAGAATGGTTAAAAAGTTGTACACAAGCAGCGTGAGTAGAAAAAGAAGCCAAGGATGACCGAGGAAAACATGGCATGACCAAATTAATCAATTACTAAAAAGCGGCCACCAAGCGGCGAAGTCGGAATAATCGACGTGCGTGCATGGTACGATGTATGAATGTAGAGGAAACCCGAGAGGTATGCCAGGACAGAGCATTGTGGCGATCCATCCTCTCTGCCTACTCCTCCGGGGAAATGATGTGATGGTTAGTTAGTTAGTTTTTTTTTAAACAGTTAATAATGTTGAAATATCAAAGTGTTTCCACCAAACAATGGATTATTTAAAATCCGTTAACGTTGAATCATTCCTTTTTTTTATTTAAAGGAGTAATTGGGTTGTATAAGAAAAATTGTGAACTAAAAGGATCGCCTTATGTAGTAATAGATTTAGTACTAATTAATATCAATTCATAATTTTCTTGAAAAGTATAATCATACTTCAATGAAACATCTCAAAGATCTCATTAATTTCTTTACGAACGGCAAATCCGTAAAGAAGAGAGATTAGGTTCTACACCAATGAACACAATATTAATTTTATAACATTATGAATGAAGACAGAATGGTGAAGAAAATATATGAAAACGACGAGAACAGGGCTAGAAATAGAGGAAGGCCGAGGAAAACGTGGCACGATAAAATCAATCAAATATTAAAGTCGGCCACGAAAGGAGATGAAGAAATCGACGTACGTGCATGACACGATGTGTGAATGTAGAGGAAGCTAGAAAGGGATGCCAGGATGGAATAATGTGGCGGTCCATTATTTCTCCCTATCCCTCCGGGGAGAGGGCGTGATGGTTAGTTAGTTAGTTAGTTAGTTAGTTAATATGTTCCGACATTTGATCTACCCCCAAAGAAATCCTTGAACCGATATCGTCAGCACCATAAATGTTCTCCAGGGAGCAAGAGCTGGTAGAGAATTCTTGGCCAATATTGAAGCCAGCAAGGTGTCATATTGATGTCCCAGGATTAGGGGAGAAAAATATAAAATGATGCACCTGATATTTTTCTTCTTCTATCATATTCCTTACGATTGAGGGTCGTGTCCATCCTGTAGGCCATTGACCATGGCACTCCATGCGTTCCTGTCAGTCTCCAGGCTGCACTTGATCGTCGAAGGCAAAATAGAGGGTAGACATGGTGTTGGCAGGACACTGATCTCCTGGATCCACAACATAAGGGACTGGAAAGGGTAAATGGCTTGAAGTGCGTCGAGGGCTGTTTCGAGCTGCGAGGGTCAGAGACACCAACTCTCAAATGATAGTCAACGCAGGTAAAACCTGACATGACACCGAAAGAAGAACAGAAGTATAATCTCAGTATCGATTGTAATTTTTAACTGTTAAAATTTATAACACTGTTTTTGTGATATCACAATTTTTTCTATTTTTCGCGGCAGCTGTTTCGCCAAGCGATGATGGCATCATCAGATGTTATAAAGATTAAATTGAAAGACTTACTATTTATAACTAAATACGTTTGTGCTGTTTTGACAGCTGTTAAAAATAATTTAGGCGATTTTTCGAACCTTGATGTGCATTTGTTCCAATGTCAATTTGAATAATTCCTTTGATAACATTTTGAAGTTCTTGCTGGAGTTGAGTTAGGTACCTAATTACAGTTAGTTAAAATAACGGTTAGTTACTATTTATAGGGCAAAAACCATTTAATATGATTAGTCATAGTTCAAATTCTTCTTCTTCTTCTTCCTCAGCCTATTCCCGTCCAATCCTGGACAAATGCCTCCTCCATTCGCTTCCATTTCACTCTGTCTTGTGCAGAATGCATCCAGGTTATTCCAAAAAGTCTGTTCAGATCATCATTCCATCGTAGTTGCGGTTGTCCTGCACTTCTCTTTGCCCTCCACGGTCTCCAAGTCGGCAGTCTTCTTGTTCATTTTTCGTCTGAGCTTCTGGCTACGTGACCTGCCCATTGCCATTTTAGAGTCGCCACCCGGTGGATGATGTCAGTGACCTTTGTTTTTTCTCTTATCGTATCGTTTTTGACTCTCTCAGGCTTATTCCTAACATGGCTCTTTGGGTTACTCGTAGTTTCTCGGCACTTTGTTTGGACAATGTTATAGTTTCAAGACCATAAGTACGAACTGGTAGAACTCAGGCTTCATAAACATTTCGTTTCAGGTTGATCGGTATTTTACGGTTTTTATGTTCAAATTCTTTCTTATTCTTTCCGTGTCCTGTCAGGTCTCCCCAACGTTGACTATCAACCTTGAGTAGGCCTCCCTATCCTGGGCAGCTCGGAACAGCTCCCCCACGGTCCTCAGCCCCGTCCACTCTCGGATGTTCCTCAGCCAGGAAACCCGCCTTCTCCCAACACCTCGTCGACCCCCAATCTTACCCTCCAAAATCAGATGTAACAGTGCGTACTTTTCGCCTCTCAGAACATGGCCCAAGTAGGACACCTTACGGACTTTGATGTTGCTTAGCAACTCTCTGTCAACTCTAGCTCTATGGAGAACTTTTGTGTTGCTGACCATGTTCAAATCAAGTATGCGAAATCTGTTGACAATTTTACAAACAAATATAACGGGAAATGTAATTTTAACTAGTGAAACGAACAGACAGGTTAAATGTTTTAAATGGAAGTTAGGGCGACTAGGAGCACATAACTGGGCCGATATTTTTTGTCCAATTAATGGGTCGGAATGTTAGGGCGATCGTGCCGGTCTGGCCGTCATGCCGGTCTGTCGTTAGCGCGTCCCACAGGCCGGAGCATGACTACAATGAATATTTATTGAACAAGACGTGAAGATTTGCTCGATTAATAAACAATCTTAATATAGAAGTGCAATGATGCGCTATGATACTGGGACAGTTGCGTAACAAGCGCGCCATACAGGGATGTCCAGCGATTTCAGTGACGCATTATTACTCGTACTTATTTTAGTCCAATCACTTGTATTAGAATAAGGATGAAAGTAGGATAAATGCCGTAGAAATAAGGTCAATAAGGAGGATGTGCGGAAAAACAATGTATGATAGAATATCTAATGATGAAGTCAGAAAGGAATGTAAAGTGGATGAATGCCTGATAAATAAAATCAAGAAAGGGTCACTAATTGGACATATGGAACGAATGGATGAGGGAAGAATGGTTAAAAAGATAAATACAAGTAGTGTGAATGGAAAAAGAAGTCGAGTAAGGGCAAGAAAGACATGGCATGACCAAATTAATCAATTACTGAAAGGCGGCCATGTTCAAAGTAGGAACAATCGACGAGCGATGTGTGAATGTAGAAGAGGCGCGAGAGTAATGTCAGGATAGAACAATGCGGCGATCCATCCTCTCTGCCTACCCCTCCGGTGAAACGACGTGATGGTTAGTTAGTTAGTTAGTTAGTATAATACAAATTATTCATTGATAATGATATTTTAATGATGTAATAACTTTATACAGGGTTAAACGAGATTCACAATGGACCCTGCATTACAGTATGCTGCGCGCTCTCCGCCCTGTCACAAAAACGGTTGAGCGCATGAAAAATATGTTTGGAACAAAATTTGTTATAAATTTTATGCTCGACAATTTTTATAAGAGATGTTATACATCATTGGAGCTGAAGAAACCAAGATAATCGCGAAAAACCGAATTTTGTTACCTTTGACCTTGAATAACTTACGACGCAGACACTAGCTTTTATGAGGCTTTTGAGACAACTTTTAGAACTCCAAAATGAACGTGTATACGAGTTTCCAGCTTATTATCTCTCATTCCGACGTTTATCACTTATATGACTGGACTATTAATAGTTATTTATTGTTTCTTGAACAATGATGTAAAACTCCATATTAAATAATTAATACGAATTTCTAGAATTTTTATTATATTTTATGGGAATGACATGTTTCGCCCTTCTAAGGCATTATCAAATGTCATTATCAAACATTTGATAATGCCTTAGAAGGGCGAATCATGTCATTCCCATGAAATATAATAAAACTTCTAGAAAACTAACGTTTTCATTCGAATTAATTATTTATTGTTTCTTGAACAATGGTGTAAAACTCATTTTTAGAAGTTTTATTATATTTTATGGGAATCACATGTTTCATCTTTCTAAGGAAGGCGAAACATGTCATTCCCATAAAATATAATAAAACTTGTAGAAAATAAAAGTTTTCATTCATATTAATTATAGCGACAACTTACTTGTAAAAAGAATAAATTCTTAATTTTTCGAGAATTTGAATTAAATAAAGAAAACTGTCCCGTTTCAGTAACGAATCATTTCCATTTTTATGTTTCTTTGTACTAACTAACTAACCATAACGCCGTTTCCCCGAAGGAGTAGACAGAGAGAATGGACCGCCACTGTTCTACACTGTATATAAATCTTGCCCATTTACAACATACACACACCATGATACGCACGCTCGTCGATTGTTCCGACTTCGAACATGGTCGAATTTTAGTAATTGATTAATTTGGTCATGCCACGTCTTCCTTGGTCTTCTTTGACTTATTTTTCCATTCACACTACTCTTGTTATATATTTCTAACAATTCATACCTTATCCAATCGTTCCATATATCCTAACCATCTGTGATCATTTCTTAATTTTATTAGAACGCACCCATGCGCCTGATGATTTTAATAATTTCAAAAGTTTAAAGTTAACCACGATCAGTTTCGAAAAGCAATCGTTCACAGTAGAGTAAAACTGTAATGTTGCACAACCTGATAGGAACAACCGAAACTGATAGGATAGGTACCATTTGATTGCAGGTTAGAAAAAATATCACAAATTCTATAACGTTATCGACAAATACATTTTTTTATGGTATATATTTAACTAATCCTATTTCAAGCCATTGTGACACAAGACAACCCTGCTGCATGCGCCGTTAAGGCCTTGTTAAAGTTATTAACTCAAAATGAATATTATCACGTTCGTTTATCGTTGATGATTTTGCATTCGATCCAATAGAAACAGTTTTATTGTATATATATATATACATTTAAACATTTAAATTGTATATATACATCTAGACACGAATAGAAACATTAAAACATACAAGATTCTTAATATTTAAAGAGCTTTCTATAATTAGCAAGTCCTTTTATACTAAATATAAAATATTTTTGAGGATTTTTTGAAAATCCAATAAAGAAAACTGTAATATCCAATCAATCAAATATTAAATTTTGGCCACGCAAGGATTCAGAGAAATCGACGTGCGTACGTGACACGATGTATGAATGTAGAGGAATCGAGAGAAATATGTCAGGAAAGAACAATACTGCGATCCACTGTTTCTGAGCGTAATAGTTAGTTACTTTAGATATTAGTTTTAGATACTGATAAACGTACATTTTTAGTTTATGAAGAAAAATAATATAATACATATTTTTTTTTATTTCCTTATATGAACTACAGAATAAATGCTTTTCATCAGTACGATTAATCCATTAGAATTTTTAAAAAATCCCATGAAGCACTCATTTTGTGGTTAGACATTTTTAATTAAAGATAAAAAAATAATAAAACAATTTAATTAACCACTGCATGGTTATTATATTTGATGCTAACAAGTTCTTATATTGCGCTGAAGGAGCTTGGGTGCAAGCGAAACACGTTGTTATTAAAAATAATAATCATGCCGTGATTAAATAAAAAGTTTTTTATTAAGTAATAATAGTAACCACGATTGTTTAGTGGTTTTACTTGAAATTCATTTATATAAATAGTGACAAATTTGTTTCGCCTTGCGACGGCATTCTCAAACTGAACCTAATCGCCAAACCATGTGTCTTTATTTATCGTTTCTTGAACAATGATGTTAAACTCCATATTAAATAATCAATACGAATGAAAACATCTGTTTTATAACTGTTTTAGTATATTTTATGGGAACGACATATTTCGCCCTTGACAACTGATAATGCCTTAGAAGGGCGGAAATGTCATTCCCATAAAATATAATAAATCTTCAAGAAAACTGACTTTTCATTCGTATTAATCAAATGTGTACTTATATTGATTTTAGAAAACTTATTTACTCTAAACCCTTAAGTTTTCTAAAATCAATTTAACATGCGAAATCTCCTTACGCCAAGAAAAAATTTAACAGGTAGACCAATTCAGATATCTCGGAAGCGAAGTTACCAGCTCTAACGATCTCCCTAGAGAAGTAAGGTCACAGGTAGATACGGCTGCAGCGGTTGCAGGCTGCCTGAAAGATGTTATATGGAGAAACAAGGACATGAGGACTGACAGCAAGGTACGCATTTATAAGACCTGTATGCGACCAATCCTCACATATGGCATTAAATCGAGGGCAGACACTGTCAAGACAATGAGCATGCTCAGGACAACCGAGATGAAAACACTCCGCGCTATAGCTGGCAAAACTCTACGTGATCGTGTTAGAAATTCAGTAATCCGAGAAATCTGCGAGGTCGAAGATGTGGTCAGATGGGGACGTCAAAGACGGCGATACTGGCATCAACATGTAGAAAGAATTAGCTCAAATAGGATACCATACATAGCTCTCCATGATATACAACGCCAACCAGAAAGACCCCCGAAACGATGGAGAGAAAGCTGGAGTTCAGCGTCTCAAGAGGACTCGACTGAAATAACAGACTCTTGAGTCTACCAAAAGTGAAGAAGAAGAATAATTTAACATTGTTTGGCGATACAGTTCAGTTTGAGAATACTCTCGCAAGGCAAAACAAATTTGTCACTATTTATATAATTTATGTAAATTAAATCCAAGTAAAACTACTAAACAATCGTGTTTACTATTATAAATTAATAATGGAGTCTTACAAAACTAATACCTCAACCATCAACAAGTGTTTCATTATGTTTTTTTTTATACAATTAAAATGTCTAACCACAAAGTGAGTGCTTCATATAAAAACTTGCATTTTACTTTATAGTATCAAAATTAAAACATTTCAATTAGAGTTCTGTATTACGAACATTATATAAATTAAATGTTTTAAAATGGGTACATAAAGTATACAATCGTGTTTTCTAATAGTTGTTAGTTATATCATTACGGTTTGATATGTGCATTACCAAAGTACATATTTATAATAAAATATAATAAATTGGATGATTTATAAAGCCCCATTTTTTATGAATTAATCATCTCAAGGGCGCTGTTTAATGATCCCCTTATATAGCAAAACAAGTCAAGAACCGTTTAAAAAGAGATCTCATTGGAATGATCTCACAGAATCATTGCTGATTTAATACAAAAAGTTAGATGTAGGTATTACAATTAATATCATATCAATTCAATTTCGAACATTCTGCCAATTTGTTGTCAATATAAATTACAGAATCTGGCTGTAATAGAACCAAACAAATTCAATAAAAGAGAGGAAAAACAGGTTAATAGAAGTATTACCTTTTGCCATTTGTTGCCTAATCATGAACTCGATTCCATTGAACCTTAAGCCATACACCCAAATGGTCTGTCAGGAATGATTAACCGAAGATTGCTATTCTTCATACCTAACTCCTAGTAGGTATAACTATTAGTCTCCGCCTTACTTACGTTCATAATTTAAGGGTAATTGGGCCGAACTAATCATGCCGGCGAACAGCGGCGACTCGCGTCTCTTTTTAGTATCCCGACTAAATCACAATCACGAAATTATATATACAACACGTAAAGTAATTTTATGTTATGAATTGTTGATCAAATGATAAATCCCAGGTCGTGGTCAAAGGGGCACACAGCCTAGTTCCTGAGCAACTGATTCCGAGATCAATAGTACGAACAACAAATAAATAAAAACTGAAAAAAGGGAAAAAGTGTGTCTGTAATTTACGAATGGAATTGAAAAATCGCTTATATTTAAAAATATCATAGGATCCATAGAGTAAGTATATATTTAGCTGCGTCCCCTTGACTATACGTCATTCAAATAATTCACATGGTGAAAGCATTTCTTCTTCATTTCATGGCACCGTCTCTACACAAGAGTCCAGAGACAAAAAAATATAAAACGGTAATAGCCAATCGTATGATAGAATTTATTAAGTATTACTGTTGTGTTCCACTCTTAAACTTTTCACCCAGATTCTCAAATCCAAACTCGAAGTGATTATACATAATAGTAAGAGCAACAAGGATTCCGAAAAAACCGTTCCACCACAGATGATTCATAGTGAGGCAAATGAAGGAAAAGTCGATTAAGTATAATAATAGCCGGTTTTGCATGCTTTATTGACCTTACTAAAGCGTTTGACCGAGCCAGACTTGATGATATAACTCAGATGCTGACTGAAAGAGGAGTGCCCCCAGAAATAGTCAACTTAATCAGGCAACTCAACTCAAACACAAATACCAAAATTAGAGTCAATGGTCAACTCTCAAATCCTGTAAAAGTCCGTTCCTCTTCAACCTCCTAATGGATGGGATTGTGGCGGAAATTAAGATACTGGATAAAGGATACCAACTGGGAGAGAAGACCCTATGGTCTATGTCTATACATTGTCTGTTACGCGGATGACGCTGTCGCTGTCGCTGTCGCGCTCGCGGATGACAGAGAAAAACCTGCAATTACTTTTGAATGCATTCCATCTTGCTTGTCAAAAATACAATATGATCATATCAGTAGCAAAGACCAAGAGTATGGTCTTCTCTCGAGATCAGGTGGGATGTAGCGTGTCTATGGGGGGTGTTTCAGTGGAACAGGTGGAAAAATTTAGATATCTGGGTGTGGACTTGTGTAGGAAAATACACAAGAATAATAATAAGAAGACTTGATAAGCAGCCCAAAAAAATATATTATTGTATAATATATTATATCGAAACTTATCGTACAATATTTATGGTAACCTTGTCAGGAGATTTGTAGATTCGCCATAAACGTATACATTAGCGTTTTTGCTTACATTTTGTTTTGTATTCGCACGTGATTCCAATGTCCAAGTGCCAAAGAATTTCTTATATCAACTGAAGAAATTCATATTATACACGAACACCCATATCATCTGAAACGCTTCACATTTCGCATAGATATTGGCTGCGTCCACCCTTTACCGCACTAGCAAAATTTGGTAAACGTAGTATGGTAGTACGTCGCAGGCGCCAACTGCGGTTTGAGAGACATTCTCCCGTTTCGATGGACCGGCTACGTGCCGAAACAATGCGAATTCCATACTCAACTCCAGCCAACAGTTGATATGATTTATGAAATCAGCAGGCCATATATTATAATATTATATATTTTTTTAAAGTTTGTATTAACCGTCGCGTTGCCATGTGGTCAATTGAGTTTCCACTGCCAATTTAAAGTTGATTTTCTTAAAACCTATGGACCCTAATATTATAAAAAAATTGTAATCCTCCATTGAAGTGTTCTCAATATTTCGTAATAAAAAAAAAGCAAAAAATTACTTCCTTCATCCCAAAAAAAAATATTTTTTAAGACTGCCCTCACCTTCATTCGTGTTAAGGTAGAATTTGTTTTGCTAATATTTACAACTTTATCAAAAGTGACAAATACTTACTCGCTGTTTTGAACGTATTATAAATTATATGTTTGGCCTTTTCTCATAGGTACGTAATAAAACCGACTGTGGACGGAAACGCAGCACGCAACTTAATAATATCAGAACTGTGAAAATATTAACACTTTACCAAAAGGGACAAATCTTAATACGTACTCGTTGTCTTGAACGTACTATACATTTTGCCTAGGTGCCTTTATCTTACGAAAAATTATAGCGCCACGGCGCGGCGCGGCGGGGCGAGACAAGTTCATACTTGGTGTCAGATGCTCATATGCTGTCTCGCATTCTTTATCAGAAATCGCATGGTTCCAGAAAAAAATTAATAATGATATGTTTTTCAAATAATCCATGTATGTTATAGATATCGATCTATTCCTAATGAAATCCCCTACAAGATGACATAAATTAAATTTTGATTCATCGAGTCATATGCTTGATATTTAGATAATGTTAGCGGTAAACTGAATTGACCACATGGGAGCGAGCGTTTTGTTTTGAACACGGTACGTTAAGGGTTAACAGGCAGATGAACACGTTTTTAACAGAAATTATTTGAACAAATTTATATTAAAAAAAAATAATAACAGATAGAGATAATCAATCTCAAGATCATATCACTTTATCCGCATTAAAAATTATTGCATAACTCAAAATTTTATTATTATTTTATAATTTAAATTTTATAACATACTCGTGTTTAATTAAGAATTCTTCTGAGTTGCGTGGGCTTTGTAAAAAGCTTGTCAAAGCGAAGAAGAAGAAGAAGTTTAATATCGGCCTTCTCCGATGTGCATAATGTTATAAAACCGGAAGTTGATTTCCTGGCAATTTTGAAAACTTTTTCTAAGATTTATCTCAGTCACGATATTGAAGAACGGAGAGCGGATGGGTGCAAAGATTTAGGACAGCACTGGCAAACTACTTACACTGCGAATTTCATAAGAAAATTTTCCCTCAACTTCAGAATCTATTAATAACTGAGTTGGATGAAGTGCGATAGCTTTTAAATTAACCTAGTAAGAAGACCACGCGGCATTTTATGGGTGATAGGAAAGATTGTTCTTGAGAACTTTTTGCTATATAAATTTTCTCATTTAATCAATCGGACCATTCATAGGGTCATCAGTTTCAATTTTAATTGATGTGTATCCATAAATCTCTTTTATAATTAAAATTTCGTAGAAGTAGTTTATTGTAAATAAGAAAAATACTAATACAACGATTATAAATCATTTCGATCAATCGACACCAGAAGTAAGTATCAAAAGTAAAAATAGCCATGATGTTGTTCTACCTCCAATAGGAGAGGAAGAAGAAGAATTAAAATATATTATTTAAACGATAACGAACGACCGGGACATTGAAACAAAATGCAGAATTGAAGTTACACGAGCTGCATTAAATAAAATAAGAAACTTCTCTTGCAACGATAATCTTAACCTGAAACTCTGACAAAGAATGATTAAATGTTATATATAGTCTGTTTTACTATATGGCAGCGAAACCTGGACATTAAAAATGAATGTAATGAACCGGTTGGAAGCGTTCGAGATGTGGATATACCGCAGAATACTCCGTATACCGTGGACCAATAGGGTCAGTAATGCAGACGTACTACATAGAGCCAGAGCCAATAGAGAGCTGTTGTCGAGTGTGTAAATTAGAAACGTCTCATATTTGGGTCATGTGCTAAGGGGAGAAACATACCACCTCCTTCGATTGATATTAATGGGTAAAGTGGAGGGACGTGTGGGAGTTGGTAAAAGGCAGTTGTCCTGGCTTCGGAACATAAAATAATGGACAGGAATGACAAGAGTTCAGAACCTGTTCCAAGTGGCGCAGGACAGAGATGCCTTTGCTGCAGTGATCACCAACGTTGGGGGTACCTGACACGGCACCGAAAGAAGATTATAACGATGAAAAATCTATTAATAATGACAGTGATAAATACAAATATTTTGGAATTTATACGTGAGTATTTAGTATGCATAAACATACTCGTACAAACATTAAAGCATCTTATTATAGTCTTGAAAAATAAATTATTTACATAATGTATTATGTACCCAATAAATATTTTACAGTGGTTAATTTCCATATAGACAAGATGAATGACTCCTTCATGGGCGGCTTTGAAATAAGCCGAAGCAAAATGTTACTAAGCTACCAAAATAAAAAATAACAAAACTTATGATCCTATAAATAAGAACAAACCGCATTAAAGATGGGATATAAAAAACAAAATTTAAATAATTTTACCGCAGAGAGCGATAATTCGTGCCAGCCGGGTTCAGTTCTGTAGCGGATCCATCAGCCCGTGTAGAACATGGCTCCAGGAATGCCATTTAGGTAGGTATTTACTCTAGTATGCCAGGAACATGAGGGCGTATAAGTACTCACCTGGAACAAAGAGAAAATTACATATATTAAAAACGAGAACAAACAAAATGCACCACAGACAATAACGGGCCGTGCAATTACGTGCAATTCAGATAATAATAGTGAAATTTATACCATTCGAACATATAATAGAGCAATGTATTGCAATATACAAAAATATGATTGGGTCAAGTTGGTATAAAATGTTTTATATTCGCCATCACTTTGTTTTCTGGATTCACATTTGAATAAATTTTAAAAACTCATTGTATTTTAGGAAAAAATATTTTTGAATTTTAAATATTACCCTATTTTTAAAAATTACACTGAAGATAGACGTGTAGAGTCCGAAACATGTTCGTGAAAAATGCTGAAAAAATGTTGTGAAACCACAATATTTCTCAACAGTTTTTTTAAATACAAACGTTCTGTTAACTCGAATGATTAAATAAATCACATTATTAATTATTATAATAATAAGACTTATAGTCAAAGTAACACTTTCGTATGAACACCATTCATACCCCCCTCCCTTGCTCCAAAGATAAATGAGATAAAAATAATTATTACTGTTAAAATTTGAAACACTGTTATAATATCACAATTTCTTTTTATTCACTGAGAGTGTCGCCACAGCTGTTTCGCCAACCGATGTTGTTACCATCAGGTGTTCATTTTTTATTGTAACACTAAAACAGTTTATGGTAACACCTGATGATGCCAACATCGGTTGGCGAAACAGCTGTCGCGACACTCTCAGTAAATAAAAATAAATTGTGATATTATAGCAGTGTTTTAAATTTTAACAGTAATAATGTTGAAGTATCAGTGTTTTTTGGGCCAAAACAATGATCTATTTAAAAATAATTATAAAAATTACGCTTCTTCTTCTTCTTCCTTCAAACTATTCAGATAGAATTTCAAATTTGGCTCTTGCTTGCAGAATTTCAAAGATGTTCAACTTTTCTCCATATATTTAGTGGTCGTCCTGGTGGTCGACGACCCTCTGAAGTCTCGTGCAAAAAAACTATAATAAACATAAGTAATATAAACACCGATTTGACAATAGACAAATTTCCGAAAACATGTTTAACTCTGTATAACGGACAGCTTAAAAACAAGGAAATCCACACTTCGCTCGGCGAACTCCTCGGCAATAGGAAAATTAGTTGAGCCGAAGCGTTGCCCCAGTACAAACTCCGGGGATCGGGCGTTCGCGGTAGCTGGTCCATCAGCTTGGAACAATCTCCCTTGACACCTCAGATGCATAAATGATCCGACAGATTTCAGATCTAAACTGAAAACCCATCTTATTAATATTTCATACCCAATTTAAACAATTATACTTTGTTCTACTATACTTTTTAACCGATCGCGAAAATTTTGATTTTTAGATTTAAAACACGTCTTAATGCGCCCTTGAAATCTTTTGACAAACTGCTTTTATTTTAATATATTTTTTCTAAATTACATGTTTATATCGATTATATTGTTCAAAATTGTTCAATATAATTACAAAAAATATCATTAATTAACTGTTAAATTATAATTATAAAACGTTGTTTTTATGGTATCACAATTGTTTTTTTATTTTATTTTTCGCGACATAAAAACAGCGTTTTATAATTGAACAGTTAATAAAGTTGAATTATCGTAGTGTTTCGGCCAAAACGATGAATTATTTAAAAAAATAATATCAGATCATAGTATTATCTATAACTTATTGTGGGATCGAGCGTTCGCGGTAGCCGGTCCATCAGCTTGGAACAATCTCCCTTCACACCTTAGATGCATAAATGATCCGACAGATTTCAGATCTAAACTGAAAACCCATCTTATTAATATTTCATACCCAATTTAAACAATTACACTTTGTTCTACTATACTTTTTAACCGATCGCGAAAATTTTGATTTTTAGATTTAAAACACGTCTTAATGCGCCCTTGAGGTGAATACATCACAAAAACGGCGCTATAAAAGTTAGCATATTATTATTATTATTAGGATAGGCAAATTTCATATTCAAACAAACAAAAAGAAGACTGCGACAGGTCCTACAATGGTACTATACTCGCGTTTACATGTTGTGCAATCTTTATCAAATAACGTTGTAATCTAGTTTAATGTTCTGAAAGGTAAAAAAGACATCAGAGTTTCAACGTTTTCGTTTCGCAAGGTTAAAATCTCTGTTCTGTAGAAATGAATAATGTCTTTTCAAACTGCGCTGACAGTGTTTTATTTGTGTACAATGGCGCAAACAGAATCTAGACAGAAATAAATGAATGCGAGTATTCCAAATGAAAGGTATTAAACAGAAGGGAAGAAAGAACCAAAAAGATGTCGCAAATTCAAAGGCGTCCTATTGAGGATGTGCTTATAACCTCAAATGTTATTTTTCAAAATTAATTAAAGCCAAATATGTATTTATAAATCATTTTCATTCTATTATTACAAGAGCAATACAAACTAGCGATAATTATTTTGCACAGATAATTCTAGCGTGTTTGTATAGCAAATTTGACTTCTCTATGGTTCCAACATACATACCGTTAAAATCATTGTGAAATAGATATTCAATTAACACTTATTCATCAACTGATAGCGTGAAAACTGATGTTTATCTTACTTAATATGTAGACAAATTGTATTACGACATTAATTTAAAATTGCACATGAAATGGACACCTTATTCCACACAAAACTCACTGAATATATGTAAAAATTGATTACTTTTATTGCCTATAGATGGCAGTACACAAAATATAGAATGAAAAAAAACATTAATACTATTTGGTTAGTACCAACATGACGAATTGAAAAATAGTTTGTTTTGCAACGGACCGGTATGGACGATTGTAACCCAGAATGAGAACATTTGATTTCATACTTACTTACAAAAAAATGGGTGCTTTCTAATGAAAACAAATAATTTATTTGATCAAAACCTTTAAATTAAGTAGTCAATTAATATTTTTTGTGATATCGTATATAGCTTTCAAACAAATGTCAATAAAGATATTAATTTTTAATATCATTAGAATTAAAAAGTTCATTTAATCGTGAATTATCAATTTTTAAAAGCCATGTATTATATTTAATTAACTAACCATCAAGCCGTCTCCCCGAAGGGGAAGGCGGAAAAAATGAACCGACTCTCGCCTTCTCTCGCTTCCTCTATATTCATAAATTTCATGCTTCCTCTACATTCACTCTATGTGACCGACTTTAATAGCCTTAAATAAATAAATATAACATATTCATTATGTGCCTAATTCAACTCTTTGTCTGGTTGGATTAAATAATATATGGAGATAATTAAACTATTATAATACGTAATATTTGGTATTAAGCTTCCCAAACGAAGAGAGCGACCTTGAAGTAAATATGTTATATCAAGCAAATAGTGTTTTACAAATTATCGTCATCATCATAGAAGATATGATACGTTTGTTTCCAAGAAATAGTAGGTATCGGTTTGCGAGGGTATAATCAAATGTTTGGTATGTATCCAATAAAATATAAAGTACACAGTGGAAACTTGATTGGAGAGGCTATTTTTGTTACAGATATGTAACATATTTGAACGTATGGAATTATAAAAAAATGCTAATTATAAAAAAAATTCCATCAAATTTAGAAATACGACAGTTAACTCTTTAAACCCCATCGATATGGATATACACATTTTAAACATAATACACCCACAATAAATATAATATACGAGTATATTTAAACGGGCGACGACTTGAATCTTCTGACCTACAGAGTTTCAACTCATTGCTAGGATATTAACAAATGTCACATTCATATATTTAAGAATGGCATGGCAAGAAGAAACACGTTATCCAAATCTCATAAAAACATATAAAATGTGAATTTCTTAAAATACATAAAAAAAATAACTTCCCGATAGTGCAGGTTGTGGGATGCCAAGGAAAAATAATATTCGTTTGTTTTAAATCGATGATACGCTAAATGTTACTATATATACTTATACCAAGGTGCCTCCACGAGTGGTGTTAATATTATACGAGTATAACACCTGGCGCCACTCGAAACGACGCAAAGTCTGCAAAACATTCCACCACAATGGGAAGAGAAATAGAAGCGATCAGACCATATTAAGACCACCCTTACAAGACTAGCATGCCATTGACACAGAGAAAAAGAATTCAATTACTATAAAATCAAGAGTCCGGAAACACAAAAGTCCGGATCGTCCATGTCAACATGTGCAACATCGAAAAAAACATTATGTGTTATTACATTATGTGCTAAATTTAAAAAACGGCGGATTCGTGGAACATAAATTAAATAGACAATATGTGCACCATCTAAAAAGAACATTTTGTGTTAAATTATTTTTATTTTGTTATTTTATTTTATATCATTGTATTTTATATTATTTGTTTTAGATTTATTTTGTGGGTGATGAGCGATCGAAGTGTGCGCGGGAGATGCCTATTGGTGGCGATGAGGTTCGCAACCCATCACACCGCGTCTCCCGCGGAGCGAAAAGAGAAGGATGGAGTGCCGCATCAGTAAAAGTGTGACAGTCCATTCTTTCTGCCTATCCTTTCGGGGAGACGGCGTGATGGTTAGTTAGTTAGTTAAAATCATGAGTGTTTGCCTTCTGAACGTACTTTCAGTAATATGAAAGACTTCGATCTCCGAAGCGATCCTGTTCTGCAGTTTGATTGCTCTCCCCACCGGCATCACCAGGGGCTTGTTGGTTCTGCATGTTGGGAGATAAAACAGTCTGTGTGGACGCTGTCGAATATAACCATCCGGAACATTAAGATGGATACCCTCCAAGATGAGGGAATTCTCAAAGAATCCCCTAATAAGTCTGAAGAAATAGGTAAGAGTGAACCCATACATCTTTATCTGTAGACAATAGTTCTAACCATTCTAAGAAGAAAACATAGAATGTTTTTTTTTAATCTGTATAATGTGAAAAAATATACGATTTATTTATATATAAGAGTCAAATTGTTCTATTATTAAAAATTTATGTATTTTATTTGTGCATTCTAAACCTCGTTTTATATTTTAGTCACATGATATTGAAGACATTTCCACTGCATCATATTATGAATTCTACATAACAACTTTCCATTTATGTAATGCACCTGACCTGTTCCAATCAACATTATGGTGAGAATATCAATTATCTCATGAATCTAGTTACGCCTACTAACGAACAAGAATGAGTATTTGAAAATCCGATTTAATTAAAAAGTACAATGCGGAAAAAAAAGTATTTTAAATGATACTGACACTAAGAGATCGTGTGAGGAAGACCAGAATAAGAGAGATATGTGCGGCTGAGGATATTAGATTATGGAGTAGACAGCAATTGAGGGACTGGTATGGACATGTCCAAAGAATGGACACCACAAGACTCCCCTATATTACACTTCATAATCAACCTCACGGTACTCGTTCTCGTGGATGACCTCCTAAAAGATGGGAATGGGAATCCACCTTACGGGAACCCTATGGAGAAACCACATACGTCTACAGCAAGGAACAAGAAGAAAAAACTAACTAACTAACCATCACGCCATTTCCCCAGAGGGGTAGGCAGAAAGGATGGATCGCCACAATGCTCTGTCCTGGCATATCTCTCGGGCTTCCTCTACATTCATACATCGTACCATGCACGCACGTCGATTATTCCGACTTTATTTTAGTAATTGATTAATTTGGTCATGCCATGTTTTCCTCGGTCGTCCTCGGCTTCTTTTTCCACTCACGCTGCTTGTGTACAACTTTTTAACCATTCTTCTCTCATCCATTTGATCCATATGTCCAAACCATCTCAGGGATCCTTTTTTAATTTTATCCATGGTGCAGTCATCTGCCTTACATTTCTCTCTTATTTCATCGTTCGGTATTCTATCATACAACGTTTTCCTTCACATTCTTCTTAGTGATCACATTTCTACGGCGTTTATCCTGCTAATAACAAGAAGAATATGTAGATAATGGACATAAAAAAAACTGCAGCAAGATTATCAGGAAGTCCCCCGGAGAGATGGGGGGATGGCTGGACGACATCATCCCAGGATAGCTCACCATCCCAATAAGTCATACGACTTAAAATAAAAAGAAGATCTATTCCATTTAACTGTCTTCCATAATAATTTATAATTTAAATTAATAATTTTTAAATTTAAATTATTGAATCGAAATTTAAATGCGTTTTTTTTATATTAGTCTTTCTTTCTTTAGTTTTTATTATATTTTTACATTTCGCACGCTTAATAGAACACTGGCTTAACTCAAAATAGCAAGTTTTGCTCAATCTGACACGAGTCGGTGTTTTAACAAAAACAGTCGAAAAACACATACGAATTGTGTATGTTGTGAACGATTATCGTACGTACGAATGGATAGCATTGGCATTGTGAAAAATAGATGGATAGCGTTAACACAAGCCTCTGTCTAATATTAACTCAATTATGACCTAAACCATAATCGGTCAGTTTACTATTAAGCGTGCGATTTGAAGATGGAGTTATCTCCGAAACATGTCGTGTTTTTTTTTAATATTTTGTGGATTAAACAAAGTTATTTTCAATTTCTACTAAGTATATTACTATGGAATTCCACAGTGTTAATGCCTTAGCGTTCAATAAGTTTATGTCTTCCATATTAATCTCTATTAATCCATCCATATTGAAAGTGTTAATACGGCTTCCGTCTCTTTATGATTTTCCGTAATCCATAATGAACTAAAGGATCACAAAAGACTGGAATGTATGCATTTGGAACAAAAGAACCCTTTATCCTTCTGGGTATCCGAAGGAATATAACAAGATATAGCGTGTCTGGAAACCTTTCGCGTGAATTTGAGTTATGTACATTTAATGGAGGAGTTTGGAAGATTTTTGTTTAGTCACGGAAAAACACCGACCGGCGTTAAGAAGGGATCGGTCATCTGGGGAATGGAATGTGCTGATTTCACGAAATTTCAATAACCTTACGCGCGGCCACAAATCAGTTGAATGTGCACCGCTTGCTTGAGGTATGAAAAACAAACGAGAGAAAAAAAGCGACGTTTGCATCGCCACGGAACTCCAGGGAAGATTGAATCATCGCCATACCTGGTTCATTGCCCTTGTACAGTTTTTAGTAACAGTTTAATTAACAAATTAAATCTTATAGACAATATAATAAAATACTTTTTTATTTATACTGCCGCTACGCAAGGTATATAGAATAAATATGGTAAGATATTCCGCGTTTTATTTTTGACATCTACTGCGCAGCTACGTCACGTGGAGACCCAAGCATTAGGTTGTGTAGTATGAGTTGAGTATATATTTATACATTGGGTATGGAATTTTTCTTTGTTTATTTATTACGTCTAATTAAAAGAAGTTTTTGTAATTGTATTAAATAAATTATGACAAAACGTTTTCTTTATTTAAGTTATTGTTTTTTTTATTTTTCTTTTTTTAGAGTTAGCATCTTCAATGAGCTTTAAGTTCATTGTTCTTATTTTGAAAAACATTTTACATCGATAAAAAAGATTTTTAACTGGATATGGCAAATCAACTCCATTTGATTTAGCTTGTTTATAGTTATTTAGGTTTGTTTATAGTTTCGTTTCGATTTCGAGTTCACCACATGACGTCACTTGACAGCAAATTATTAGAAAGGGATAGCATGCTACGTGCGCAATATCTTACCATATTATTCTATATACCTTGGCCGCTACGTATATCATCTCCTTCTTTCGGTGCCGTGTCCCCCCAACGTTGGCGATCACTGCAGCAAAGGCATCTCTATCCTGCGCCACATGGAATAGGTTCTGAACTATTGTTATTCCTGTCCACTCTTTGATGTTCCGCAGCCAGGACAGCTGCCTTCTACCAACTCTCCGACGTACCTTCACTTTACCATTTTTTCTTAAACAGTTAATAAAACACTTTGTATTTATACCGTTGTTAAAAAATTAATAATACCAGTCTGTCGATGCCAGCTAACCTGGCGAAACTGGTCGCGGTCGAAATAAAGACAATAAGTGGAAGTAATTAATAAAAAACATCGTTTTAATTAATTACTATTTGAAATGAACTTCCATCAAGATATTTCAGTAAAATCTTGAGATAATAAAGAAATGTACGACGGATGAATGCGTCCTAAATAAAAAAATTAAATGATCACTAAGACGGTTTGAACATATGGAACGAATGGACAAAGGAAGAATGGTTTAAAGGATATATACAGGTAGTGTGAATGGAAAAAGAAGTCGAGGATGGTCTAGGAACGAATGGCATGACCAAATTAATCAATTACTGAAAGGCGACCATGTTCGAAGTCGGAACAATCGACGAGAGTGTGTCACGGTGTGTGAATATAGAATAGGCGAAAAAATTATGTCAGGATAGAGCAGTGTGGCTGTTTATCCTCTCTGCTTACCCCTCCGAGAAGCGGCGTGACAGTCAAGGCAGAAACATACTATTAACACGCGACGTGGCGTGTTTACTCCCACCATCGGCAACACGTCGATCTAGCTCGTCTGGATCGGGTGGCGTGTGCGCGCATGGCGTCGCGTCGGGTGTTCATAGTGTTATTCTGTTCATAGGAAACAATACAATTTGATTCGAATCAACACGCATCACGTGGCATCGGGTGGCGTGGCGTGTTAATAGTATGTTTCTGCCTTTAGTTTATTTTAAAATAATCAAACAATTAAGTTCCGAAATAGAAATTTGGCATCATTCGAAAATTCTAATATGTATAAAATGTAATGGTTGTATGTGAATACGTTTATTAACCAATAATATAATCGCGTAGGTACTTGACGGAGTAGAAGAAAAAAACGTGATTTATTCATAGTCGGGTTTTGGCACAACCGAAGACGAAACAATGAACGGGCAGGTAATGTATAAGGCATATATAAGTGTGCTTAACATTATTATGTAAGCGAGCGTGATGTTACAGGAAATATTTCAACTCTGCACGAGCTACATAGGAGAAATATACACGGGGTGTTTACAAAGTTACTGCAGAAACAACTAGGTAATTTAGCATGCGTGTTTGGACTTGTATTGAAAAACTCAGCAGTCACGAGCGGAATGGTACAGCGGCAGACAGGCCTGCCTCCGGCCTTTCACAAAAAGTTTGCGGCCGCCACTGGCGACGGCTGATTCACTGCGACCGTCTCCCGCGAAGTGCGGTAGGGCTACGCGGCAAGGTACACTCACCTAGAATTCGTAAACAAGATTCCGAGTTAAATATACAGTCACACTTGACGGCGTGTGATCAGACGATTTCAATCAAGACGACTTTACCGCATGTCTGGTCGCGCCCGGCGAGGACGGAATCTCTCCTCGGCTACTCATGGTTTAAGACTCATCACAGGTTATTTGGGTAAAGGCAACGTGTCTAGCCGTTCACACTTTTGTGTTATTATTATTCTGTGCACCGCATCGTTTTAATGCAATAGTTACAGAGAATCCCGGAGCGTCAGCAACTTAAAGTACTAATATGAATGAAAACGTCTGTCTTCTAGAAGTTTTATAATATAATACTATTTAGTATTTTAGATGGAATGAAATGTTTCGCCCTTCTAAGGCATTATCAAATGTCATTAATGCTTTAGAAAAGTAATTAGGCGAAACATGTAATTACATCTACGAGTATAATACTTAGAATCATTAGTAACATTGAAATGTGTAAAATCATTTGTAAACAATTTGTAAAATGATTTTTTTCTTAGAAACACTTTATTTCGTCCCACCTCAAAAAACTTATTTTTTATTTATATAGCCAGCCATAATTTGCGCGAAGACGGCGTTTCGGCACACCTAATCCATTCATCCCAGAAGACTTTGCTGATCGCACAATAAAATTCTCTGTTCCATGTGTTCGTGCCCCTAATTTCCATGACCAGTGTTTTCTGTTTTCATTGATTATTATATTTTCTCATTCCGCATTTTTTCCGCATTCTCTCATCAATATCTGTATAAAAATAATATGATGTTAGGATATAATTTTTAATATGAGAGATTGGGACAAGTGAAAATGAAGTTAGATTAAATGTGGCCTGGAGTCCCACATTTTGTTGGAATATTGCATTCTACAGTTAACATAAGGCTCACATGGGCTCAGGTTCAGGGAATACATGAGCGACGAAAGGGTGCCGCTGCGTCATATAACTGCTCCGAGTAAGCGATGGATAACCTTATATGATCGCAATGTAGACTGCCTCGCATTCAGATATATAAGCTGGTGTCATTCCATGCAACGGTTTAATTAATGATTGTCTAACAGAATTCTATATACAGATGATGTTGACTTAAAAATATTTGTATTCAAAATACCGCTTGTACGAAACGACCTCCTTCGGGTGATTTATTCCCCTAATACTTGTCCCATTAATAAAATCGTTTAAAGAAAAATCCAAACAAGTCCCTCTACCGAATGCATCACCGGGTGGATTCGTATGACTTGATTTATAAGATGCACGGCTCCAGTGCAAAACCGGTCTAATCCAACGAGACAACGTCAACGCCGCGTGAGTTCAGGGCAAAACATTGTAAATAGGAACAAAACGCCACAAAAAAAAAACACTGCGATAAAAAAAAAATTCAATAAAACTAACTAACTAACCATCACGTCGCCTCCTGAAGGGGTATAGGCAGAAAGAATGGACTGCACACTTTTCTTTCCTTTCGAACTCCTCACGTTGCCGACATTCAATATTTGATTTATTTGATCGTTAAAATATACTTTAACCCAACCTTCTTCGTTCCATGTGTCAAAACCATCTTATTGATCCTTTCATTATTTTGTTCATAAGACTTACATTCGCACCGAATTCACTTCTTATATTTTTACTTCAATCAATTATATGATTGATTAATTGACACGATTTTTACATAGTAAATGATTATTGAAATACTCGACACAAAGAATTCAATCACCTTCGAAAAACGAGGGCAGCAGCAGTCAAAAGCAAAAATGTATCGAGAAATCTTGACACTCATACCGAATCGAGTTTTATGATTAATATAATTCTCTTTGTATCGAATGAAATGTGTACTTAACCCATATTCCGCTAACTTAAAGACAGCTGTTCGGGATATTAGAAGCTTCAACGAAAAATTATTAGAACGATCATGCCATACTTTGTCGGGTTCAAGGAAAATCAACTAGGGTTATATATCTAACTAACTAACTATCATGACGTTTCACTGGAGGAGTAGGTAGGTAGGTATTCTATTCATATACAACTCTCGCGCCTCTTCTACATTCACCCTACTGTGACACGCACGCTCGTCGATTTTTTATCTCGAACATTTAAGAAATTAATAACCGTTAACGGACGCTAGCTTTTGTATTTGTTATTCTATCAATATTTAATTTTTCAAAGGCACAGTGTATGTCAATCACTCCATTGGTAATATTCAACTGACAAAGTAATTACGCGCAGATTCCACAGACAACAAGATTCATTATGTCACCTCACATGTGCCATACGACCGCAGCGACAAAGTTCTGTTGTCAAGTCAGAGGTGACTTACGTCCGTTAAGGGTTAATTTGGTCGTGCCATATTTTCCTTGGCCTTCTTCGACTACTTTTACCATTCACACTACTTGTACATATTTTCGTAACTAATCTTTCCTCACCTATTCATTACATATGTCCAAACCATCATTGTGACGCTTTCTTAATTTTGTTTAAAACGAATTATTAATCTACAATTCCTTTCCTACTTCTTTGTTCAGTATTCTTTCACACATCGTTTTCTTATACACATTCTTCTTAGCGATCTCATATTTATGGCATCTATGATATTTTCGTATTTTTACTGCCAACTTATAGTTTTACTTCTTTATACAAGGGTAGGTACTAGACCTCCATTATGCACTGCCATATTTGCTTCAGTCGATATTTTTCTATGATTATTTCTAAGTGCCGTTTTCGTGAGGTAATCATCTCAAGGGTGCATTATGGCGTGTTTAGTGATAATTTTGAGTTAAATGATATATGAAATTAATTATCTTTCATGAATAAATATAATAAACGATTACATTGACCACATACTTAAAAAAATAGACGGTTTTTAAACTATTTTTTAACGTTAAAATGTAATGGTGTGAAATTAATTCTATCATAAAAGATAAACACTGAGTCAAGAAAGGAACGTATTAAAAAAACTTTAACCCCTATTTTTCGAAAAGAGGCGCGTGAATGAAATATGAAATCATGCAGTATAAAAATATAGGTTTGACACGAGATAAGACTTTGACGGAAATATCGTTTAAGTTCCGTAACCAGAATTCAGAAATAGGCACGCCGAAAGTTTTAGGTCGGACCCTTTAGGAACTTCAAATTACCTCGGACACGACACTGACGACCCCATCAGGAAAGTTTCGATAATAGAAACAACGCCACGGGCCCTTTGAAGTGCAAATAAGACCGATATTAGATGAAAAATCGTGTTGAAAACACGCAGACGTCTTATTTGGTCTAGCGTGTTCCCGTCGGCACTAATCAAACACATCATAACCAAGAGCCAATTTTGTTAACTGAATTAATTGGCACTTAAAACAATTGACTCTCAATAATGTTACGGCGCTTCGAAAAAATAATTTTGGGATGTACGATATAAGGGCTTGCATTGATTCGTATCAAGGTTAAAACACTTGATTCAATAAAAATATTTTTTGTTGACAACATAGAAGTTCCTGTCACATACCCGAGGCTGTTATAGTGCGTAGCGGCGCCCTTTCAGCCGCGCTCGTACACACCTGGGCCTGTCTTCGGTCCATCCGAGACATACATTTAAATAAAAACGGCAAGGGGGTGCCAGATCACATTTAATCTACTCGATTCTCCTTATATGTCTTCGTAGTGGCGATATCGTAACCATTAAGGTTTATCCGAGGTGTGATTATTGCTAGTTGAAAACTTAGGTAGACAACAGGTCATTTGAACCCAATTACAGTATACAATTTGTTTTTAGCTATTATGTTGATTCTCACGATATATGATAGGTAGCTAATCTATCGCCATTTTACTGTCACGTAAATTCTACATTAAAAAAGAGACTGGGTGACAATTACACTGCCATCGCCGGGAATCGAACCCGGGACCTTCGGTTAGACAGTCGAACATTGACCATTCTGCCACAAGGGCCTTATCAATTATAACAAATGGTTCAATAAAATTTCCCTGTAGACTCACATACAATAATGCGTATTAATATTAATTATTACAAAACTAGCTAACTAACCATTACGCTGTCTCTCAGAGGGGTAGGCAGAAATAATGGACTGCCACATTCATATAACGTGCCATGCACGCACGTCGATTTCCTTGGCTCCTCACGTGACCGACATTTACTATTCGATTGATTTGATGATGCCACGATTTTCGCGGTCTTTCTTCAATGCTCTTCGTTACAGAAAATAACAATTTAAACAGATTTAATTTCATATCTTCGAACAATTTTTTATTAAAACTCTAATAGATTTTATAAAATAATTTGAGCAAAATTTTATGATGCCCTAGCAATATGAAATAAACCAACTGCAAAACCAAAAAGATTAAATAAATCTATAAATCCTATTTGGTTGAGTATTTTAATTCTTTGATTAGGCAACAGTGAATACATGATTCTTAAACAAAGTGAAATAAAAAATTAATTACTGGTAAAATAAAAAATAAACGTGGTTACACTAACACCGATTTATACACTGGAAAAAAATTTATTGGGTCCGCTCAAGGGATCAATCGACAAAAAAACAGAATTTTAATTATTTGTGGTACTGGAACGATTCCAAACGCAAGAGCGTTATATGAGTAAATGCCGGCAGCCCTAAAATGGTCATTACAAGAGAAAAAAAGTTTGTAAAACGAAGAAAAAAATACAACAACCTAATTTTCAATGAATACAATATTATTATACTTAGTGTATATTACTATAGAATTCCACAGTGTTAATGCCTTAGCGTTCAATATTATACAAAAAGTACAGTTTAATAAAATGAAGTACGTATCTCGTATACAAGAAGATAGGTATAAACTTAATAATTTACCTCGTAAGACCACTTCTTTTGAACTTGTGTAACACAAATGAAAAATTCATGATAGACAAGTATTCTTGGTATAAAGTTTTTGGTATATCCCACGCTTTCCAAAGTGAGTTGAAGATGTATGCTTTATATTAACGTTTTGTGAGTATTCCGGAACACACGCAGGATACTTGTAATATAGAAATTTCAAAGCAGTAATAACAATTCTTGTATTATAATTATAAAATAATAGAGTTTGTGTACAATTAATTTACAATCATGTAATAAAATAATAAAGATCCGCCTTACAGACAACAGCTCTTTAACCTTTCATTGCATGGTGTAACAAATTTGATAAAAAAACAAAATATCTACTAATATTTGCAAAAGATTTTTATTTCATACATATTCGTGTTGTACGCTACACTCTACGTTCCTATCTACCTATTAAGCTACACAAACCATCACTAGTGGCGCTAATTTATAAAAAATCTATTTTACTTTAACATTTGATTGGCCTTCCTATCCTTATCCACTCTCCCATCCTTTGTAAACATACTTCCTAAATAAACAAATTCATCCACTTTTTCCAGATTTTCACCGTTTACACTAATGTTGCAGTCTGTCATGTTTCCTTATTTTTCGAAAATCATTACCTTGGACTTATTCACATTCATCATCAAATCGTATCGCTTGCATACTTCATACATACTAGATACCAGGGTTTGTAGTTCATGTTCGTTGTCTGCAAGTAGCACAGCGTCGTCCGCATGCAACAAATAGCTTACTGACACACCGTTCATTTTTAATTAACAAAATCTATTTTTAATTTATCATTTTTCCTATATTATATTTTGCAATAGATAGCAAAAAAAAAATTTTTTGTAAAATTAAAAAAAAATCTTGCAATAAAGGGTTAACTAAGAATTACATCTGTAGGTGCCTGATGAACTGTGATTCAGTGAAGTAAGGGAAAAGCAAGAACGGGTAAACATAGTAGTACTTGTGCAATTTAAATAAAGTGATGTACCGGTTCTTGCTAACGAGGACATGGAAACGAAGTTATCTAAGTATCGTCTCAGTGCAAGATTACTGCACTTGTTCGTAAATCTGAGCGAGTTCTTAGCATAGAAATGGGATAGTCGTTATACCAGACACTTTGCAACTCAGTAGCAGATCCACGTTCAACCATCGTGTAAAAAGCGAAGAACCATCAAGGGTAATAATTATCTACAACGGTGTTACGATAGCGCATTATAACAAGGTGTCGAATTAACTATCCAAAAGGCACAGGATTACAAACGGAATTTAAAAATCAGACTAGAGCGTGCATCACGCAGCTGAGTTGATAAGCACCGAACCTAGCGTTCGGGATCGTCTTGTTATTGTGATTAAAAAGCGGGGTTTTGCTGTGTAATAGAAAAAGGACGAGGCAAGAGAGAAGGTAAATTACTTAGATTAACTGGTAAAACCGTACCCACTTTGATCGCTGGGAATAAAATAATCCCGAGAACACGATAACCCGCGGGCCGGCCGCGATATTAATATTACCCCACAAGTTGTGCGTACTAACACAATGGCTATAAACATATCGGTCCAAAAAGCTAAGAAACAGTCCCTACCGAATTAGTGAAATTACTGCGGAAAGATTGGAACACCAGCCATTATTACACGCGGACCTCTGCGCCGTGGCACATTATAACTGGCTGATGATTTGCACGGAAATAAATCACGAAAGCTGATATGCACACTAATAAATAAATCAATGATTAACTATGTTTGAAGCAAAAATTTATAAAGAGAGGAAAAATTATATACGTAGATTGTTAATCGCATTTGCGTGTATTTTAGTAATAAAAACACACGAATCAGTATAAAAAAATCTTGAAAATAATTTCACATATTTTTCCCAACTAACACTTTGAATTCTATACGTAGGAACTTACTTCGAATGATTGGTTTATGAATAGGTACGTGTACCTAATGTGCTGTAAATAATCGAAAATAAGTCGGTAAGCATCTACTCGTAAATTCATTATATTGGTAACAAATCTGCTAAGTCATATGAAAAACGATCAAAAGACGAAATCCGGTACATAATATCTTTTAAGCGTCTTCCGCGTTCTCTCATTATGTGCTTCTTTAACTTTTATGTGATCCAATACGGGCAATCATCTATTTACCTCCGTATAAAGTGACATGTTTTGACGGAGTAATCTTATACCGGTTACATAATTAAGTACGTCGACTTTCATATTCGTGGTCCATTAGAGCGCCACCGTAGAGTAATTTTCTTATCTAGAGTCTGCGAAAAAAAAAAACGAAATACGGATAAAACACAATCGATAATGAGAACACGGGGAACGCTAATGGCGTAATACTTATTCAGAAGCGCTGTTGAAAGATCATTGAATTATTTAATACAGTAATATTCCCTTTGCGTACCAGGAAATAATGTAAACTCTCGTTTTATATACATTTAAATTGAAAATATTAACAAAATTTTCAATTCTAAATTCTAATCACAGTGGCTTAAAATAGTTATACGCTTGTTGTTACATTGAATTTAACGCCATTAAGTTTAACATCGACCAATAAAATTACCATATTTTGAACCTTTTTTACGTAGCCTGACAAATAAAAATAAAACTCTATAATGTGCTGCATCGAGCCGGGGAGGCGATGGAAGGGCGTAGGGCGTAGGGCCGTCCTGTTGGAACTCCAAATAAAGTGATGCCTGATCATTTATATGTAGATATAACAAACAAAAAATGTTAACGCGATTCGGTTCGCCCACGCACCAGTACTACGGCATCTGAAGAAACACGTTCTCGTCTTGGGGGTGAGGTAAAGGCATGATGTACAATGATAATAGTTAGATAACAAACAAAGAATTATAAATTATGTACAAATATCCTCCTGAAGAAGTACCCCCTTTTCTTTGTAAGTTACAGTCGCAGTGAGTAACAGTATAAATCATAGGTTTCCAAACATTTTCAGGCTACCGCCCACTTTGCAAAACATACATGTAATGTATTATGTAACATGTAATGTATTAATTTATATATATTTTTGGGCTAAGTTATACAATTATATAAATAATATTTCAACTCATGGAGCAAACACTTTGTGGTTAGAAAGTTATAAAACACACAATATTTAACCACGGTATGGATTCATACCGTGCTAAAATACAAAGTGTTATACTATTTTATATATACGAGTATAAGTTATAAATAATATATTTTCTATTGTAAACAAACTCCACGCATAAACATACATGCGCTATTTTCTAGTAGATATAGAAAATCGATATATTTCTTTATTAGAACGAAACAATTTCGAGAAAGAAACCGACCGAAGAATTCAGTTGGGTTGGGCGGCCTTTGGAAAATTACGTCATGTTCTCACTTCCAAAATACCACAATGCCTCAAGACTAAAGTCTTCAACCAGTGCGTCTTGCCAGTCATGACATACGGAGCCGAGACGTGGACACTGACAAAAGGTCTAGTCTACAGATTCAAGGTTGGCCAGCGCCATGGAAAGAGCCATGCTTGGAATAACCTTAAGAGACAGATTTAGAAACGAATTTATTCGACAACAAACCAAGGTGACTGAGGTGGCTCTCCGGATAGGCGAGCTGAAGTGGCGGTGGGCTGGCCATATCTATCGGAGAACTGACAGCCGATAGGGAAGACGAGTTCTGGAGTGAAGACCGCGTATAGGATTCCGTAGAGTTGGACGTCCCCCTGTCCGCTGGACAGACGATCTGAAGAGGATTGCTGGACGTGGATCGATGGGAGCGGCAATGGATAGGGGGCGGTGGCGTGCTTTGGGAAAGACCTACATTCAGCAGCGGATGACAGACGGCTGATGATGAGCATATTTATTCTAAAGGGAGTTTCTGTGCGTACTATCGCCCCCTAGAAGGCTTCAGCACTGGGGGGCGGTACCGCCCACATTGGGAACCTGTGGTATGAATACTTCACATACTTTATACTGGTCTGTACCGAGCCGGAAGGGTCGTGCGGGTCAATTATGTGTTATCTCGACGGCCATTCCCGAATCAACTCGCTGTGAGCGAGATGGACGCACGTAACAAATACTTATGTTCTTTCAGTACAATTATTTATGTGTCGTGTTAACATAACTTTTCTTTCGTTTATAACGTCGGACCCACGAAAACAAATATTTATCAGATCTGAGGCAGATAGCCCACGCGAATCAGAACGGCTTCGAATAGTTCGATGATGTTATCTGGACAACATTTCAAATAAATCGGTGTTTAAATAAATGCTTTTTTTTTAATTCTGTGATATCAATCGACCTACACGATAAAGTTCACGGAGGCGTTGACCCAATTTTTTACTACTATTTCAAACACGATATATTTCTTGCGAATGGAATAATTTACACATTCAAACAACTCAATAATAAATTCACGTGAGTATTTTTAGCTCCTTCAGATTGAATTAGTGTTAATGGTCTATTCCCAACCTTAACAACTGTCACTAGAAAACTGATAAAAATTCGGTTGGTTATAATAAAAAAACGATTGTTTATCGAAGGGCAATGAAAAAAAAGGGCAAATTATTTCATAATTAATACGAATGAAAACATCTGTTTTCTAAAAAAAAGTTATTATATTTAATGTGAATGACATGTTTCGCCTGTCAAGTCATTATCAAATGTAATCATTTACTAATAAATATAAATGAAAACGGCTGTCTTCTATGAGTTTTATTAGATTTCATATGGAACGACATGTATCGACCCTCTAAGGCATTATTAAATTTATTATCATTTGATAATGCCTTTGAAGTGCGAAACATGTCATTCCAAATAAAATTTAATAAAACTCCTAACAGACAGACGTGTTCATTTATATTAATTATTTAATATGGAGTTTTACATCATCGTTCAAGAAACAATAAATAGATATCATTTACCTTAGACAGGCGGAACATGTCATTCCCATATTTTTTTATTTTTTTTTTGAAAGCAGACGTTTTCATTCGTATTAATTATTGAATATAGAGGTTATCATCATTGTTTAAAAAACAATAAAGAAATTATTTCAAATAACAATTTTAAAAGGTTTCAAATGTTATGTGCATAATTATGCACAAGGGGGTCAGAAGGAGTTAAGAGCACGTGACATTCGTATTCAAAGCACCTGTTAGCTATCGTATTAATCGCATATTAATGGGGTATCTCTAAAATCTGGCGGCGGATATTGCTCAAGCTTTATGTCACTTCAGAGACATAACATCATACAAATGCAGGGCGCTGATTTCGATCGTGACAAGTCGTCCAGAAACTATTTTCAAGGTCGAAAATGTAAATTAGTAATGCAGCACTTGTGTTTTAATTGTCACAGCGATACCAAATACAATTTCATTACTTCTATTTTTGTTAATTTTATTTGCATCACTTTGTGATCACGCTATATACGAGTATGTATAAGTACACTTTGTTTAATAGTTCACTGATCACTTTTACTGCTGACCGGTTTCGATACCATCCGTAATTTCGTCAAAAGTTTTAATTACGCGACATGAAACCCTCACTATTTTGTATAAAAGCACAAATCATCTATTAAAATAGATAAAAAAATATTTTAAAAAATTAAATGCGGAAAAGATTACTTGTTCCTCCACAAAGTTTTACAATATAATGTTTCATTAAAAAAATAATAGTTTATATGTTACTTGTTTCTGGAGTTATTTCATGTTTGACGACGCTTTTTTTTTCAAAAACAAATATTATTTGTTAATCGTTAAAAATTGGTTCTAAGTACTATTAATAATGAAACTAGAAATAGAGGAAGACCGAGGTAAAACGTGGCACGATCAATTAAATCAATTTGTATGAATGTTGAGGAAGCGAGAGAAATATGTCAGGAAAGAAGTGTGTCAGTTTAATATTTCTGCCTACCCCTTCGAAAGACGGCGCGATGGTTAGTTAGTTAAGTACAAGTTTTATTTTTATTTTATCGAAGCAAAATTGATAATTGTGGTTCAATGAATTATAAAATATATTTAATATTTCTAACAATTGAACACATAACACAGAAGTGAAAATGTCTAAAGATAACATGTCTTGGTGAGAAAGCGGAAAGCAAAATTAATTAATCACAAAAATTCTTTGTAATAATAACCTTGGAATAACAACGCTATTTACATTCCACTTCAATAAAGTGAAAAATTCTTTGAATTCAGTAATGTCTGAAAAGGATTTTAATTGTTTAAACGAAATGAAATGACACGAGAAGGGATCGATAATGGTGATCGTGTAAATAAATAAGTAGAAATTTTTAATTCTAAGAATTGTTTTTAATTTTTTTGCGTTTTGAACGATATTCGTTATTTATACTATGTATAATTGTTCTCTCTAATTAGTTTTTTCCCAAAGATTTGCTCCTCCTGTGGGGTAGATTCCCAGCTGTCCATCCATCTTTTAGGTGGTCTTCCACGAGGACGAGTTCCATGAGGCTGATTATGCAATGCAATATAGGGGAGTCTGGTGGTGTCCATTATTTAAACATGACCGTACCAGTCATTTTTTCGCTATCTGCTCTATCTTATAATATCCTCAACCTCACATATCTCTCTTATTGTTACTCACGGGATCTCTTAGTGTCTTGCCTGCTATCGTCCTCAGTGTCTTCATTTCGGAAGTCCTCAAAACTTGTTTGGTCCTTACTGTGTCTGCCTTTGCTTCGACGCCATATGTTATTATGTTGGCGATAGACGAGATGTCTATTGGTGGCGATGAGGATCGCAACCCATCACACCGCGTCTCCCGCGGGGGCGAAAAGAGAAGAATGGAATGCCGCATCGGTTAAAGTGTGGCAGTCCATTATTTGTGCCTACCCCTTCGGAAGACGGCGTGTTAGTTAGTTCGTAAGTTATAATAATACCCATCACTACTGGCTCAAGTGAATCGGTATAATTATAAAAGTATACATACAATAAATTAATTTTAACATTTAAATTTAGTCTATTGTAACAACTAGTGTGCACAAAGATAATGTAATATTCTCAAAGCAATATAATTTAATTCGTACCAAAGCAACGATGCTTGAGATTAGAGAAATATTATTGTTTGGAGAACATGAGAATTATATTATTATATGCTTAAGTTGACTGATAGAATTGGGTTTGCTGATTTATCGTTTCTATACAAAATCATAAATTCGAAAATCTAAAGCCCTGATATATTATATAAGACTTGCTCTAGTGTGGTATTCAATTGTGACAATAAGGTGATCACCAACTGTTTTAATTTTGGATGACGAGAAATTTTATTAAAAAAAACATGTTTTTCCCATAAAAAATAATAAGGCTACAAGAAAACGGGTGATTTCATCAATACAAAATATTTAATATGGAATTACATAATCGTTTTAACCAAATATTTTCATTACTCATCCACTCTAAAACTCTTCAGTTTAGGGAACAGAAATGATTAAATCTTGAACATTTTTTAAACGAGCACTTTGACATTTTTAGAGCACGCAATACGCAAACCTTACAAATACGCTCATAATTAATACGAATGAAAACGTCTGTTTTCTAGAAGTTTTATCGTATTTCTTCTAGTGTATATTCGTCATCACTATGTGTTGTGATTCACTGTATTTTCAGCGCCATCTATTAAGATAATTTGTAAGCATTAAGCAGAAAATCTTTATTAATGCAATGTGAAAGGCTAGTGTAGATGGACCTACCAACAGTGAAGTTATTAAAAAAATATGAACATATATACAAGTTCCAAAAATTTAACGTGGTGTCGTAAGAAGGGCGGAAGGGTGAATGTTGTTAAACATTAAGTGATCGCTTAACCCAACCAATGACAGGTAATAAGTACTGTAAACGCCTCCACTACATATTATGTTTACAAATAATTTACATATTCGTCTCTATTGATATACAATTAATCCTTAAAACATTATTTAATTATTTAATATGGACATCATTGTTCGAGAAACAATAAATATGAAAAACATTGTGCTTCCATCCTTATTTCACATAATCTTGATCTGTAGGCGTACATGAGCACCGTTATGTGAACAAGATCGTGAAACGATTTCAAGAGCGGGGACACGAAATCTTTTCACTCGGAAGGAGATTGACAGGCGATAGAGTAGAGCCCTTTAGATCTCAAAAGATTAAAAATATGAAATTTCGTGAGGGCATACCAAGCGTATGTGCGTAGATTTCATAATCATATTTTGGTTTAAGAGAAGACATATATGTGTTTAATCCATCTCTGTAGATTAATTTCAATAGACATCGTGAACATTTTCTTCATTTATTGAAATCTTATGAATCAAAACGCTGTTGTTCAGCACAGGAAAATGTGAAAAATATTCAATTCGAATAATATATATTTTTTTTACATACTACACTTTGTATACAACACTCACTTTTTAAACAAATTAAAATTAAATATCAAACATGTTTCAGTAACCAAGCCCTTTCTCAGTGATGTTATATAGATATTTAAAATATTATAAAATATCTTCTATATACGCCATACATACTTTGTGTTGTTATGATGCTTTATTTCTCTTTTTATTTTTTATATACTTTGTATATACAACAATTATATATTTATATTATAAATGTTGTATATACAAAGTATATAAAAAAGAAAAAGAGAAATATTTTAAAATTGTTTACAAATATGGTCAGTTTTTTTGTGAAAAAAGTGTTGTGAACATACAATTTTTTTTTAAAGTTACTATTATAATATCACTTTGGAAGGGCTGGGTAGTCCAAAACATGTTTGATATATAATTTTAATTTGTTTAAAAAGTTAGTGTTGTACACAAAGTATATAAAAAAAGGAAAATATTAAACATCTACAACACAAATTATGGCGAACACAGAAGAGATAGATTAATTTTTTTTTTAATTAAATAGATTTATTGTTTGTTGAACAATGATTTTTTTATAAATAAGCACTGTTCTTTCCACCTTTGAAAATGGGAAAAAAGTGTTTTAATTCATGAAATTCCAGTGTTACCGCCATAGATTTTTGAAAAATTAATGAAAACGTCCACTTTCAAGAAGTTTTATTATATTTTATCGGAATGATGGCATTATCAAATTAAGGCGAGACATGCCTTTTATTTATTCTTCTTTTTTGTGTATCCGAGAATCTGTTTACTGCACAGAGGTCTCCTGGGATACCGAATTCTAATAATTTCGCCATTTCTTGGATGATCTTCCGGGTTGGCGGCTACCCGTTGGCATGTTATTTGCTACGACACGTGGAAGTCTATTGGTGTTTGTTATTTCCACGTTGTCGGGGCTTAATTGTATCCTTTTCCCCTTCCTTTCATTCTTCATATAAGAATATAAAATAATAAAATTCTACAAAACAGATGTTTTGAATAATATTTCAATTAATAATAATAAGAGAGATGATTAATGTTTTATTACTTATGACATTTCGAAAAAGTCTGCAACATTAGCGTGAACAGTGAATTCTGGAACAAGTATTATATATGAACTTGTTTATTTAGGAAGTATGTTTACAAAGGATGAGAGAATGGAGAAGGACATTGAAAGAAGGGTTGGGGCAGGTACATAGTAAATGGCGCACTTATGCGCCTGTCATCGCAAACAAGAGCCTATCCAAAAAAGCTAATATTAAAGTGCACAATGTTGTTCTTGTTCCGACCCTAATGTATGGAAATGAAGGATAGAAATGGCAAAAGAAGGATGAAAGTAAAATTAATGCAGTAGAAATGAAATCTCTAAGACGAATGTGCGGAAAATCTGTAAATGATAAAGTGTCAAATGCAAATAAATGTAAGAGGTGAATGCGGTGCGAATGAAAGTGGTATGAACAAAATAGTAAACATGTGGCACGATCAAGTCAGTCTAATATTAAATGTCAGTCAAGTGAGTAGTTGGAGAAATCGATGTGCGTGCATGACACGATGTATGAATATAGAGGAATCGAGAAGTATGTCAGGACAGAACAATGTGGCGGTCCATTCTTTCTGCCTATCCCTTCGTGGAGACGGCATGATTGTAGTTGCAGTTGTTTAAAATATTTTTCATAAAATTAACGACGTAAAACAAAAGCAAATAATCTTCATAAATAAACAACTAGGGTTAAGCATCAATTATATATATTTTTAAATTCTATAGCTTGTGGTCAATTGTTAAGGGACTTTGACCCTTATCTTGGTGATCGTGGTTTGACCCTGGAGACGAGTTTTATCCTACTTCATGACAATGGATTTATCAACTTGAGACAAGATTAACCATTATTTATGCTATTAATTCGAAAGCGCATTAAATTCTTAATACCATCAAATTTTAATTAAAACAAAATCCGAGCTCTAAAATAAGTATATTGTGGTGGCTTACTTATGCCTTAAATTCGTATGTTCTTAAAGAACTTGTAATATTGTAAAAACTTTATTTAACAGCTAATTCTTATTTTAAATACAATTAAATACAGATGATGGGCAACAGAAAAAAAACCCAGAAGATTTAAGTATTATTTGTCAATAATTAATTTTCGTAACGATGCTTACGAAGTCAAATAAGTTATTAATACGAATGAAAACGTTTTTTTTATTATATTTTATATATACTTATGTTATACACCACTCACAATAAATAAAAATTAAATACCAAACACGTTTCGGACTAACAAGCCCTTCATCAGTGATGTGGTCAGTTTTTACAGATGCGAAAATGGTTTATTTTGGAACGTTTATGCTTTTATAATAACAAATATTATGAATAAATTAAAATTTTAAAATAATAATTTAAAGTTATTTTTGGGATTCAGGTATTAACTTACAACAAAGGAAATAAATCAAAGATTGGACTTGACGTTAAATTTATTTGAATATTTATAATATTTTCTTTATTTTTAATTGCTTTTTTAATTTCTAAAATTTCGAGATTGTTCAAAGTTATATTTCTACTAGCTGACCCGACGAACTTCGTACCGCCTCAGAATCAATAAATGTTGTGTTAACTTATTAGCTAAATTTAATTCACCTTTTTATTGAATTACAATTAATACTTAAAATGAATGTGCAAATGTTCATGAAATGTGCAAATGTCAAAATTAAAAATATTAATTACAATGGAATATAATTCACGTGGAAGCCTGCATTAATACTTAAAATGAATTATAAATTGTTAATTAAAAACTTTGTTTTATGTATCACAATTGTGTTTTTTATTTTTTCGCGACAATATATTCAACCAAAGTGGAATCTACCAGATTAATTGTGAGGATTGTGATGCCGTGTATATTGGAAAGACGGGTCGATCATTTTGAAGAGGTTATATGAACACAACATTTAATACAAAAACAGAATCATTGTGTGAATTTTGACCATCATTTCAATTCCAAAAACACATTTTTTTTGCATATAGCAAACAATTTTAAAAAAATTTGATAAATTAGAAAATTTTGAAATTTTTAAAGCAAAGGCACGTGAATTGAATGTTATAAATAACCAAATTCCAGCTTATTCCCCCTTAGTATATATGTAGTACATTAAAAACTTTTCCTTTATACAACCTACCAAAAAAATATTAATACTACCTTCCATTTTTGTCCCTTTCTTACTAATGTAATCTGCTTCCTTATAATGTTTATCGTCTTTAATATATTAGGACTCATCGTTTTTGACTCTATATTATGTATGATTGTTCCTTCTAATTACTGTTTGAATTATTATTATGATTATTATCATTCTTATTATTTTATTATTATAAATAAATGAATTTAATACAACAACACAACAACAACAACAAACCATCACGCCGTTTCTCCGCAGGGGTAGGCAGAGAGAATGGACCGCCACACTACTCTATCCTGGCACACCTCTTTAGCTTCCTCCACATTCATACATCGAGTCATACACGCACGTCGATTCTTCCGGCTTCTGACATGACCAACCTTTAATATTTGATTAATTTGGACATGCCATGTTTTTCTCGGTCTACCTCGACTCCTTACTCCATTTACATCGTTAACGTATACTTTTTTAACCATTCTTTCTTCACCCATGCGCTCCATATGTCCGAACCAACGCAACGAACCATTCATAATTTTGTTCATAATACCTTCTTTCGCTCTACATTCCTTCCTAATATCAGCATTTGAGATTCTGTCATACATCGTTCTACCACACATACGTCTTAGGGACCTCATCTCTACCGCATTTATTCTGCTCTCATCTTTGTTCTGTCAGTTCCATGCTTCGCTTCCATACATAGGAGTTGGGACCAGAACTCCATTGTGAACGGCCATTTTCGCTTTCATTGATAAATTCTTGTTTCCAATAACTACTTTTAAAGCTCCATTCACTTTGTTACCCGCACCAACCCTTTTTTCAACATCACTGTCCGTTCGGCCATCCGCTGTGAACATGCTACCTAAATACACAAATTCCCTCACCTGTTCCAAGTTCTCTTCATTTACACTTATATTACAAACTGTCATTTGCTCTTCCCTTTCAAAAACTAACACCTTTGACTTTCCGACATTCATCAAAACACGTTAAAACAATTAAATAGCAGACAACATAATTTTGAATAAGTGTGATCCATCAATGAACTCCGTTTTCATCATTAGCATCATCATATTCATCATCTGAAGAGTTTGATGATTCAGTGTCCCTATCAATTGAAAAAATAAATTCCTCGTCTTCATCTAGCCAAATATTTCGTTTATTAAGTACTCGCGGCTGAATTTCCTATGGTAACAATTCTCTGGACCGAATGTACACAGATACACCTATAAAATCAATACAAAATATACAATACGTATTTTTATTATTATTCACTAATCATAAATCGGTTATTTAATCTCCACGGAACACTCATCTGTCATCTTTTTCGAATGGTATTAATGGCGCAAATATTCTCTGCTCTCCTTCACAAAAGGGGTTTAACTTTTAGAATAGTCTCTCTTATACTGATTTTTATAACTTTGGGCATTGTTAATCTAAAATTAATAAAGAAAACCAAAATCCCGGCGACGATTAAAAAATAACCTCAACTCAAATCTTTCACATTGAGTATCGACATCTGGCATCAACAATACACCACCTACGGGCGATACCGAAACTAAAATACACGCCATTTTGATTTTATACGTCGTTTATTAAGTCAAATTTAGTCAAACGTACGACAAATATAATTAATTTTAAATCATTTAAGTGATTTTTTCAAATGTTTTAATAATTATTCTGTTATCCGGAACGGAGACAAATCCAGCAAATATAAGATCTTCAAAATTGGTCCAGCCGTTCTCGAGTTATAAATGGTGTAACTAACACGATTTTTGACTTTGTTTTATATATATAGATTATTAACATGCAAAATTTCAACGTCATTATCTTTATTAAATTAATGATCTATTAAATTAATGATCGAACTAAAAAGCACAGATGAAGGGCTTTTTAGTCCGAAACATGTTTGGTATTAAATTTTTATTTATTTAATAAAGTGGGTGTTGTATAATAAGTATATAAAAAAAGAAACATTAAACATCTACAACACAAAGTTATGGCGAATATAGAAGAAAATTACGAATGAACACGTCTGTTTTCTAAAAGTTTCATTATAATAATATGGTGGAGACCAGAAGATGGCATTGAGCTGTCGAAACCCGTCAAAGACACAAACATCAGTGGATTTTAACTAATACATCTTAAAAAGTTTTTTTACAAAAAAAAATTGCATCATAATAAAACTTCTACAAAATAGACGATTTCATTCGTATAATTATACAATAAAATGTTTAACATCCTTTGTTCAAAGAACAATAAATAAATCAAATAAGTTATATTTACACCTGAGATGGAGGAAGTTACCTCCGAAACATGACAAAAACATGTATGTTTTTGTTTAATAAATAAAGTCGACCTTCGTGGCAGACTGGTAGGAGCTCTGACTTCCATACCGAAGGTCCCGGGTTCGATCTCCGGCGAAGGCAGGTGATTGTCACACTATCTTTGATCTGGTGTAGAATTCACGTGACAATAAAATGGCGATGGATTGGCTACCTATCACATGTCATGAGAATCATCAATATAATAGCTAAAAATAATGGGTATACAGTAATTGGGTTCAAACGACCTGTTGTATACTGTTGTATACACGAAGACGACCTTCGTGGCAGAGTGGTAAGAGCTCTGACTTCCATATAGAAGGTCCCGGGTTCGATTCCCGGCGATGGTAGTGTGATTGTCACACTGTCTTTGGTCTGGTGTAGAATTCACTTGACAATAAAATGGCGATAGATTGGCTACCTATCACATGTCACGTGATTCAATATAATAGCTATAAAAAATAATTGTGTACAGTAATTGGGTTCAAACGACGTGGATAATGCAGTGTTAAAAATAATCCTACGAAATCAACAACGATTTTAATCATCACAAATATTATAGAAAGTATGCAAACAAAATGATACCGTGAAGTGGTTTATCTCAACACTTTGATTCACATTATTTACTGAAAAATATTTAAACAGCAGCGGCAAACAAATTCTGCAAGACGTCGAGTCGTTTGTCGGGTTACCATGTTTATATAATAAAAGCGGCTGACTGTACGAAGTCCGTAACACAAATTAATAAAGCGGGTATATTAGGATAAATGTATGCAGAGCGAGTTGCTGTGGCCCGAAGCCGGCGCGGTCTGTGGACCGTTACTCCGCTTGTTTAGTCTATGACCTCTCTCGTCGGGAAGGGTGCGTAATAAAACAGGGATCTTGCAATTATGATAAAACGTGCTGCGGAACACGGCGAAGTGTTTTCATAATAAATTTTAATAAAAAAATTAAGACCGTAAAACGTCAGAATGTCTCCATAAAAAACGACAAGATGTCGCCAAATCCCGCGGCGTTACCGAGGTACTTAAGATCTTTCGTGTAAAATGCCAATTTAATTCTTCGTTCGTCTAACAATTTGCGTTGTGTTTTTTTTTAAATATTAACCGTCGCGTTGCCATGTGGTCAATTGAGTTTCCACTGCCAATTTAAAGTTGATTTTCTTAAAACCTATGGACCCTAATATTATAAAAAAATTGTAATCCTCCATTGAAGTGTTCTCAATATTTCGTAATAAAAAAAAAAGCAAAAAATTACTTCCTTCATCCCAAAAAATATATTTTCTAAGACTGCCCTCACCTTCATTCGTGTTAAGGTAGAATTTGTTTTGCTAATATTTACAACTTTATCAAAAGTGACAAATACTTACTCGCTGTTTTGAACGTATTATAAATTATATGTTTGGCCTTTTCTCATAGGTACGTAATAATACCGACTGTGGACGGAAACGCAGCACGCAACTTAATAATATCAGAACTGTGAAAATATTAACACTTTACCAAAAGGGACAAATATTAATACGTACTCGTTGTCTTGAACGTACTATACATTTTGCCTGGGTGCCTTTATCATACGTAAAATTATAGCGCCACGGCCGCGGCGCGGCGCGGCGGGGCGAGATATGTTTTTCAAATAATCCATGTATGTTATAGATATCGATCTATTCCTAATGAAATTCCCTACAAGATGACATAAATTAAATTTTGATTCATCGAGTCATATGCTTGATATTTAGATAAAGTTAGCGGTAAACTGAATTGACCACATGGGAGCGAGCGTTTTGTTTTGAACACGGTACGTTAAGGGTTAAACACTGCATGCTTTTCGGATATATGTTACCTACATCGTTGGGAGAATGATGAAAACTTACAAAAGTTATTTCAATTATTTTATTGATGAGAGAATGGAGAATGGATGAGGGAATGGAGAAGGATACTAAAAGAAGGGTTTGGGCAGGCAACATAGTAAGTGGCGCACTTAAATTTGTCATCGCAAACAAAAGCTTATCCTAAAAAGCTAATATGAAAGTGCACAATGTTGTTCTCGTGCCGACCCTTATGTATGGAAATGAAGCATAGAACTGGCAAAAGAAGGATGAAAGTAGAATAAATGTAGTAGAAATGAAATCTCTAAAACGAATATGCGGAAAATCTGTATATGATGGAGTGTCAAATGCAAATATAAGAAGTGAATGCGGTGCGAATGAAAGCGTTATGAATAAAATAATAAAAAGGTCGTTAAGTTGGTTTGAACACAAGGAAAGAATGAGTAAATACATAATGGTGAAGAAGGTATATCTAAACGACGTGAACAGAGCTAGAGGCCGAGGAAAACGTGGCACGATCAAATCAATCTAATATTAAATGTCGGCCACGTGAATAGTTGGAGAAATCTATGTGCGTGCGTGACACGAGATATGAATATAGACGAATCGAGAGAAGTATGTCAGGACAGAACAGTGTAGCGGTCCGTTCTTTCTGCCTACCTCTCCTTGGAGACGCGGCTTTGATAAATAGTTGTTTAAAATATTTTTTCATAAAGTTAACGACGTAAAACAAAAGTAAATTATCTTCATAAGTAAAGAACTAGGGTTAAGCATCAATAATATATACTCTGTGTATGATAGAGTGTCGAATGAAAATATAAGAAGTGAATGCGGTGCGAATGATGGTGTTATGAACAAAATAATAAAAGGATCATAAAGATGGTTTGGTAATATGGAAAGAATGAATGAAGAAAGAATGGTAAAAAAATTATATGTTAATGATGTAAATGGAACCAGAAATAGAGGAAGACCGAGGAAAACGTGGCACGATCAAATAAATCAAATATTGAATGTCGGCCATGTGAGGAGTCAGAAAAATCGACGCGCGTGCAATACACGATGTATGAATGTTGAGGAATCAAGAGAAATATGTCAGGAAAGAAAGTGTGGCAGTCCATTCTTTCTGCCAACCCCTTCGGGGAGACGGCGTGATGGTTAGTTAGTTAGTAAAATTATTTCAACATTATACCAGAATGTATGCTTTCTTGAACAATGATGAAAAACTCCATATTAAACCATTAATATTAGGTCCTTACATATGAAATTGGCGTTTTGCCGTACTGGCAACTTTGATCTCAAATATCTTCTCTTTGGTTAGGAATTCCAAATTTAAATTTATACAGCTATTTACTCAAGTATTTGTGTTTCGAAAATTATAATTCATTTGTTTTTTCCTCAATTGTTTTTTTTCTTTGCGTCACTCAGTTTACAAAATGGAAAACTTGAAATATCGCGTTATTTACGAGTACGAGTTCCACCGTGGCACCAGTGCTGCAGAAACGGCTCGAAGGATTAATGATGTGTATGGCAACGGTGCCGCAAAAGAAAACACAGTGCGTTTTTGGTTCCAACGTTTTAGTTTTGGAAATTTCGACCTGCAGAACAAGCCCCGTGGACGGCCGGAGACCAAAGTTGATAATGAAGAATTGAAGGCTATTGGGGAAGCGGATCCATCGCAAACCACGACCGAGTTAGCTGCAGGCTGCGTTGTTAGTGATAAAACTGTTTTAATCTACTTGAAGCAAATTGGGAAGGTGAAAAAGCTTGAAAGGTGGGTACCTCACGAATTGAGTGAAGCAAATAAACAAACGCGCGTTGACTGCTGCGTTGCATTACTCAACCGGCACAATAATGAAGGGATTTTGAATCGAATCATTACCTGTGATGAAAAGTGGATCCTGTATGATAATTGGAAGCGCTCATTGCAATGGCTGAACCCTGCTGAACCAGCCAAACCATGCTCCAAGCAAAAATTGACTCCAAAAAAGTTACTTGTGAGCGTTTGGTGGACTAGTGCTGGTGTCGTTTACTACAGCTTTCTTAAATCTGGCCAGACGATTATTGCAGATGTCTATTGTCAGCAACTGCAAACCATGATGGAAAAGCTAGCTGGCTGGCTAAACAACCGAGGCTGGTTAATCGCTCTAGGCCACTGCTGCTTCATGATAACGCTAGACCACACACTGCACAACAGACGGCTACCAAATTAGAAGAGCTTCAATTTGAATGTCTAAGACATCCACCGTACTCTCCGGACGTTGCCCCAACAGATTACTATTTTTTTCGAAACTTGGATAACTTTTGCAAGGGAAAAAATTCAACTCCGATGGGGCAGTCCAAACCGACTTCAAAGATTTTATTGATTCCCGTCCGAATGTTTTTTTTAGTAAAGGGATCGATGAACTACCTATAAGATGTCAAAAGTGCATAGATAGCAATGGTACATACTTTGATTAAATGAATATATTATATTAAAAAAAAATCAACTTTATGTTCCTCCCATACAAAACGCCAATTGCATATGTAAGGACCTAATAGTAATGAAAACGTCTGTTTGTTGTTCACATGAAATAAAACTTTTAGAAAACAGACGTTTTAATTAATATTCATTGTATTATACAAGAACCAAATATGCAAATTAAGGCAAATCAGGCACAAAAACATAACATGTGCAAAATGGGATGATGTTATATAAATATTTGTATATATGTTTGAAGCTAGAACTACTTATTCATTCTTGGTTGATTGGTTATTCAAATATCATGGTAGAAGTACATTATGTAAATAAATAATACCAGTTAACATCGTTTCATTTAATTATTATAATAAATAATAATTTTTATTCCACTTGTGTTTTTAGTTCCGACCGAATTCGGGAGTTGGCTGTCAAAAAAAAAACACAATTTATGTTTTACTTTTACATTACTTATTTACACTGTATCAGACAAACACTTCTTAAATTCTTACAGCAAGTTTAAAGATGTTGGAAACTGTCTGACCGCGTGATCTTTTTCATTTAAATTTTCATTCAGAATATTAATTTTAAATGTATACTCTTTTACCAACTTAGGTTAGATTTTTTCAGTTGTTGACTTCAGTCAGACATTCAAGTTCAACTGTTCACACATACATCCGTCCGGTTTCTATACTATATGTATCATAATCAGGACGACTATTTGCATTCAAGATTATTCCTGCGATCGCCCTTATGAAGACATGGACGCTATCGACACCGGTCAATATGAAAAGTAACCAGAGATTTAAACTAAATAAATACGTAGTTCTTAAATATTAACCACAAATTTTATGTGACAATTTATTTATTGTTACAATATACTCGTATAAGACATACAGACATGAATAAATAAGTAAATAACTAGATGTCTTTTATATATTTGTTTATAAACTTTGTATACAACCCTCACTTTTTTAAACAAATTAAAATTAGAAATCAAACATGTTTCGGACTACCCAGCCCTTCCTCAGTGATATTATGTAGATATATAAAATATTTAAAATTGTTTACAAATATGGTCAGCTTTGACAGATGTTATAAAGATTTATTTTAGAACGTTTATGCTTTTTCCAAAATAAATATTTTTAACATCTGTCAAAACTGACCATATTTGTAAACGATTTCATAATATTTTAATTATCTATATAATATCACTGAGAAAGGACTGGGTCGTCCGAAACATGTTTGATATTCAATTTTAATTTGTTTAAAAAGTGAGTGTTGTATACAAAGCATATAAAAAAAATATAAAACATCTACAACACAAAATATGGCGAACATAGAAGAGATGTGTTTTGCTTGATAACAGCTAAGAAAAAATATCGGGGCAAAGTATCAAATACAGATGTATTGAGTATGTCCTGTAATTACCTTTTTGATTTACAGTGATTTGAAGATTTTTTTATGGATGTATGCGATACTCGTTCATACAAAACGGAAGTATATTTTTACAACATCTCACTCAGCGGGAGATGGCGTATGAGCTCTAAGGGTGCCATGCACGAGAAGTTGCACACATACAATTTATCGCGAATTATAATGAAACGCTAATGGTGTGTTCCGCATAAAAATACACTCGTCTGGCAGGTCTCCAAATGGCGAATAAACGCCAAATACAAAAGGAAAGTGAGATATGCGACTGGAGAGGCGTTCTTCGAAGACAAGGTACATATTCGGATGTGTTCAAGCATGCATGCTTTAGCAGCTATAACATTTGTTTGTCTAATCATATACTGAAAATTATTCGAGACATAATTTGGTCCAAGAGGAACAATTTTACGAGTACATATGGCAGATATAATATAAATATGTACCTAATAAATTACTAAAATTAATACGATTTTTTAAATGCAGTTAAAGTGTGATTCGCGAAGTATTTCTGAATTGAATAGAATTCGTAACCCTAGCCATACAGATCCACGTGCATTACCAATTAACCCACACGAGAAGATGATTTAAGATCATTGTTCAAAATTAATATGAAATTCCATAAATAGGAAATAATTCATGTATTTTTTATTGTTGTATTTCCTTATCTCAACATGAACGATCTGACAGTTTATATTATACGTTTCTCCAATAATTGAATAAAATTTCTAGAAAACATACATTTTCATTCGAATTATTAAAAAAATTCTACATTAAAAAAAATAAATGAGATTTTTTATTGTTTCTTGAACAATAATGTAAAACCACATAATAAATAATGAATACGAATGAAAACGTATATTTAGGGCATTATCAAATGTTATTGTTACACTTAATTAATTTACTTTCATGACATGTTTTAGACGAAATTAGACGAAGCATGTCATTCCCATAAAATATAAAAAATTATAAAACTCGTTTTTATTCGATTTCGATAACTTATGTATGGAAGCGAAGCATGGAACTGGCAAAATAAGGATGAAAGTAGAATAAATACAGTGGAAATGAGATCTCTTAGACGAATGTGTGGACACTCTGTGTATGTGTGTCGAATAACAATATGAGAAGTGAACGCGAGGCAAATGAAAGGATCATAAGAAGGTTTGGACACATGGAAAGAATGAATGAATAAAATAATGGTGAAATAAGTATATATATGTTAACGATGTAAATGGAACTAGAAATAGAGGAAGACAGAGAAGAACGTGGCACGATCAAATAAATCAAATATTGAATGTCGGCCTCGTGAGGAGTCGGAGAAATCAACGCGCGTGCATGACACAATGTATAAAAGTTGAGGAAGCGAGAGAAATATGTCAGGAAATAAATGTGTGGCAGTCCATTCTTTCTGCCTACCCCTTCGGGGAGATGGCGTGATGGTTAGCTAGCTCGATAACAAAATAATGATCACCGGTTATTAATCATGATTCTGAAAGAGACAAAGGTAATGGATCTAATTACATTGACCTAAGCACTTACAAATAATATAAAAGATGAGAATACAAGAAAGTAAAGGGAGTTTTGTTGCATTGTAAAAGGAGTGCATTAAGTTTCAAGTTTAGTCGCTGTAGCGGAGCAGCTGGACGGGGCAAGTGTCGCCGGCGCAGACGACCGAAAATAATCTCCTATGCTAACGAGGCGCACCATGGTAACAGAATAATGCGATGTACTAAACTGTCTAATTTATGCGGCTATACATTCAAATAGGCTCACGGGATACACGAGATTAGCCATAAACAAAACTTAATGATGAACTAAACACACATAAAAATATGGTGAACTGCTACAACACGCATTTATGTACGTACGAGTACATCGAGATCGTAAATGCATGTAGAAAATGAAATGATACCAACGTGGTTATATTCTATAATATCACTAAAGCGACGCATTCAATAGCATGAACACTTTCGCACTGCGTAATCACCCTCGCAAGTCTTAAGTTGAGCAAACTACCAACTTAAACTTACAGAAGTCTACTTCGTTAAAAAAATATTTACGATAAAAGTGTAAACAAAATATAATATTATATAACAACCACCAAATCACATTTCCAACAATGTAAGAGGAATAGGCATTAGACCTGAACCTCTGTAAGCCGGAAGATCCAAATCCAAGTCCACTTAGCAAACTTGTAGAAGTCATCTTAGTTAACAAATATCATTACAATTAATATGTATATCCCCTTGGGAGACGGCGTGATAGTTAATAAATTGGTAACAGAATCGGAATCTTGAATGATTTTCGGTAATTTTTTTTGACCAGGATAATTAAAGAATATGAGGAATACGTTTTTTATTTATTTTATAAAGTGTACATTCAATATATTATAGTTTATATACATTTTTATTGAAAAATATTAAATAGTAACAAAGTTATCAGCAGTGCTGTAGATTAATTCTGGTCGCATCGATTTTTCACAGATTATCTGAAGAAAAAAAAATCAAAGTTCATCATAATCTGTATGAATCGCGTTGTACGTAGCGGATTTTTATTTTGATTTTTAACAAAATGGCGACCGATTGAAAAATTTCCTAATTTTTTTGGATTCAAGCAGTATTCAAAAATACTTAAAATCAAAATGTACAAAATCGGTTAGGCTAAACGATAGCTATTGCAAAGACGAATAAAACAAATATAACAACCGCCAAATCACATTTCCAACAATGTAAGAGGAATATCCATTAGAGCTGAACCTGTGTAAGCCAGAAGATAAAAGCCCAAGTCCAAGTTTTAGATGCACTAAGCAAACTTGCAGAAGTCATCATCGTTAAAAAATAATATAGGTACAATAAAAGTGAAAACATGATATAAGAACCACTGAATCATATTTCCAACAATGCAAGAGGTATAGCTATTAGAGCTGAACCTCTGTAATACAGAAGATTCAAATCCAAGTGTAAGATACGCTTAGCAAAAAATAAAAGAATTATTGAAGCATTTTTAGTGTCCCCCAGACAGAAATTCTCTATAATAGAAGAACCAAATTAGAACGAAACTAGATCTAGGTACATTAGACATAAATTGGTGCAACGTCATCTTCTAGGAACGGGAGAAAAAATGCAAACGAAACGAAACATTTGTTTTGAGAGGAGAATTCTCGCACGTTCCATTGCAGGGATCGGATTACAAGCCAGAAATAAATTTATTACAAAGAACCTCGACTTTATATCGGGGAAGATTTATAACGAGGCCGGCGGGGAAGATGGAATTTAGTCGGGGCTATGATATTCGGGTACAATCGCACAAGTGGGTAGGGCAGGCGGGCGGCGCGCCCCACGGATAAATTTAGAGCACATTATAATACGCTTCCTTCTCCGCGCTCCTGCTACCCGGGCCGATCCGTTAGGGAAGTGACAAACTCGGTTTGGGTCCGTTAGAGAAGGTGTCACGCCGCTTATTACGGCAGCTTTTTCCGGAAACTCGACTCCACAAACATAAACGTTGGCGGCGTTAAAAGCCATTCTCCTAACTGCTGGACGTAAAACTTTAACACGTGCCATACTTCAAACATTTAAAACACTTCAAATATCTCGTTATGAAACAACAGACTATACAAAAGTATTTGTCTTTTTCTTTTTTACATAATTTGTATATACAACACTAATTAAAAAAAAATTAAATTAAATATCAGACATGTTTCGGCAACCCGTCCTTCCTCAGTAATATTATAAAGATACATCGAATGATTATACTGAAATCACTTGATGAAAGTTCATTTTAAATAATAATTGAATAAAACGATGTTTTTTTAACTACTTCCACTTTTGTCTTTATTTCAACAGCGACCGGTTTCGCCAGGCTCGCTGGCAAAGACAGACTGACAGACCAATCTGTCGATGCCAGCGAGCCTGGCGAAACCAGTCGCTGTCGAAATAAAGACGATAGTGGAAGTTGTTAAAAACCTAGTTTTATTTAATTATTATATAAAGATACATATTTGAAATATTATCAAATTGCATTATAAAGATACATATTTAAAATATTATACATATTTAAAATATTATACAATTTTATAATATTTTAAGTATGTATCTTTATAATATCACTGAGGAAGGACCGGTTGTCCGAAACATGTCTGATATTTAATTTTATTTTTTTTAAAGTTAGCGAGGTATACTCGTATACAAAGTATATAAAAAAGAAAAAGACAAATAAAACATCTACAACACAAATTACGGCGAACATAGAAGAAATATTATATTCAAACAAACCTGTTTATTTATTGTTTATCGACTAATGATGTAAAACTCCATATTAATTTTATTAAAAAAGTCAAATTGTGTCAAAGTTTACTTTTATAATATTTGATAGCAATGCAATGTTTCGCTTTGTCCATTTGATAATGACCTAACAAATAAAAACATGTCAATCCCATGATATACAATGAAACTTTTGAAAACTGACGTTTTAAATATTATTAAACCTCTATGAAAAGTCAGCATATGCAAAATGTTTTTTTCAACACTAAGATAAATATGGTATATGTAAAATAGAAGATTAACAGTCCTTCGCCTATTTTCATAAATACCAAACGACAGTTTATGATAAATGAATAGAAAAAAACGTGCAAACGAAACCCACGTGGATTGTACTAACACTTTATGCAAATGAATGCATTATGTGCCAGACAGACCACCCACAACATAAATTCATACGGGCAAGCACAGAAAAAGAATAATTAAACGCAATGTACTTCCATTCATTAGCCAAACTGTAATATTAGGTAGCCCGTACATACTCCAGTGACCAAATACGCTCTCTACCTGCGACCACGTTTGGTAAAGAACCGGTTTTGAATCGTGTTGTTTCAATTGAACATGCACTTTCTCAATAGTCTATTATAATAACAATGCAATTTTAAATGTTGCAGTTGTAAAACAAGATAATCATGCCAAGTGTCACGTTGTCCTCGTTAATAATTAATGATAAAATAATCTGAACAGTGTAGTCTACGTTTCTAAGAAATCAAATTAAAATTTGTAGGAGTTTTACACATGGAGTTTACCTTTCGCTTAACCCTTACCACTCCTTTGTCGAATGCCAGCCGACATCGCTATATGTATGCTACAACTCAGTTGTCGGCTGGCGGCCGACAAGATAAAGACATTTGGGGGCCATTAAAAACAATGAGGATATTATAAATAACCAGGTTAATTTGACTTCTAGTCCGATATTAGATTTATTCCCCCTGTCACATAATGTTAACAAACACAATTACTATCCGGTTAATTCAACTTTCACCCTCTCCCCCCACCACTTTTCCATTCGTTATAGAGTATATAAGTAATAGCTCCGCGTCATTTAATTGTTAAAATTTCATCAATTATACACAGAGCAAGAGAAGCCTGTTTTCCCAAAACATGTCATGTCTGTATACGATGTAAATAAGTGTTGTGATAATACAAAGTTATCAACAAGTTGTTCTTATATAATATTATTATTAATATAATAATTTATAGACTGAACATAAGCTTCATTGGTTTAAGTAATTACCTAATATAGAAGATAAAGTAAAAAATGTATTCAGTGTTACCAAACGTATATTATGCTTGTTGTTATCTACACAGTAGAGACAAGTCAAGTTATCGTTCAATCTAAAGGGAACCATCGTATTTTTCTGTGATGAATATTTGAAGAGACAAGATACCGGACGCAACGGGCCACGCACAAATCTAACAACATTTTCATCTCTACTGACCACTTTACTAGATCCCGTAATAAAACAATATACTCATACAACTTAAAACTTTATTGAAATTTCTTGGTAGAAGTTTATTGAAAATAACGGAAATAATTAATACTAATGAAAAAGCTGTTTTCCGGGAGTTTTATTATATTGATTGGGAGTAAAACATTTCGCCTTGCCTAGGCATTATTAAACGTTTTAAATAATAAAGACATTTGATAACGATTTACCAAGCCGAAACATGTCATTCCAATGAAATATTGTGTTTACAACATTTGAATGTATACTCGTACAAATACTTGTAGACGAATACTGGATTTTACCCATTGCGGGTTTTCAATTCAAGGATTAATTGTATCTCAATAGAGACGAAGATGCAAATTGGAAACAGAATATGGTGATCGAGGTGTTTACAGGACTTATGACCTGTCATTGGTTGGGTTAAGCGCACGCTTTATGTAATACAACATTCCCCATTCCAACCTTCTTACGACCACCATGTCTGACAAAATTTTGGAAATTGTATATATGTTAATATGTAACACCAAACTTCACATGTTAGTTTCAATCTACACACTAGCTAAATATTGTGTAGAAAAATTTATAGAAAGCAGACTTTATTATTCGTGTAACTGATTAATAATGGAGTTCAACATCATTGTTCAAGAAATAATTCACTAACAAAAATAATTAACCATTAAATAGCTAAATGAATTAGAAAATAACGCATTGAACTCAATAGTAAATATAGTACTTATCATTTACAATGGGTATATAATTAGCTTTTTTATGTAATTCCCACACATTTAGAATTATTAATTTATTAAGATGTTTAAAATCAGTCACCGACCTGCAGGAATCGCCCCCATATTCTTTCAAAAATAATTATTATTCAAGATATTTTTGGTTCATCAATGGATTTTACGAAGTGAATCGACAATATTTTTAAAATTCTATTCAATTCCATTTTTGTTTTAACGTAAATCATTAATATAATTTAAATGTATGTACATCTTCATTATGCACAATGTTCATTATTATTAAGCATTTACCGATCATTAAAATGGCGAATCATTAAATAAAGTGCTTTCAAGTCAAAAATCTTTTCTTTGAAATTTCCAAGGCAATCCATACTTCTAAAGAGCCGAGAGTGATGGTCGCCGGATCATTAATCTGGGGAAAATGTGCCATTCTCGCTGGAACGTGGGATTTTGTTTCGCAAAATGGGGTAAAATATTAATACAAGGATATAATTTTAAGCAGGTATTATTAACACTTCATTACTAATAATAATCGACAAAGTTATGTAAGTCTTACAATAAGAGTGAATGTTCCGTGAAATATGTTCGCATAACCAACGAGTTTATTCTGACCTAAAAACGAGGAAGATTATTGCGATAATAATGTATCAACTTTCAACAAACATTATATATGAATATGTAAGCGATAATAAAATTTAAAATCCATTGTATTAAATACGAACCTCCAAGAATACCTGTAATACCAATATTTAAATTCAGAAAATTTTACATAAATATTTGAAGATTATTTTTGTATAGAATCATGTTTACCACCCCTGATCTGTATGTATATAAAAGACTAAGTTTACAATAGTGTCACCAGTCTGTTGATGCCAGCTAGCCTGTCGAAACCGGTCGCTGTCTAAATAAAGACAAAAGTGAAAGTAGTTAAAAACATCGTTTTATTTAATTATTATTTCAACATTTATGTATTCTGATGGTGCCTAAATAATTTTTGGAAATCTCTTTCAGATAGTTGGAACTCGTTAAATATAATAAACGTAATTTATATCTAACCATAATAGAGTCTTATTATTGAAACCCAAAGGACAACTATAAAAGCAGTAACAATTTAACGTTTAGAGGCGCTTCAATTTATGAAATCCAAAACGGTGTGTTAACGATTTTGGCCATCTTAGTAATAAATGCGTAATAACAGATTAATCTCGTTCCTCAATGAACCGAGCAGAACTCGTAAAATCACGCACAAATCAAATCACTGGCACATTTCGCAGATTCAGATCTAAATAGATCTAAATCTTGTGAAATTCTATAATTATTTCTGAATTTTCATAACGAACCTTCACCTTTCTTAAATTCGGCGCTCATTTTTCGAAGTATTTTGTTATTAACGTCAAAACATTCAATAAGGCTGAAGATATGATCTCAAATTAATTAATACCGAAAATGTCAATTTAATTAACTCGACACGTTCTTAATGAACGGGATAAAGTTGATTCGGATAAGAATAATTAAAAAAAATGTAGAAAAATTTAATAGGTAATTCCTTTTTAAGAAAATCAAATGATTTATTTCTCTTTTTCTTTTTTATATACCCTTTATATATTATTTACATAGACATGTTTCGGACAAACAGTCCTTCTTCAGTAAAGATACATTTAAAATAAATAAATAAATAATGTATCTTTACTGAAGAAGGACTGTTTGTCCGAAACATATCTACGTGATTTTATTTTTTTAATATAAGTGTTGTATATACAAAGTACCCATATAAAAAATAAAAATAAACCGTCATAACAACACAAAGTATGGCGTATATAGAAGAAAATAATCAAATGATTTTACTTATAATCTCACAGTGAAAATTCATATAAAATAATAAAATATAAAGCTAAAAACCAAGAATAATTCCTTTACCTTGTGTCAGCGACCATGGAGCAATTAATGCGTTCTGTTAAAAAGTAAATACAGCCAGCAGCCCAGGATTACTTTGAGTTCATTGAAAAAACATTGTTTAATGCCGTCTCAAAAGTGCTCAGAAATCTAGTTTCATACCAGAAATATAAAATTTAAATAAAAAAAATTTTACTTGGTGAACTGTGACTCAGTATCAACAAATAAGTGAAATTAAAAGAGAAAACCTGCAGATTCTGTTCTGCTGAATAAAGGATGTTTTTTTAGAGGTTTACAATACATTTTAAAAATGAAAAAAAGCACATTAAAATAATGGTAATGTGTATGATATTGGCTTTACTTAATAGATAATTTTATGCCATTATTATTTTAATGTGATTTCGGGCATATGAGCGCCACGGCTAGCTCGAATGAAGCGAAATCGTGAAGTATAATTTTCGACAACTGTCATATTTGTGGATGCGTATTATCCACTAGAGTGTACGTGGTGCGAAAACGATCCATGGCCTTCCGAACTACTTGCTCGGATGGACGATTATGTCGACCGTAAAATGGACGTAGTGCACGATAAGTTTGTCGAACTGAACCATGATTTTCAAAATAAATTTGCACAATTTGCAAGCCCTGTTCTGACGTCAATCTATGCATGGTGATATAGCAAAACGTACTGACTACAAATCAACTATCAACTGTCAAATTGACAGTCTGTAGAAACAATGTTGTCAGTTTAAAAACCAAACCTCTAAAAAAAACCTATACAAATCACTTTCTTCGTAAGGGGAGTAATACGAGTAGGAACGGAAATAAAAATAATAATTTTCACATATGTTTTGAAATTTAACATAATGTTAATGAATTTGTCGTATGTGGATTTAGGCCACAAAACAATCCAAATCAACCAAAAACTTCAAAATGAAAGAAATAATTATTCAAATTGACATTGGAACAAATGCACATAAAGGTTCGAAAAATCACGAAAAATTATAATATTTTAACACCAAAACAGCACAATGTATTGAGTTCCATAACTAAAAATTATGAAAATGCGGCAAAAAAGAAATTGGCCAGGACACTACTTCTTCGTTATCTTTATTTCGATAGTGACCCGTTTCGCCAGACTCACTGGAATCGAAAGACTGGTCTGTGATATAAATACAAAAATGAAAGCAGTTCTTAAAAAAAGGGTTTATTGAATTATTAAGTAATTCCTTGTTTCGTTTAACTTAATCTTGAGCAAGCAGCTTCCAAAGGCTTACCCTTATTTATCACGAGAGATTAATGTGTCATAATAATACGCACGGAAGTCACATTAATACTAGATAAACGCTTTTTGATTACACAATTACAGAGAGGTTGAATTTATGTAATCGATTACTGTACAAACGCCCCAAATGAAGTCGTAAAACCCCATATGTCAACAGCCGTTCCACGGGATTCTGAATCTTATTTCTAAGTCTACACGTATAATATTCCTTTAACAATGGTTTGAACAGATGGGGTTTTGGTGTACTGGTGGGCACATTTAACCGCCGAAATGAGTTAACAGAGACATACGCGTGTGCGATTGAATAACTCGGGTGAGATTACACACACACGCAATGAATATATGAGTGCATCTTCTCTTGCACCCTTCTACTATGTTTGATTGTCTGTGAAATAAAGAGGAATCAAAATGCAGCAGTTTGTGGTTAAAACGTTTTAGAACTAAGAGATACAACTCGACAGTTGACAGTTGATTTGTAGTCAGTTGGTTTTGCCATTTCACCATAAATAGACTGACGTCAGAACAGCGCTTTAAATTTGTGGAAATTTATTTTGAAAATCATGGTTCGATTTGCTAATCTTATCGTGCATTATGTCCATTTTACGGTCGACATAATCGTCCATCCGAGCAAGTTATTCGGAAGACCATGGATCGTTTTCGCACCACGTACACTGTAGTGGATCCTCTACAATCGCTACTGGATCATCCATAAATACGACAATTGTCAAAAATTGGATTTCACGATTGCGCTTCATTCGAGCTAGCCGTGGCGCTCATATACCCGAAATCAATAAAGCCAATATCATAGACATTAACATTATTTTAATGTATTTTTTTTTCATTTTGAATATTATTATTATGTTAAATCGCTCTTTACATCATTACAGCGCGAGCCAAATCGGTGAAAAGGGTAAAAGCTAATCTATCGCCATTTTATTGTCACGTGAATTCTGCACCAGACTGTGAAGACCGTGTGATAATCACACTGCCATCGGGAATCGAACCCGGAACCTTCGGAGTGGCAGTCAAAGCACTTACCATGAAGGTCGTCGAATATGTTTTGTATACCTCTAAAAAAAACAACCTATATAATAAGAAGCTTTAAGACTAATGTTATTTTAATCCCATCACTGTTTTTAATGATAATAACTTTTTATAGACCTTAAAAAAACATTTTATTAAGAAGAATTTTCAAATGAACTATTCTACTTAATTTGGTTTTACAAAACTTGGATGTACCATCTGCACGTTATGGCGACTTTATAAGCTATATCGTGGCTTTTTTATTTGAAAGAATCAAAATAAATTATGCGAACCTTAAATTTGAGCTTGTGTATAAAACTCAGTTTTAACACGTTCAGGCGCGATGAGATGGAATTAATCCGACTTGAATGGGTTCCATTCTCAGCCAAATTGAAATCGGCGGGTTATTAACTTATTTTTGCATGAAATTAACCTGTTGATTCGGCATAATCTTTCTGAGATTTGAAAATCACGCAGTAACTTATGTTTTAAAGTAATAAGAATGGATGGAAGAATGATTTTTAACTTATTTATACAGAAAACATACAATTTAGTAACATTATTATGAAAACGTCTCTGACTTTTAAGCCAGTGAAGTTCTTTGAGATGTTGTGTTATATGGGACTTTTTTGGAATGCCTTTAATGAGCCTTGCTGTTGCATTGAACGCAGATTGAAGTTTGTTTATTTGTTGTTTTGGAATGTTTGCATAAATTCCATTACAATAATCAAGTCGTGACACAACGAATGAATTTACAAGAGTTTTGAAAGTGTCATGGGGAATACTCCTTTTGACGGATTTTAATCGTCTTAGGTGGAAGAAACTAGCGCTGACCGTGTTATTAATTTGGGATTTTAGAGACAGATTTGCGTCAAGATAAACACCAAGAAGCTTTGTTGAGTTTTTGGGAACGATATCATTGTCAGCTGTTGAAATTGAGGAATGATCGATAAGATGTTGACGCTTTGCGGAAGAAGTCCAGAGAAATTCCGTTTTGGATGGATTTAGTTTAAGTTTGTTTGATGCCATCCATCTGGATATGGCATCAATGCAGTTGACAGTTATTGACGTAAGATGTTTGGTGTCATCAGGGTTGCAGAAAAAATAAAGTTGCTGATCATCAGCATAGCAATGTGAGAGGAGGCCAAAGGATTCGATTATTTTGGCAACGTCATTCGTAAACATGATAAATAAAAGGGGTCCTAAAACAGAGCCTTGTGGCACACCAGATTGGATATTAGTAAATGAGGATTTTTTACCTGCTAGCTGCACAGCTTGTGAACGATCCGACAGATATGATTTTAGCCAGTCTATGGCATTACCTCTAAAACCATACGTGATCGCTAATCGTTGGATAAGATTAAGTGATCAATTGTGTCAAACGCAGCGCTCATGTCCAGAAGGGAAAGCAGTGCTAATTTGCCCGATTCGTTTGCCAGTACTAAATCTGACATGACTTTAAGCAATCCCGTCTCCGTTGAATGGAAACGTCTGTAGGCGGATTGTAATTTAGACAAAATATTATTTGTCGAAAGGTGATTAGAAATTTGGGAGGCTACAATTTTTTCAAGAACTTTAGAGATGAAAGGTAGATTTGAGATGGGCCGGAAGTTACTAAGATTTTCGGAAACTAGTTGAGGTTTTTTTAATATGGGAGAAACAATAGCTTTCTTGAGCAAAAAGGGGATTTGTCCTGTTAGAAGAGATTTGTTCTGTTGAATAATGTTCAAAATGAACCACGAAAACTCCCAGGAAAGCGTGTCATTTTTTTAAATCTATTTCTTGCGATAGTTATAAATTTAAAAGATTAGAAGTTATATCTTGCACCATTCTAGTCTGTCGAGTTCTGTGTATCTTTTGAACAAAGTTCTTCATTTAGGGGGCGCGGAATAAGATGAACGATCAACATAATCACCTGTTCAGAAGTGCGGTATTTTTCATGAATATTGGAAGAAATGAGAGGTATTCGGCGAACGAATCCCCACAATGGCTCTATCGAGACGGCTTCACATCGACATAAGGAGGTGCTTTATTTAAACGCGTATTCGTGTCTACAGACTGGGAGGCAAAAGTGAACAGTTTCTAGACTTAAATTGAACGGTGTAAGACGAGCGTTTGCACAGATACGTTTGATATAAAACATTCTGACGTCGAAGAATGCTGTAAAATAAATTACACACATATATTCCGTGTTTCGTCGCTACTAGTACTTATTTACCAGACAAAACATTCGACATTTAAACTTAAGTTGACAAAGAAATAAAATAAAAATAATCCAAAAATATCTTTACAATTATAAAAAAAAATCCGAGATATTTCGTTCGATGAAACAAATGCTTATTTCGTTTTGCGTTATTATGGAAATAGTAATGAAAGGACAAGATAAAAATTGGAAGTACCGTTTATAGTATTTAATTGAAGGAATTAGCGCTTGGAATGTGCAGAAGAAATGTGAAACTAGGATAAATACCGTAGAAATGAGATCACTGAGAAGATTACGCAGGAAAACGATAAATGATAGAATACCGAACGAAGAAATACGATGATTGCATCATAAGTAAAATTAAAAAGGATCCTTGAGATGGTTGGACACATGGATGGAAAACCAAGGAAAGTATGTCATAACCAAATTAATCAAATACTAAAAGGTGGCCACATTCGAAGTCGGAAAAATCGACGAGCGTGCATTTTACATGAGAGAAAAATCACTTAAGACAGAAATATAAACTGAAATGATAGATTTTATAATTACACATTATATGAATCAAGAAAACAATTTTTTTCACATGCAAATTAAAAATGGTCAGTAATTTATTTTAAAAAAATCTTTATAATATATATTTTGTTTAATTTCCCCTTGATTTTATGGCTTCGACCGGTTTTGGCACTTTGCATCTTGATTATTTCTGGCCTCTCCAGAAAATGACAGTGAGCTGCTGAAACCGGTTGAAACCATAAAACCAAGTCGAATTAAACCATATATGTTTTAAACTGTTAAATTAAAAAAACTTTGTTTTATGTATCACAATTGTATTTTTATTTTTCGCGACAGCTGTTTCGTCAACCTATGTTGACATCATCAGGAGTTACGATGTAACACAATTGTGATACATAAAACAATTTTTTTTAATTAAACAGTTTATAATGTTAATGTAACATAGTGTTTCGGTCAAAACACTATCATTTTTTTTCCTTATTTATATGTATTGTACTTCGACCAAGAAATTTCAAAAAACATAATTAATTAATTTATACATTAAATGTTAATGTTAATGATGTTAATTATATGTTAATGGTGTAAATGGAACCAAAAATAGAGGAAAACCGAGGAAAACGTGGCACGATCAAATAAATCAAATATTGAATGTCGGCCATGTGAGGAGTCAGAGAAATCGACGCGCGTGCATGACACGATGTATGAATGTTGAGGAAGCGAGAGAAATATGTCAGGAAAGAAAAGTGTGGCAGTCCTTTCTTTCTGCCTACCCCTTCGGGTAGACGGCGTGATGGTTAGTTAGTTACATTATATTTCGTTATTTATATGATTTCAACAGTGTTAATAATGCTATTCCCTGTTCTTTGTTTCAACTGTTTTCCACTCCCGTGAGTGTGGAGTTTAAAAGTGGAAGCGAAACGTTAAGTGTCACCGTTAGCTATTACCGGGAATAGGGTGAGATACAAAGCTGTCTGCGGTGAACAACGCCATCCGGCAGCTCCCCTCGCCTTGTGCTTTATCCAGCGCCGGGCTGGAGGTGCGCTGGGACGACACTATCTTACACACAATTATGCTTATTACCATAAACGTGCAAACATACTTCACTTGTACCGACTCACACAACCGTCGACCCACGGCAGAAGAATGATCATAACAATAATTTATATTTCATTCTATGTTCTTGAACCGACCCATATGTATGGAAGTGAAGCATGGAACAGGCCGAATCTATGAATCGTTTGAGAATATTCGATAGTAGAGTACTGTTGTGGAACATATTACATAATTATTACCAGCTAACATTTTCCAGATAAATTTTCATATGAAATTACTACTTGTATATACCATTCGTCCCACAAGCCCTGGTGTCTAGTATGTATGAGGTATGCAAGCGATACGATTTGATGATGAATGTGAATAAGTCCAAGGTAATGATTTTCGAAAAAGAAAGAAACATGACAGTCTGCAACATTAGTGTAAACGGTGAAAACCTGTAACAAGTGGATGAATTTGTTTATTTAGGAAGTGTGTTTACAAAAAATGGGAAAGTGGAGAAGGATTTTGAAAGAAGGGTTGGGGCAGGTAATAGAGTAAATGGTGCACTTAAAGTTGTCATCGCAAACAAAAGCCTATCTAAAAAAGCTAAGATGGCAGTGCATAATGATGAGAAGGAGAAAAGTAGAATAAATGCATTAAAAATGAGATCTCTACGACGAATATGTAATAAATCTGTATATGATAGAGTGTCAAATGCAAGTATAAGAAGTGAATGCGGTGCGAATGAAAGTGTTATGAACAAAATAATAAAAGGGTCGTAAAGATGGTTTGGACACACGAAAAGAATGAGCGAAGACAGAATGGCGAAGAAGGTATATGTAAACGACGTGAAAGGAGCTAGAAATAAGGGAAGGCCGAGGAAAACGTGACACGATCAAATTAATCAAATATTAAATGTCAGTTACGTGGGAGTCGGAGAAATCGACGTAGTGCATGACAAGATGTGTGAATGTATAGGAATCGAGAGAATTATGTCATGACAGAACAGTGTGGCGGTCAACTTTTTCTACCTATCCCTCCGGGGAGACGTCGTGATGGTTAGTTAGTTTTAGTTTATTCTTTTTTGAGTGGATAATTGATCTTCTGATCTCGAACAACGTGCGAATTTAAAAATTCCCCCGCCAATTAATTCAGAAGAGATGTGTCATAACAGCATTATTGCGTTAATCTAGTATTGTTCTGTTCTTGTTCTATTTATTATTCACGGGATAGCACTGCGTCCGCTGGACCAATTAAAAGTTGTCAAAATTTTAATTTCCGTTCAATAAACATTACACGCATTAAAGTCCGCTGACGTGGACATTCCGGTAGGTAATGATAATTTGTCGCCATTGGATGTTTTTTCATCTCTTAAATTGATAGTTTACACGCTGGGTTCGCCACGAAATACCACGAAACCTTTTTACGATGTGTAATTAATCTCAACATGTATACTGTCTATTTATGTATATGTTATATACGCCATGCTGGAAATTTATTGGCTTCTCCTTATAAAAATTCTTGTTTTCTATACACATTTGAATTTCGAAGTTTCTATATTCATTTTAACGCCAATTAGAATAAATCTTATGCAACAGGGAATCTTGGGCCGTAAATTAATTTAAATAACAAACTCGGCTACCAAATTTTGGCTTCGTTTCCTAACAGCATATACAGCTGTCTATACGAGTAAGGCTACGGTCACACCGGAGTGTGTTCGGGTGTTGTATGATTCCCTGATAAGAAGTCGGCTGGAATATACGAGTAGTTGCATTATTTGATCACCGTATGAGGAGCGAGTGCAGATTTTTTTGGCACTCTCTTTACCTCAGGGAACGCGTTTATTACCCATGGCTCTTTCCAACGGAATTCTTGCTAGGTATGCTAAGCTACAATTATTGGAGGGAAGGAGGAATATCCACTTGGGAGTTCACTTCTTTCTTCTGATTGGCGGCCATAAATATTATCGAATGTCCCGAGTGATTTTGTCCATTTGTCCCTGATAATTACCTTCGTCAAAGACAGCACAGATCATTTTATTAGCCACGCTGCAGAACCAACCTCCCGATGGTTATGCCTGTGATTAGAGCAATCTCATGGCTTAATCGGGTCGCCTCTTGTGATAGTGCGAGTTGCCTCAGGGATGCAAAATCAATGTTGTGATTGTTATCTCCCATGCGTAGTATTTCTTCTTCTTCTTCTTCGAGTGCCATGTTAGGTCCCCTCGACGTCGGCTATCACCCTGGCGTAGGCCTCTCTGTCTTGTGCCAGACGGAACAACTCCCCCACCCTTCGAACTCGGGTCCATTCCTTGATAGTGTTTATGCTTATTATGTAATTGTAAGGTTGCAAACGACTTAGATTGAAACATCTGTAATGTTTTTAATATTTTTATAAATAAATTAAATTAAATATAAGTGTTTCGGTTGGTGACTCGTTTGCTGTCTGTCCAAAAACGACATTGACTGATTTTACAGCGTTGCCAAATTAATATTTTTGAAAATGTCAAACTATTGATTTAGCTTTTATGTTAACTTTAATTTATGTATTAATCAAATAAAACCAAGTAAAAAAATTATAAAATCAAATTTATTTTCAAATCGAATAATTCTTTATTTAACATTGAGTAAATTTGCTCAATTCTGAATTTTTATTTACGTGATTCTGTGCAAAGAATAATCAAATTTTACTTAATATAAAATTAAATATCGCATCGGTTAAAGTGTGGCAGTCTATTCTTTCTGTCTACGCCTACGGGGAGACGGCGTGATGGTTAGTAAGTTATTTTTTTTTAATTAGGAAATATTCGATTTGAAGGTACGTATATGTGAGTTAATAATTTTTGAACCAATAATTTTGTGATTACAAATCATGAGTGCCCTTTAGTTTCATGCACTTATTTAGAAATTAAAGTAAATATTAAAGCTTACTCTAACTAACCATCACGCTTTCTTTCCTGACATATTTCTCTCGATTCCTCAACATTCATACATCGTGTCATGCACGCGCGTAGATTTCTCTGACTCCTCACATGGCCGACATTCAATATTTGATTTATTTGATCGTGCCACGTTTTCCTCGGTCTTCCTCTATTTCTTGTACCATTTACATCATTACATAATTTTTTTACCATTCTTTCTTCATTCATTCTTTCCATATGTCCAAACCATCTTAATGATCCTTTCATTATTTTGTTCATGACACCATCATTCGCACCGCATTCACTTCTTATATTTTCATTCGACACTCTATCATACACAGAGTATCCACACATTCGTCTAAGAGATCTCATTTCTACTCCATTTATTCTACTTTCTTCCTTCTTTTGCCAATTCCATGCTTCGCTTCCATTCATTCCATTAAAGCTTACTCATTTATAAAAAAAATTGATAACTCTGTTAAATCAGCCTCTGTCATTTTCGGATAAACAGCAAGCGAGTCACCTACCAATACACATTGGTGTGGCCGTACCCTAAATGCTGTATTCTAGTTAATTAAATCTTAACCAACCGCTTCCTCGGCCGCATGGAATACCGGCTACCGTGCACACGAGTCCGGAAAGTTGACTCCCACTCTTAGATGCAGGAAGGTGCCGCCTACGCTCGCCCAAATACTTTGATCTGAGCAACCGGTGAGGCACCGTGTGAATTATCTACAACAGACCCTTTTAAACCCTCGCGGAACTCCGCGTGAAATATAAATCAATACAAATCCAAGGCCGCCCTTAACAATTCAATTGTTTTCCAATTATCCCATGTTGAATCTATTGAGAACGTGTGTAACCATTTTGTTCAAGGCATTTTACTGTTTAATATTCTCAATGGTGTTCTTGTGCCGACTCTTATGTATGGAAGTGAAGCATGGAACTGGCAAAACAAGGATGAAAAAGAAGGAAACATAACAGTCTGCAACATTAGTGTAAACGGTGAAAATCTGGAACAAGTGGATGAATTTGTTTATTTAAAAAGTATGTTTACAAAGGATGGGAGAGTGGAAAAGGATATTGAAAGAAAGGTTGGGGCAGGCAACAGAGTAAATGGTGCACTTAAAGTTGTCATCGCAAACAAATACCTATTAAAAAAAAGCTAAGATGGCAGTGCATAATGGTGTTCATGTGCCGACCCCTATGTATGGAAGTGAAGCATGGAGCTGGCAAAACGAGGATGAAGTAGAGTAAATGCAGTAGAAATGAGATCTCTAAGACGAATGTGTGATAAATCTGTATATGATAAGAGTGTCAAATGCAAATATGAGAAGTGAACGCGGTGCGAATGAACGTGTTATGGACAAAATAATGAGAGGGTCGTAAGATGGTTTGGACACACGTAAAGAATGAGTGAAGACAGAATGGTGAAGAAGGTATATGAAAACGACGTGATCGGAGCTAAAAATAGAGGAAGGCCAAGGAAAACTTGGCACGATCAAATCAATCAAATATTAAATGTCGGTCACGTGAGGAGTCTAAATCTACGTGCGTGTGTGACACGATGTATGAATGTAGAGGAAGCGAGAGATGTATGACAGAACAGTGTGGCGGTCTTTTATTTCTGCCTACCCCTTCGGAGAGACGGCGTGATGGTTAGTTAGTTATATCCTTAATTGACGAATTATTCTACAAGTATCATTAGAAGTATACAAGTATAAAAGAATACTCACAAATAAAGACATCAGATAGACAGAAAGAATAGAACGCCACTCCGTTCTTTCCTGACATATATATTTTTTTTTTTTTTACGTATACAACAGGTTTCTTGAACCCAATTACAGTATCCATTTTTTTTAAGCTGATATATTGATTCTCGTGACATGTGACAGGTAGCCAATCTATCGCTATTTTATTGTCACGTGAATACTACGCCAGACCAAAGACAATGTGACAATCACACTGCCATCGCCGGGAATCGAACCCAGAACAGAATCAGAACAGGAATCAGAGCTCTTACCACTCTGCCACGAAGGTCGTCATCTCGTATTGATCTGTATTCCTCAACATTCATACACCGTGCTTTTAATGCACGTCAATTTCTCCGACTCCTTACTTGACCGACATTAAAAAATTTATTGAATTGATCGTGCCACGTCTTTTTATACTTTTAGTTCCTTTTATCTCGTTTACATATAAATTCTTTATTTACCATTTTGATTAATTCATTGTTTCCATGTGTCCGAAACATCTTAATGATCCTTTCATTATTTTGTTCGCAACATTTTCATTAATATATTTGCATTTGACACTCCATCATATACACATTTAACACACATTCGTCGAAGAGATCTCATTTCTACTGCATTTATTCTAATTTCATCCTTTAAAAATAAAAATAAATAATCAAATCTGGAAAATATTACCCGGTAAAAGTAATATGTGGCATAACAGTTCTCAACTATTATTCCCAAACGATTCATAGATAACACCCGTATTTCTGAGTTAACTCGGTTTAAAATAAAGGACTTTTACAATGTGGCGGTCCCGGGCGTTGATCAAAATTTATGTTTCCTGTAAGAGACTCCATCAGGAATTATTGTTAAACAATTAAATAAGCTGTAGGATTTATCGCCGCGTCACTGCAGGAATCCATAAATATGGCGGGAAGTTGAAAACAAAAATAAACCTGCGCAATAAGTATGCGTGAACTTTAAACTTCCGTAGGTAGGTAGGTACCTACTTAGCGGCTTGCACTTGAACACAATGTGGCAGCAGCGTCTACAGAGAAAAAATAATTTGTAAGTTCAGCTGAAATTATTTTTACAGCGCTGCTTTTTACGCCTGGTGAGAAATAACTCATATCGCGAGAGGGGAAGAGGGCGGGGGTTTTGCACTTCAACGCAATCCGACACGATTTCGGGGTTTCTTGTTTCGGTGACCGCCGGTCTTACTTAACGCGACTTTTCAGATAATTCGCGCGCCAGGCTAAAGCAGTCATTCATTTAAGCAGCCAAAGTGGACTATATCGACCCCAATCCAACCTCCCAGGGGTCCACGTCAATGAAAAAAAATTGTGTGTGCATTTTGTAAATAGGGGTCCAAGTGAGTCCAAGTCGATAGAAGGGTTGGTCCGGGCAACAACGTGAAAGGAGCCTTAAAAACTGTTATTAGAAACAAAAAAATATCAACGAAAGCAAAAATGGCCGTTCACAATGGAGTTCTAGTTCCAACCTTTATGTATGGAAGCGAAGCGTAAAACTGGCAGAAGAATGATGAGAGCAGAATAAATGCGGTGGAGATGAGGTCCCTTAGACGTATGTATCGAAAACGGTGTACGACAGAGTTTCAAATTATGATAATAGGAAGGAAAGTAGAGCGGAAAGAAGTATTTTTGGATATTAAGGAGCACTGCGTTGGTTTGGTCACATGGAACGCATGAATGAAGAAAGTATACATCAACGACGTGAATGGGGTACGGAATCAAGGAAGACCGAGGAAAACCTCTTCTTCTCCGGTCTCAATCTAAAGATTGGTTTGCAGCAAGACGATGCATTTTTTCTTCTACTCCGCTCGGTCCTCAGTAACTCTCTTCAACTTCGCATAGGAGGTGCAACCCATATCTTGGCAAATCTGGTCTAGGTACTCCTGACGAGGTCGTCCTCTGACAATCGATCCTTCGACCTTCGAGGAAAACATGGCAGGACCGAATCAATCAAATTTTAAAGGTCGGCCATGTTAGAAGTCGGAAGAATCGATGTGCGAGAATGACTCGCTGTATGGATATGGAGGAAGCTAGAGAGCTGTCAGGAGAGCTGCGATCCATTATTTCTGCCTACCCTTTCGAAAAAAACGCCGTGATGGTATGTTGTTGTTGTTGTCCATGGTTAAAATTTTAGCTTCTTTATGGAAATATTAGTGGATTACAGTGACATTGAAGAAACGGATATCATGTTACCAGAATAACTTATCGGAATAACAACACTAACGAAGAACTTAAGGTGCAATTCAGAAAGAGATATCAGCAATTCTGGTTTGAGAGAGATATAACTGTTACATATTCAGAGTAGTATGGACTATCGCGAGAATGTTTCCGATAGCTTTTCCATCGTCACACCTCGTGAAATGAATTTCAGCACGGTTGCCAATATCCTTTAAAAAAAGAAGCAGGTTGAAAATCACTCGCCGAGGAAATTTAAAGTGAATATTGAAATGTTGATATCAAAGCATCAGGCTCATCCCTCCCATTAAAACGTTGAATTAATTTATGTAAATATGTTGGATTTTGCATTTTGTTTAACTCTTTATATATATTATTTAAACATTTCTTTTCTATAGTAAACCCTATCAAAGTGAGTAGCTCTGTGTCAGCTTCCAAAACAAATTTATAGTTAATGAAATTTAAAAAATTAATTAAATCATATAACAGCTAATTTAAAAAATGGTGGATACGTGTAACCTAAATTAAATAAACACAAAAGTCCGGATCGTCCATGTCAACATGTGCAACATCGGAAAACATTATGTGTTATTACATTATGTGCTAAATTTAAAAAACGGTGGATTCGTGGAACATAAATTAAATAGACAAATGTGCACCATCTAAAAATAACATTTTGTATTAAATTATTTTTATTTTGTTATTTTATTTTATATCATTGTATTTTATATTATTTGTTTTAGATTTATTTTGTGGATGTTGGAAGATCGAAGTGTGCGCGGGAGATGCCTATTGGTGGCGATGAGGTTCGCAACCCATCACACCGCGTCTCCCGCGGGGCGAAAAGAGAAGGATGGAGCGCCGCATCGGTTAAAGTGTGACAGTCCATTCTTTCTGCCTACCCTTTCGGGGAGACGGCGTGATGGTTAGTTAGTTAGTTAGTTTTGAATTTGTACAAAAAACATCAAACTTAGGACAGAAGGAGTCGACACAAAACAAGAAAAACCAGCACGTTGTCTACGGACAAAAAGTTTGGGAACCTTTGGTCTAAAGAAATAATAGATAGCCGACCAAGGAATTGTCATTATGCAAATCAAGAGCGTAAGACGGCAGGATATTAATATTAACTCCACAAGGACCAACTTGTAAACTTTTATCTTGACCGCAATAAGACGATAAAGTAAAATAAAACCGGATCCCAATCCACTACCATTTTTAGAGTAAATATTGTTTTGGGGTTAACTTGCTCGGATGTAGGAATCGTAGAGTGGAAGATATTGAATCGAATCGAACAAAACGAGTTGAAATTTTGAAACGCCGGAATTGACTTCGATTTCATTTTCTAAATCTTCAGAAAACAAATACTTTATATTATTTATTTTATTGAGAAGCGTATAAACAATGCCGCGTACTCGCTATGGGGGTTACGCTTACTTTATTTTTAAAGCAAGGAATATAACCCAACTGATTTTACTTAGAAGGGTAGAAGAGGGAGCCCCCAGAGGATTTGGCGGATAGTAAACAAATGAAAAAGAGTTAAGTTTTATTATCTAGAAACCTTGATGGATGAAATGTATGGAATCAGGTAATAAAAGCTAGCCACTGAACCCTCGCTGTTGTCCTCCACCGATCCCCAATCCTGATATCGTTAAGTAATGTATATCTGTACCTGAGAGCCATAATATCTTAAGTGAATTTTTTACTAATCTGAGTATTTCGAGTGCATTCAGGGCAAGTGTCTATCTTTATCAACGGTTACTTCTTACTATACTATATTGCGTGCTGGATGTACTTTACTATATGCTGGATACTTCTTCTTCTTCTTCTGATTGTAAATCTTGCGATCTGTTTATGCAGGATATCAATTTCATTCAGGGCAAGTGTCTATCTTTATCAACGGTAACTTCTTACTATACTATATTGCGTGCTGGATGTACTTTACTATATGCTGGATACTTCTTCTTCTTCTTCTGATTGTAAATCTTGCGATCTGTTTATGCAGGATATCAACTTTCTTCCTGTGATGAAGACGACCAGAGTTCTCTCCATCTCTTTGGTGGTCGTCCTGGTGGTCGACGGCCCCCTGGAGTCTCGTGCATCACGATATTAGGAATTCTTGCTGGATCCATTCTTTCGATGTGGTCCCTCCAGAATCGTCTTCTCTGCCTACTCCATCTCACTATGTCTTCAATTTTGAAGGATTTGCGAATTTCTTCATTGGGTATCCTATCTCTAAGGGTTCTCCCCACAATAGGTCGCAATGTTATCATATCTGCTACTCTTAAGAGACGTTTGGTTCTGACAGTGTCTACTCTTGCTTCGATTCCGTATGTCATTATGGGCCTGATCCATGTTTAATAAATTCTAACTTTGCTTTCCACTAGCATATGCTTATTGTCCCAGACAGAGTCCCTTAGACATCAGGAGATAACTGCAGCTTTATCAGTCTGTTTTTTAACTTCATTATATAGATCGCTGCAACTAGATATCCCACACCCAGATATCTGAACTTCATGACCTGTTCTATGGGTTTATTGTCTACAACCAATTTGCATCTGCAAGGCTGTCTGGATATTGTTAGACATTTTGTTTTTGCGACGGATATCATCATACCTCTCAGACGCAAGATGGAACCTATAAAGCATTCTTTGTAGATCGTCTTCACTTTCTGCCAGTATTGTTGCATCGTCAGCATAGCATACCACATTATACGAACATAATTAATTTCGGATTCAAATTCACTTGAGATGCTACTTGGTATTATTTTCGGTATTTTATGTAATTGTCTGTTGTAGATAATGGATAATAGAAGCTGAATTTTAAATGTGATGGACCTTGTTTCTGAAGTGAGCATATGATATATAATATATAATAATAATAAATTGGATTAATTTATAAATTGGATAATTTATAGGGCGCCATTTTTATGAATTACTTATCTCAAAGGCGCTGTAGAAAATGCTCCGTTTTATGAACTAGTTAAAAAATAAACATATTTAGAACGAGGGCTGCACACAACGCAGTCGATCAACTCTTCTTATCAGGAAAGGATATGTAAGTTGAAAAGGTGCGTTTTGAGTCTCGTTCTAAACTCTGACTGATTCTCTATGCGACGGGAAAGTATTAAGAACTTCAATTTATTATCACTGCATAAAATATGTGTATATCTTCTCATGTAATATGAAAGGTGATGTAACGCATTATGCTTATATCTTAAGAACTAATGGCATGCACGAGTCTGCAAGATAATGCGCGAAATGCATTCCTGTGGGAGTGGAATGAAGTAATTCATATTGTTATCCTCTATCTTTATAACATTTCATACCGTTTCATACCGTCCGGAATCACGGCAGAAGACAAGACGATAAGGAGGTGCCAGTGTTAAGTTACCAGCGCAGAGAGAATTCGAGATATCGCACGTTACAAACGAGGTCGCGGAAAATCTCAGAGTTGTTTACGGCCCAGGTCAACGTTCCGTGACGTCGTGTTGCACTTGCCGACCTCGCCGGAGATAAAATACGTCCGAAGATGATAAATGGCTTTCTTTCGCTCTCGCGGAAGAGTCTGGCTGACCCCGAGCCGCGCGAGCGTGCAGCGCGCTGCCCGCGCGGCCGCCATGCGCGCTGGGAGCGCGGCAACGGTACTCGCGGACCCCACCTCCGCCCGCCCATATCTCATCGGATTGTCTCGCAAGTGCGGAGAAAGGCCGGCATTGAAGTCGTGTAGCCCGCACAATTACTCGTTATTATCGCCGGCAATAATCTAACCACTAAGCTAAATAGTAAGACTCGTGAATACATTAATTCACTGCAACCGAACACCCGCTAAACTGTGTGCTAAAAAATGCACAGAAAACAAGACATTACCGGTAACAAAGTAATAAACTTTTAGAAACGTCTCATCTTAAACACGGTACGAACAGAATAACAAAAGTTGGTTGGGACACCGTCATACTGTAATATGATTACAATTTCGTTTAACGGTCTTTCCTTTTGTGGGCAGATTCATTTTTCGGAGTCGTTTTTATAACAAAAGAAATAGCGGCACTACAAATTGAATTACAAGAGAGGCGATGTCTTACTCTCAAGATAAACCAAGGTAAAAGTGTAGCTGATGCTTAAGTTTTATTTCGTAAAACCCGAGGGGAGTTAATTAGTTTCGAAAGGAAAAAGCACTTTCTAACCAAAAGGGTACTGAACAAGAAATTACTTAGCAACGTATTATGTATAACAAGGAACTTTCCTGTTCGGCGAAGTGATGTGATCAGTAATTCGTCACACTCCCGTGATGCTCAGTAATAATGAAACACATTAAACTAACTGCGAATGAATTCTTAGAAAAAAATGTGAGACCCATGTACAATTAATTTAACTGCGTATTTAAATATATAGGAATTTAGGATTATGTTTAATGTAAAGGGTTAAATTCAATAATGGGAGATCAGAAATATATTTACAATTCAATAAGAAATTTGTTTTTCTTGATATGTAACAATAATATTGGAATACCTACATAAGATTCTTAAATAATATGTATCTGTAATTTCATAACTAAAACAAATTTGTGTATAATACATTTTACGTTTCGAAAAGCATATATGTATCGTATATAATCGGAAGAGCGATGTCAATTTATGAAATGTATTTTTTGAATATATTGAATACGTAAGAATATTATTAAGTCTACGAAAATATGTATAAAATTGTATTTGTTTTTATTCTAAGCAATTAAAATAAAATCAAATTTACGTATTCACTCTCATAAAAATAAACGTTTTATTTCTAAAACGCTTATGAATTGTTCAAAATAAAATTATTAATACTAACATTTTTACTGTATTCATAGCTATTTAAACATTTGTGTAAAAATCCAAACAAAATATTTTATATTGATGAATGCGTGTTTTTATGTTTTATAATATTTTAAGAGGGTGACATATTTTGTACTGCTAGGGAATTATCAAAAATTAATGTATAATACGTTTAAAACACTTTATTCAAGCAAAGCGTTAACACAGAAAATTATATAGTTAATTTGGAAAGAAAAATCAACTTTCTGTATAACTATTATTAATTATAAATAAAAATTTGTTTTAGACAAAATTAAAATTTTCTCCGAAGTGCTGATAAGCACGGCAAACATGTCAATCTCATAAAAAATAATGAAATTATATAAAACAGGCGTTTTCATCGAAAACTAATCAACTAACTAACAATCACGCCGTTTCCTTGGAGGAGTAGGCAGAGATGGACCGCCATACTGTTCTGTCCTGACATACCCCTCTAGATTAATCTACATTCATACATTGTAACATTTCATCAATATTAAACATTATTAAATGGATTGAATAATAAATATCTGATACGGGTTCCATTTCCTCGAAAAGAGGAATTTATTGATTTCAAGCTGACACAAATGATTTTTTTTCCTGAAAAGTTTGACCGTTTGGGTAACGCTAAAATAAACATTCCGAACAATCAAATTGGGGAAAATCAAATACACATTCCAACTCAATCTGTGTAGGTACATAAAGTGTGTTTTCAGAAGTACCTACGTACGTGTATCGGGTACTTGCCTATCATTTTAAATTCGATACCCTTGATACGAGTAGGGTCAGGTTAAATAATTTACAGACCAAGATTACATTTTCATGCATACAATGTTCCCTAGTGTGTACGAGTATTCAAAAGTATAGATAGAGAGCAAATTATTTACTAACGTTTTCTTTGATGTTTTGTTTCAACAATTAGACTTTACAAAATAAACCTAAGTTATTCCTCCTCATCCTTGTTGTAGACCTATGTGGTCTGCTCTCCAGAGTGTTGCTCCTCCTGTGAGGTAGACTCCCAGCTGTCCATCCATCTTTTAGGAGGTCTTCCACGAGGACGAGTCCCATGAGGCTGATTATGCAACGCAATATAGGGGAGTCTGGTGGTGTCCATTCTTTGAACATGCCCGTACCAGTCCCATTTTCGCTGTCTGCTCCATCTTATAATATCCTCAACCTGACATATCTCTCTTATTCTGGTGTTCCTCGCGCGATCTCTCAGCGTCTTGCCTACTTGCATCTTGGAAGTCCTCAAAACTTGTGTGTTCCTTGCTGTGTCTGCCCTTGCTTCGACGCCATATGTTATTATTGGTCTTATGCATGCTTTATAGATTCTCATCTTACTCTAAATGGCCATGTCTTTGTTTTTCCATATTGTGGATTTTTTAGACGTAAGTTGCATTGTAAAATTATGATCTTGTACTAATCCTTAGAAATAGAAGCGAAGCATGGTACCGACAAAAGAAAGATGAATGTAGACTAAATGAGATAAACCATTATATGATAGAGTGCCAAATTCAGATATAAAAAGTAAATGCAGTGTGAATGAAAGCATTATGAAAAAAATAATCAAATATTTTTTTTAGATACATGGAAATAAGATGAAGAAATAATGGTATACATTGACGAAGTATGAATAACATGAAGGTAGCTACTTAATAATAATAATAAATTTGGATAACTTATACAGCGCTGTTTTCGCGAAAATTGGGATTTTTAAAGCTAAGAGTTCACACACAAGAAATTGTAATCACTTCAACTCTGTACTTAAGATCAAATTGCGAAGAGAATGTTTTCTCTTCAGATATCTTTTATCTTTGGTCGATGCATTATGAGATTTTATGCGCAATCGCAATGAAATTATTATAATATTTTATTGCGCATCCCCACGTCTTTATTTACAGTACTAGGTTCGACCGCCAGGATTCTTATTGGCGCGCTTTTTTTTAAAATATATTTTGAAAATTCTGCTGCGAGTTTCTTTCTTTCCGAAAACGGGACAATTTGGCGTCCCGAAGCTGTTTTCGGGGACACCGGGACACGCTGCCAGAAAACGGGACTGTCCCGATGAAAACGGGACATCTGGTCACATTAGATATGAACGAGGAAAACGAAAAAAGGTATGAGTGATACGTCAAATCAATCAAATTTAAAATTTCGGCCACGTGAGAAGTCTGTGAAATCGATATACATTCATAACACGTTGAAGTATGTTGGGAAGTCGAGAGAAGTATGCCAGGAGAGTGTAGAGGTTTATCATTTCTCAAATATAAAAATATGGTGGTGGTCTAGGGGATAGAACGCTTGGCTCCTGGTCCAGGGGACATGGGTTCAAGCCTGGACACGACCAGATTCCTTCTTCATAATAATAAGCTATTTTATGCTCACATTAAAGATGGTAAAAATAAATTCTAATATCATTGATTTAAATCCTTGGTTTAGCCTTTTTTTTTTAAATTAAAGTGTCGACAAATCAGAACCAAATAAGCAAGTTCCACGAACCTTGGTTCGTTACCACGAAAACTGAATAAAATTATATTATTTGGCAGTTTGATTGTTTCTCTACACGCATCAAAAGATGCAGGTTGGTTCCGGAAACTATTGGATAGAACTGTGCTGACGCTGTCGAAGATATCTATCGATGACCTATTAAGAATTGACAGCCTTCATGGCAGAGTGGTAAGAGCTCTGACTGAGCTCTAAAGGTCCCGGGTTCGATTCCTATCAATGGCAGTGTCATTGTCGCACTGTCTTTGGTCTGGTGTAGAATTCACGTGACATCAAAATGGCGATAGATTAGCTACCTAGCACATGTCATGAGAATCAATATAATAGCTGAAAAACAAATTGTCTACCGTAATTGGCTTTCAATGACCCAACGACCTGTTGTGTACAAAAAAAGTTTATCTCAAATATGGCAGAGTTGTTCTGAAAGAACGTGGAATTTTCTCACACTAAACATGTAACCCTAGGATGCTTAATAAGAAAGCGGCCTTCATGCAGTATATAACCCGTTAAGCAAATAATTTTCTTCAAATTCACAATCATTTTAATGGTCGTGAATAATCCATTAATTTGTGGTTCTGTACAACATAAGCCGTATAATCACGCAATCTGGGAAATTATATGACACTTTGAAACGGGAAATCCTACAAATTATATCGCTTCCAGAAAGCGACGGTATTCAAAGATTTATTGAAATTTTATAGCAGAAATTCCACAATAAACTGAGTGTATTAGCGGCAATTTACACTCCCGAAACACGCGTTGTCTTTTGTTCGGAACACAATAAAAAAAACATAAGAGTATCGTAAAAGTAGTCCATAGACATAACGAAAGCTAACAGGAATGTTAGTATTAAACGTAGGTACGAGGTCTGTTCAAAAAGTATCGCGAATTTTATATTTTTTCAAAAAGTATTTATTTATTCATGAATATCTATTTTGTCCCCTTCAAAGTAATTCCCCTCGGATATAATACATTTATGCCAACGTTTTTTCCAATCCTCGAAGCACTTAAAAAAATCATTTTTGTGATCTTGTTCAGCTCCTCCTTCGATGCCGTCTTTATCTCCTCAATCGTGGCGTAGCGTCGTCCTTTCATGGGCCTCTTCAGTTTTGGAAACAGGAAAAAGTCACAAGGGGCCAGGTCTGGGGAATACGGTGGCTGCGGCACCATTACTGTGTTGTTTTTGGCCAAATATTCGCGCACAAGCAACGATGTGTGAGCAGGGGCGTTATCATGGTGCAAAAGCCAGTTTTTGTTCTTCCACAAATCCGGGCGTTTCTGGCGGATTGCTTCGCGCAAATTGCGCATAACTTGCAGGTAATATTCCTTATTGACCGTACTACCCTGTGGCAAGAACTCATGATGCACCACGCCCCTGCAATCGAAGAAAACTGTGAGCAAAACCTTCACGTTCGACCGAACTTGGCGCGCTTTTTTTGGTCTTGGCTCATGCGGCAGCTTCCATTGGGATGATTGAGCTTTGGTTTCCACGTCATAACCATAAACCCATGATTCGTCACCAGTTATGACCCTCTGGAGCACATTTGGGTCGTCACGGACCGAGTCCAACATCTCCTGAGCAATGTTAACGCGATGCTGTTTTTGGTCGAAATTGAGCAATTTTGGCACGAATTTCGCGGCGACCCGACTCATGCCCAAATCATTGGTTAAAATCGAATGGCACGAGCCAATCGATATGTTTAGGTCCTCAGCAACTTCTCTAACGGTGATTCGACGATTGGCTAATACTATTTTCTTCACTTTATCAATGTTTTCGTCTGTTGTTGACGTGCTCGGGCGTCCGGCACGCTCTTCGTCGTTCATATCTTCTCGGCCCTCTGAGAACATTTTGTACCACCGATAAACGTTGCTTTGGTCCAAGGTAGCTTCACCATATGCCACAGTCAACATTCGAAATGCGTCCGCGCACTTTATTTTGTTTTTCACACAAAATTTGATACAGATTCTTTGATCCATTTTTTGGAATAGGCAAAAATCGAAGACGAGCCAAAACACATCCAAGCAAAACAGCTGTCAAAAATTAACTAAACATTCAAAATGGCCGACCTTGTCAGCATAAGTAAGGGACATGAGTACCAACATAACGCTACAAAAAAATCAAATATACGTAGCCAGCGGAAATTCAAAATTCGCGATACTTTTTGAACAGACCTCGTATATCGAACGTTAGCACGATACAAAAAGACTCTTGGGAATCTTATCATCGTGAAATTTTAAATTGTTTAAACATAATATTAATAGAATCTTCTTCTACTTATTATTCTTCCTCAGCCTATTCCCGTCCACTCCTGGACAAAGGCCTCCTCCATTTGCTTCCATGTCATTCTGTCCTGTGCAGACTGCATCCAGGTTATTCCGACGTGTCTGTTTAGATCATCCTTCCACCGTAGTTGCGGTCGCCCTGCACTTCTCTTCGCCGTCCACGGTCTCCAAGTCAGCAGTATTCTTGTCCACTTTTCATCTGAGCTTCTGGCTACGTGACCCGCCCATTGCCATTTTAGAGTCGCCACCCGGCGGATGATGTCAGTGACCTTTATTTTTTCTCTCACCGTATCGTTTCTGACTCTGTCTCTTAGGCTTATTCCTAACATGGCTCTTTGGGTCACTCGTAGTTTCTCGGCACTTTGCTTGGACAATGTAACAGTTTCAAGACCATATGTACCAAATGGCAGAACGCAGTTAATACAATAGATACTTAAATAAGGAGATTATATAGGTTATAATAAACTATCTTATTATTCAATCAATAAACTGATTGATATATCAATATTTTTCCTGAAATATTTACATCTTGAATAATACCACATTTTTTACACTTATTTGTAATTAGTTTGGTAAGCACAGCTGAAGTAAGCAAATCATACAAAACCATACACCAGCCTTTCGATATCGACGAATCTAATCATAAGAATAATGATTATACTCAAGAAAAAACAAAACAAGATCAAATAATTCGAATCCCTTAATGCGTCCATGTTTAGAATCGAAATAATCGACGAGCATGCGTTGCACGGTGTATCAATGGGGAGATCACTTGAGAGAAGTGATGTAATACCTACAATCTCACGGACAACCCGTACGCAGCCTTGGCATAAGTAAGTTAGTTATTTATTTTCAATTTTACCAGTGTCTCCATTTTTCACAGTGACTACTAAGTTTCGGTATTGAGAAAAAAAAAGGTTTTCAAAGGGATCCAAACATGTCCCGACGGATGGAACACACGATAAACAAAAACCACAAATAGAATTTCTCAAAATAAATCGAACTTTGATCAACAATTCAGCATTTCTCATGTTTATATTAATCGAATTTGTGTCTTTTTTTTCTTCATAAAAAACAAGATATGCAGGAATATATATTATCAGAGATCTAATCCGATATTCGTGTCGTGAATTTTGAAATTGGGTTTGAATAATTTCGATGCGTTCATTGTTCTTTTGAGTGTCGCTTAATATGTATGAGACGGTGGTGTTTCTTTGTTTAGCGATTTTTTACGCCATATTTTTTTTCAACACGGAATGAATCCGCTTTCATTACGTGTATGGGCGGCTGAAGTGGCGATAAATTTCCAACAAGCATCTCGGATTTACCACGTGGTGTAACACGTGTATCTGCGGGCACTTGCCGTATGGGAGAGTCTGTTGGATCCCCAAAGGTAATAAATTCCTCATATTTCCAATACGCGTAATTAAATATGACATAAAACGTAACCCCGCCCGTCGATGTGGCGCTTAATTGCCGAATAAATTTCACAGCGTGCGTTTCGACCAGGAATATCTGTTAAATTAAATTCAAATAAGAATGATTTATTAGGGGTTTATGAACAGTATCGAGAGTATGCACGATATATTGACTACATCCTTGTAGATATCGTACGAAATTTCCTTCGCATAATACAGCTGTATATTCCATTTATTTATTACCTTAATTACTTTGATTATACTAGATCTATTTTTTTTCTTAATTGATTAGAGGCCTTTAAGATGTGGATACACCGAATAATGTTACGCATCTCTTGGACTGACATGGTCAGCAACACAAACGTTCTCGATAGAGCCAGAGTTGACAGAGAGTTGCTGAGCAACATCAAAGTCCGTAAGGTGTTCTACTTGGGCCATGTTCTGAGAGGCGAAAAATACGCACTGTTACATCTGATCTTAAAGGGTAAGATTGAGGGTCGACGAGGTGTTTGGAGAAGGCAGGTTTCCTGGCTGAGGAACATCCGAGAGTGGACAGGGCTGAGGACCGTGGAGGACCTGTTCCGAGCTGCCCAGGACAGGGAGGCCTACTTAAGGGTGATAGAGGGGATCTCCCCAACGTTGGGGAGACCCGACAGGACACAGAAAAGAAGAAGAATAATAATTGGTTTTAACATTACAATCCTTGCTGTTGGTTATCTCAATGATTTTAATATTAGTTTAACAAATTTTGTTTCTATATTTTGCATTTAATTTCAAGTCTACAGAGCTGACTCAGTCCATGGGCTATCAATATATGTTCCGATATTCGCGTTACAGCTGAGGAAACAATGTAAAACCTCATCCTAATAAGCTAATTATATAACACTACTACTAAATACCGCAGAAACTATTCAATAGCAGTTATTAATCATACAAGTAACTCCCTGGTTGGTTGGTGAGGTTACAATATATATTATTTATAGTTTTCAATAATTTGATCCTTGCTGGTAGTTTTCTCAGAGATATTATTATTACAACATTAATGTATACAAATACTTGTAGACAAATACTGGATTTTACTTGTGTCTCAATAGAGACGAAGATGTAAATTGTTTATCTGGGAACAGAATATGGTGGTCGAGGCGCTTACAGGACTTATGACCTGTCATTGGTTGGGTTAAGCGATCGCTTTATGTTAACAACATTCCCCATTCCACCCTTCTTACGACCACCACGTCTGTAAATTTTTTGGAAGATATATATTTGCTACAATGTTGAGAAACACTTCACATTTTTTAGTTCAATCTACACTAGCTCCATCTATTAGGATTAGGTGTAAGCATTAAACAGAAAATCTTTATTAATGCAATGTGAAAGGCTATGCAATTATACTTATCGATTTTTTTTTATACACAAATGAGAC